>CM076578.1:1138685171-1139103577 GCA_034641835.2 Pinus albicaulis | reverse complement strand
ATCTGGAACTATTTGAGCTTCAACAACTCAAATTAAACTCCAATGAATCCTTTGACTACAAACAGGGTTATGACTTTGCCTTAAATGAAATACACTGTCAGTATAACCTTAGACATAAGAAAAATAATGAGTCTTCTACAAAACAATTCCCAAAATTAAAACAAAAAAAATGTAGAAGCCCCAAAAACAAAATTTTTGCAAATTCTCCCAAGGGAAAATAAGCAAAATTCCAATCTTTCCAGTCCTAAAAAACCAACAAGTCCCAAGATTGTTGATATTACTAATGAAGTAGCTCAATCTTCTAAAAATGCACAAAAAGCTAATACTCCTAAAGCCTCTAATTCAGTAAAAAAAACAAATTCTGATCCTAAAATGATTTCTGCGGATTCTAAATCAGCAAATCCTAGAATAGATAATTCCAGAACACCTATTGATAATTCTAAGTCTGATAAAATTTCTGCTGCCACACAAACAGTCCCTGAAAATAAAATTAAAAGCAGCAAAATTCAAGAAACTCAGACAGAGAATGCCAAAACAATTGAAGATAAAAATACAACAGTTGAAAATCAAGAAAAACCAACTCAAATTACAGTATCTAAAGATGAATTAGTTCAAATTAGTAAATCTCAATCCTCATTCAATATTCAGTCTGAAATTTCTAAGTTAAAAATACATATTCCTTTAACAGAATTGGTTAAAATTGACTTATACAAATCAACTATAACTGAAACTTTGAATATGAATGATGGTGAAGATGCCATTAATTTGAATGATGATCAACCTGAGTTGATTTTTGGCCCTGATGTGAATGGAATGCATTTAGATGGATCAGTCCCTCCTTTCTATATCAGTCTTACCATCCATGATCAGATTTTACACAACGCTATGTTAGATTCAAGAGTTTCACATAATTTAATTCCCAAAGCTATCATGGAAACTCTTAATCTAGAAATAACCAGGCCTTACAAATATTTGTTCTCATTTGATTCTAGCAAAGTTAAGTGCTTAGGCTTAATTAAAGACTTATGTGTGAATTTAGTTCAATACCCTCGTAAAAGTATGGTGATGGACATTGTAATAGCTAACATCCCACCAAAGTATGGTATGCTTCTTTCTCGCTCATGGGGAGAAAAGTTGCAGGGATCTCTACAATTGGACATGAGCTATGCTACAATATTAGTGTTTGGTCAACCCAAAAAGCTATATAGGGAAACTTTAATGAAATTCATGGTCAGTAGTGCTAAGAGATCCATAAATTACCCCATTTATTCTACACCAACTGACCTTGACTCTTTTATTTTATGTAACTCTGATAATAATGAAATCCAAATTGAACTGATTGAAAAAAATCCAAAACCAAACAATGACAACATATTTCATGAGTCCCATTGGCACTTAGAATTTGATGGCTCTGTAAACAAATCCGGAGCAAGAGTAGGAGTATGGATTACAAATATGGAAACTAATCATTCAGAAGGACATGTCTTCAGACTCAACTTCAAATGTACCAACAACATGGCAGAGTATGAGGCACTCCTTCTAGGCTTCCAGATCATTAGAAACTTAGGAGGAAAAATAATACTAATCATGGGAGATTCGGAATTAATCATCAAGAAAATAAATGGAGATTATTCTGTTTATAACCCTAGACTAGCCAGATACATAGATACAGCAATTGATTTAACTGATGATTTATTGGAATGCAAGTTTGCGTCTATACCCAGAAAACAAAACATTCAAGCACATTGTCTAGCAACTTTTGCTAGTACTTTTAACTTGCATTTCCAACCAACTCATAGGTGTACTGTTGAGGTTAAACGTAGACCTATTATCCCATACAACCTCAAGTACTGGCAGATTTTCTCTCAGGATGAATAGATTTACCATTTTTTGAATAATGAGGAAGAATTTCAAAATTGTAAAATAGATACAGACTGTAATATACATTCAGATTTTGATTGTGAAATAGATAACATAGATGTACATAAATTTAACAAACCAACTGTATTTACTCAATTTGATATAGATAACTTAGAGAATATAGATATTGAGCAAATCATTGAAGAATAAATTGACATGTTAGATTTGAAATATAATTTTTTGCCTAAAGGTTTAACCCCTTTGGAAGACCTTTTTGATTCCAATGATGTGCCTAAAAAGCCTAAAATGGAACCAGTTAGGTCTGACATTGAGGAATGTAACATTGGGAAAGAATTAAAACCAAAAATGATTAAAATGTCTAAATCTTTACCTCAACAAGAAAAGGAACAATACATTGATCTTTTAAAGGAATATCAAGATGTGTTTGCTTGGAGTTATGAAGATCTTAAAGCTTCTGACACAAACATAATATAACACAAAATTCCCATAAAAGATGATCAGAATCCATTCAAACAAAAATTGAGGAGAATTAATCCTGTTCTATTACCTTTGATAGAAAATGAAGTAAAACACATGTATGATGCTAAAATTATTGCACCAATTAGATATTTTGATTGGGTTTCAAACCTAGTACCAAAAATAAAGAAAACAGGTGAAATTAGGTTATGTGTTGACTTTAGAAATCTTAACAAAGTGTATTTAAAGGATAATTACCCTTTACCAAAGATGGATCATATATTACAAACAGTAGTTGGTTCCTCTAGAATTTCTTTGTTAGATGGTTTTTCAGGATAAAACCAAATCCTAGTCCAAAAGGAATATCAGGCTAAAACAGCCTTCACCACTCCTTGGGGTACTTTCATGTATGTGAAAATGACATTTGGTCTAATGAGTGCAAGAGCAACCTTTCAGAGAGCTATGGACATAGCCTTTGCTAAGGAGATTCATGAATTATTGGTAATTTATCTAGATGACATTACTATATTTTCCAAAACAAATAATGAACACTTGGATCATTTGAGACAGGTATTTATTAAATGTAGGAAATTTGGCATCTCTTTAAATCCCAAGAAAACTCTCTTTGTGCTAGAGGAAGGTAAGTTAGTAGGACATATAATTTCAAAAAAAGGAATTAGAAATGATCCTGCTAGGATAGAATCAATTGTTAACATTCATCCACCTAGAAATATCAAATAATTTCAAGCTTTCTTAGGTAAAATTAACTTTTTGATAAGATTTATTTCAAACTTAGCTGAAATCATTAGAGAACTGAACAATATGCTCAAAAAATACTCAAATTTAAAATGGATTGTTAAAGCCAAACAATCATTTGACTCCATAAAACAGGATTTAACTAAAACAACAGTCTTAATCAATCCAGATTTCAAAAAAGATTTTTTATTTTTTTCTTTTGCATCAGAACATACCATTGCTGCAGTTTTACTACAGAAGAATGATCAAGGTTTTGAACAGCCTATAGCTTTTTTCAGTAAGACTCTTAGAGATGCACCTCTGAAATATAACATAATGGAGAAAAAATCCTTAGCCTTGGTTAAAGCTATAAAAGATTTCAGAGTTTACATTCTCTATTCCCACATAATTTCCTATGTCCCTAATTCAGTAGTTAAAGTCATTCTTACTTAGGATGGCCCTGATGGAAGAAGAGGTAAGTGGATTGCCACTATCCTAGAATATGACATAGAAATCAAACCAAAAAAACTCATTAAAGGACAAGGATTAGCCAGATTGATGGTTGAATCCAACTGCAATGCATTAGATATAAATTTTATTGCTCAGATTGATGACTAGGAAGAGATGGTGACTCCAATGATCAGTGAAGCCTTTCTAGATTCACCTTGGTCCTTAGATATTATCTTTGTACTTACAAACTTACAAACTCCTCCTGGATTATCAAGGACAAAAGCCAAATTTCTTAAACTTAAAGCAATGAGATTTTGTATTTTAGATAATGCACTTTTTTGGAAAGAACATAGTGGGATATTACTAAATTGTTTACTGAAAGCAGAAGCTGAAAAAATTCTTGAATAATTTCATGCAGGTGACTGTGGAGGGCATTTATATTGGAAAAGTACTGTAGATAAGATCTTGAGAGCTGGTTTCTACTGGCATACCTTATTTGCTGATGTTAAGAAATTTGTTACTCCATGTCATAAATGTCAAATTTTTGAAGGAAAAAAGAAATTGTTACCTTTACCCTTAATTCCAATTTCAACTGAGATGCCATTTCAACAATGGGGTTTAGACTTCATTGGATAAATTCAACCCCATCCTCTAGCCAACATAAGTGGATTTTGACTGCCACATATTACTTTACTAAATGGATTGAAGCCATTCTTACCAGACAAGCCACTGACACAGTTATTATCTCTTTCATAGAAAACAACCTTTTATCTAGATTTGGATACCCTCAGAAAATAATTACTGATAATGCAGCAGCATTTAATCTAAGAAAATGATTTCCTTTTGTCACAAGTATCATATTACCCTAGGCCACTCTACTGCTTATTACCCTCAGGGTAATGGCCTAGCTGAATCTTCAAACAAAAGCCTTGTAAATATTATTAAAAAATTACTTGAAGATAACAAAAAGAATTGGAATAAAAAGTTAGTCTATGCCTTGTGGGCAGATAAACTTACCACCAAAAATTCAACTAACACTTCCCCTTATCAAATTGTTTATGGGATGGATGCATTTTTCCCATCATCCTTAGGTGTTCCAGTAATGAAGATCATTCAAGAATCACAAGTGGAAGTCAATGATATACAAAGGAAGATAAATCAAAATATTCATCTACAATAAACAAGGGAAGAAGTATATGAGAAATCCCAAGTCATTCATGATAAAATCAAGAAATATTTTGATAAAAGAAGTAAAGAAGATGACTTTTACATTGGAGATAAAGTGTTAAAGTGGGATTCCAGGAGAGAAGACAAAGGTAAGCATGGAAAGTTTGACTTTCTATGGAAAGGACCTTATGTAATTTATGGATATATGGCTAATAATTCTTTCTTCATTAAAGATTTGGATGGAACAAATATTCAAGAAGGACCAGTTAATGGTAGAATGTTCAAACACTACTATTCTTCTAAGTTAACCAATAGTTAGTCCCAGTTACTTTTTATATCATTTTAAATATCCATTGAAGTTTAGATTGGATTGGATATTTTCTTTCCAAAGTTGAAGCACGGAGAGAAGGCCCTAAGCTTTGAAGAGAAAAATGTCATAAATATGAGTTTTTGCAGAATACAAAAGACAATTACTGGATCATCATGGTCAAAATTGAAGGCTACTAGTCTTAGATTTCTTGACATTTCACCAGGAAATGCCATCCCCATGTGAAGCCGCTATTAGGGTCCTATAAATATAGCATTCATAATTTTGAATTGAATTTTGATAGTCTTGTAAAATATGTACATACCTTGCTTTCTGCAAGTTGTTTTCCCATATTTTGAAAAAAAACAAAAAACAAAAAGAGGGTAAAAAGTCATAAAAGAAATATCAAAGGACTTAAAAAATATATAGACCCCAAAAGAAAAAGATGAAAATAAAACATGAAAGTGTGCAAGTCCAAATGCCACTACTTTTTAATTTTTGCAAATGATTATGGCAGAGTGTCAATAAATGCCATAATCCATGATGAGTTAAATTGTTTAAACTTGACTTTTCATGTTTTCAATTTCCATGTTTTAGATAGTGAATAAAGTTTTGTCAAACAGTTTAATCCTGACAAATTAGTAGATAGGTAGAGAATAATGAGAAGCTCATCAGTTTAATATGAGCCCTCAGATGAAATAAGGTAGAATTAGATAGTTTTATGCTTTCAAAAGAATAAAATGTTTCAAGGTAGCAAGCTTAAATGAACCTGCTAAAAGGAAGAAAAAATGTTAGAGTAAGGTTGGGTAGGTAGAAAGAAGTGGGAAAAATCATATTCATCACCAATAAAAAATCACTAAATTGTCTCCCCCTATAGGTATTCAGTATTTTATACTTCCAATCAAAGAGGCTCAGAGCATTTCTTTGACTTTTGTTGGGATCGGACCCAAGGCTCAATGACTGGATAATGGAAGATGTTGAATTCTTATGATAAAATCCTCTTTACCATTATTTATCCCTCATTCATACATTTAAGTCATCTTCATAAGTAAATAAACCTTCTTACTTAATGAAGCTTAAAATCCCATTTAAATTAACTTCCTTCATTCATAAAAAATACAAAAACCCTCAAAAAACACTCTATCCTAAGTAAATTGGTGAAATGATGAAATAATAAGCAATGCTTTTATTTATTCAATCTACTTGGTCATTTAGTGTATTTTTGTGTATTCCATCTCCCCTTGTCATATTAACTTTTAAATTATGCTATTAATTCCCTAAAACAAATACCTTATCCTATCTATATAATTCCTTTTATCTAAAATACCCCCTAAAACCCAATATTATAAAAATTTTAGACCAAAGTTACTATCCACATGTTGAATTAAAAACCCAAATAATACCCCCTTTGGTCTAAAACTAACTTTAATCAAATACCCCGCCCCCTATGGTTATTAGACCCTTCAACAAGTCTAAAAACTATATAATAAACTAAAACTGCACCAAATGTGTTTTATTAAGACATATTGCAAATATTTTTGACAAAACATATTTAACTTCACTCATCAAATGTATATCCTAAGTTTTTGAAACAAATCAAGTGTTTTTATAAAGGTTCGGAAAACTTTAAATCCGTGCATACACATAAACCTCGCACCTTTGCAAATACATGCATTAACCTCTCCCCATCATATTTTATAACCTAAAGTTTTATCGAAACATACTAAGGTTTATTTCAATAAAACTAAGCCCTTTTTTCGTATCCATATTTTCACCATGTTATATAAAACCTCACGTTTTATATAATTAACCCATGTTATATAAACCATCGCAGCCTGCTTCTATATTAAAGATTTTTATAAGAGCTAAACCATAGTTAAATATGCAACCCCGCCTCATGCGCCTCCGTCTTTATATATATAATCATATATATAAATACGGTCATATTGGTAAACCCCTCTTAACAATACACTGGTCCCACTTTTGATTGCCCGTAGCTTTCAATCAAATCCTCACCCTTCGCTCCAATGCTCCAGATCCAACGGATCTTAATCAATATCGCGCAAACAAGTCAAACGCCCTTTCCAACACCAATCGAGCATGAAATGGGTGGTTTTAGCCATTCTGCCCCTAGTGACGTGTCAGTATTTTGTTGGATCGCGTTTGTTTGTGTTAAAACAGCTTACCGCATGAACCCAATGCGAAAACTATTGTTGGTTTTACATTTTAAAACAAAAACCACTCCCGCCAGATGATAATACCAGCATTTAATGCATCAATGATAATTAAAAAATCAAATTTTAAAACCTTTGTTATAACACTTTGATGTTTTGCGCATTCAAACTGTAAAAAACTTCTGCTCGACTAAGAAAAAACCCTTTTGATCAAAATTATCGACTTATACCTTGAAAAAGTCAAAATTGACCACAGATTCCCCATTGAAGACCATTAAAGCCATTCGACTACACCATAAATCTAGACCAAACTTCAAATTCAATCGGGATTTCCAAAAGAACCCTTCAAGCAACCAAATACTTGCATTCAAAGGTATTTCTCGACAATCAAGACCTGCAATTTCGAAGTTTAGACCAAGAATCATTGAACCAGGTTTTCAATTAAGGGTTTTACTTGAAGAAATTGCCTAAAAACACCGAAAAAAAAGGCCAAACCCTGGCCAATTTTTTCCAAAAAGTTATGAGTCCGAAAGAAGCACTTTTTTAGCCAATTTCCTTAATTTGTGACCTCTGAAGATCAATTTCACATACATAAAAGGGTTTAAAGCTTTCAGATATCCTAAATACCCCTTTTTGCAGCCAATCTATTCAGGAAACCCTCATTTTCTGTCTTATTCCAGTTTATATCCTCTGACAAATAAAATTCACTCCTTCAAACATTTTAAGCTTTCAGTAGTTAATCTAAAATGACTAAAAAGCAGATCACAGCTAAACCTGGAGGTTCTAAACCAACCAAGCCTAGAGGATCCAAACCTCCTAAATATGTAACCCCTAAATATGTTAAAGCTACTCCAACCCTCACTACTAAATCCACTGTATCAGTAAATCCTCTCCAGCCACCTGTAGTTTCTGAAGAAACCCTTCCATTGACTGATATGGACTACAATATTATTGACCCTGTGGTAGAATTCAACCTTTTAGAAATACATAATTGGTTCTATGATAAGTACTTGGACAAATATGAAAAGCCTATTTGGGAGACTCATTTGCCCCAATATGTAGTTCCATTGACCCACCCTGGACAAGACCTTGTTAGACTGTGTCAAAAGCATTATGAACCAGACCAAAGTGCCATTGTTAATGCAGACATAGAAATCATTTTTACTATTACAGCAGAGTCCATAAATCAAATGTTGCAATTACAGTATGATCCTCAATCAGTCCCCCTATCTATATAATTTTTGACCCAGTTGTACTTAAGGATGTATTTCCCAAAGAAATTTATGATATTTCAAGACTTTTTGCCTTCCCATGTTGACATTCCTAAGTTGAAACCTCCTTATTCCACTGCCAAATTTCCTGAAGAGTCTAAACATATTATTTCAATGCTATCTTTTATATTGGAATACTTTACAGATGGATTCACTGATGAATCCATTCTTGGCTTTCTATCTACCTTATCTCCAGGCCAACCTCCAGCACTCATTTTTTATTATGCTAGTTTCATAGGAAATAGTATTCATCACCAGCTTACCAAACTACCCACTGTAGGGGTTTTCAAATACTCTTCCTACTTGTTTCATTTGTTTTTATTCTTTCAAGATGACAATTTTCCAATTGCATTGCAAAAGATGTACTTGGAGGGTAAGACTTTATCTATTGTCTTTTGGACTTCCTTGCTAAGGAAAGAGAATAGTGAGTTCACTTATACAGATTTCTCAGACCTTTTCCTCCATCCAACAATGAGCATTTTATACAAAGAAGAGCATCCTAGGGTAAATGAAGAAATGAAGAGGATCTTACAACTATCAAAACATATTAAAATGGGAGATTGGTTTCTTTATGAAAAGCATATAGAGAGAAGAATTTTTGGATCCAAATTATTACCTCATAAGTTTCCAAAATACATGAATATGAGAGTTTTTGCATTGGAATATTAAAGACAGATTCTAAATTCTAACTCTATCAACTTCTTAGCTGCAAGGAAAAAGACTTAGTTCAAGTTGAAGAATCAAATTGGTCCTTTTATCATAAATAACAGAGAAGCAGAAAAAGAGATATCAAAGAGACTAGTAGAGTTCAAATTTCAACGAAGTTTTCCATGGAACTATGATCCTCAAGGGATCCTGTGTAATTTAAGGGTAAAAGGTAAACTTACACCCTTCATTCATGAGCCCAAACCAGAGATTGAGAAGTTTTCCAATCAAGAAGATTGGGTGGAAAACACATTGATAGATACAGTCATTAATACAGAGACAGCAGGAAAAATGGTTACAACACAAGCCTTGGAAGTTGTAAAGCCACTAGAAACTTTAGCCAAAAGAAGCAGAGAATAAGGAACATACATAGCTGAAACAACTACAAAAACAAAATTCAAGTTGATTTATAATAAAAGGCTTAAATTCAGTTCCATAGGGAAAGAAAAGATAATTGATGTTGATGATACAAATGAGCCAGAGGTAAATAATGATGAAGCCACAGTGATAATCAATGAAACTCTTGCAGAGATTGAAAAAGATAAAACAACAAGTAAATATGATACTCAGATGATTGAGAAAAAAAATATGGATGCTTCTTCCTCACAGACAGCTGGGGAAAAAGACCTAGATATAAAAGAAAAATATAAGCAGATAAAGCAGAAGAATGAGGAAATTAAATCAAAGATATATTATCAATTCCTCAAGAAAAAACCAGGGAATCAAAATAGGCTACTAATAGCCTTTGAATATTCCACAAACAAAATGATTATGTCTTTTCTACAACCAAATACTTCAGCACCAAAGGCAGTGGTAGATTATAAAAAGGTGGAGTTTGAAGTAGACACTGAAAATGTTCATGAGCTAGACCAAATTGAATTCCACAGACAGAGCTCGGAAATGTTGTATTCAACTGTGGTGACAAAGGCAATGAGTACTACCAAGTTGCAAAATACTATTTTTAACATGCAGGATCAAATGAAGCTAGACAAAGGCTCTTTGTATGCGAAATACCTAAGGATTAAAGCCTTAGAGGATTTGATTTTACAGGTGGGATATGATCCCTCAAATGTTCAAGAAGAAAAATTGTTAATTAAGAAAAATAATGATGATATTACAGCTTTAAGGAAACAGCTTAAGCTTCCTCAAAGTGAGCATCCACAGACTAAAGAAATCCTTCAAAAGCAAAGTGAAAAAGAAGAGGTGATGAAGCTCATCCTCAAACTAACTGCTCAGATCAAATAAATGGAATCCCAAATGGACTAGCTTGTCCAAGAGAAGGAAACTGTGAAAGAAACTGAAACTCCTATCATTCCTTCAGTTATACCAGTGATTATCACAGCAGTGGCATCCACATTAGGAGAAAAGCTAGCACCAAAGGAACCACTGGCAACTGCAGTGCCAATAATTTCAACTTCTACTTCAAACATAGATTCTTCTACAGCACAGATCCAACAAACAGATGGAGCAGGTCAAATTATTAAGGCTATAGAGGAAATGTCCTTGAAAACTAATAAAATCAATAGCCTAAAGAAGGTAATTGAAAATTTGGAAGCCACAAATAAGTTAGCTCAAATAAATGCTAAAACCCATGAGCAGAAGGCAATTAGACTTGGAGAGCAAATCAAGGGCTTGCAGAAAGAGCTAACATTCACTGAAAAAAATTCATTTGTCAAGAATCATCTATGGACAAACATAATTGAGGCCATTCATACTCAATGGCCTTCAATTCAGATTATATATGAGCAGAGAGACTTATTGTTAGCAGCTCAGGCAAAGATTCAGAAGACCAAGGATGAGTTAACTGATAATCCAGCTCAGGCTTTAAAACTCCTCACATTCCTGAATAGCAAGAACAGAGCAGAATTGGAAGAGTTACAGATACTGGATAGAACAGAGACCATTTTACAGATTAAAGAGGTAGTAATTAAGAAAAATTTGATGAACTATCTAGAAGATAAGTGTGAAACAATGAACATTTCCATAACAAATTTTATGGTGAAATATGCAAATTTGAGACAGCAGGGCTTGCCAGATATTCATGTCTTCAATGAAAAACTAATGCCCCAAAAATATTATGATAAAAAAATCAGGGAATTTTCCAAGGAGCAAGTCAGCAAACCATTTCCACAAGGCACTCCTACAGGTAAATTCCTCCTTCAACACTTTGAAGATTTGTTCTTTCTACAGCATGAAATCAAACACCTTTTTGTGTTCAAACCCAATTTTTCTAAATACACAGAGGCAGATGAAAATTTTAGAAAGCTGAATAATGTCAAAATTCCCAATGAATAACAACGAAAAACATTTACAGATTTAATGTAAAAAACTAGAGGTAAAACAATGAAGAAATTACTTTGAAAACAATCAAGAAGAAATAGTGAAGTAAAAGAACAATCTGCTGATTTTTTTACTACAAAAAGAAATATTTTTTACAGCAGTAAAACAGTGGAAATATCAGTCAAAAGTGTATCAGAGTTAAAGACAGTGTTAAAGAGTATCATATGAAAGAGTATTAGTTAAGGCAACTCAAATGAATATATTTTTCTAGCAGCCAGAAAAGCAGGACGGCTAATCACTCAAAGGCTCCTTGATTAGATAAAGAAGTTCTATTTATTTTGGATAAGAGGACAGCTTGTTGATTTTTTAAGTAGTTGTCCCTCTTATTTTGTAAAGATGTTTTCTATTTCCTAAAGATATTCCTAGATGTCTCCTAGGTATTTGTAACTACATTTTGTATAAATACTTCAACATTTTAAGTATTGAGGGTAGAATAAAATTGCTAGGCTTTACTATAGACTTTTTGCTAAAACATTGGAGGCTATTATGTGTTGATTTCGAAGTAGCAGACTGGACAAAGCTAAACTGGCATCATAATTCAGGATCCCTGTGATAAGCTGATGAGTGAAGTACTTTCTTCTTTTCATTGTTTTCTTTCTTGAGTTTCATGCAATTCATTATATGTTTGTTCAATATTAATTTGTAACTAGGAAGATTACTACAGGCTAGTCTTATATTCCCTGTTTTTAACTAGTTACCAGTTAAATGTTTTATGTTGATTTCTAGTGTTAGGAATTCTTAATTTCTCCTACTCACGCTTGACCCCTGCCTCTTTCTTCTATTTTCTGGATCAAAGGATCCTGCATAGACCTTTATCTTGATCATACAATTTCACCAAAAACACTTTTCCCAAATCTCGGAGGGTTATCTATCTTGCCCTGAATACATTTGTACCTTTTTGGCCTTGACTTCTAGTGCTGCTAGCTAGATTTAGACTCCATAGCTCCATGGACAAGTAGATTTCTCTCTAGTTTACCTCTAAGTGATTTTTTCCCACCAAAACATTTAAAAACAAAACCAATTGTTCTATCATAACTAGCCTAAAAACATAAATAAAAAACAAAGATAAATATTAAAGAGAGAGCCCCCTCTGAATTCTAGGAAGGCTAGATCCTAGGATTTGAAGTAGGTTTGTGGTTACCTCTAGTGTTCTTAGACTAAAAACTCAAATCCCACAACTTAAGAAATTACTAGAGTGATAACAGTGTCGAATTTTGATGAATAATGAATTTTAAAAAGCCACAATAATTATAATATGATGTAACAAATTAATCCAAACATCACATTCAAATCCATTAATAAAATTTAATTAATATGAATATTCTTATAAGATGTGTCTACTTTTGATGAATAAAGAATTTAAAACAATCACAATAATTGCACTGTCATAGGTCAATGTTTCTAAAAAATAAAAAATGAAAACCGGTGTGTGTATTCTTATATCGGTGCGCTTGTATTCTTAAGCGCACCGATGCATTTTTATGACCTATGGGCACCGCAAAAATACTAAAACGAGTTAAAAATGTCGAGGCATTTGTGCGGTACGATGCTCCAGTGCGTTTATGTCTATATAAGCACCGATGTCGTTTTACGACCTATGAGCACCACACGAATACCAATACCAATTATAAATCTCGGTGCGTCTGTGTGATACTATGCACCAGGGCATTTTTGTGTCTATACGCACCGGCGCATTTGGATGACCCATAGGCACTGCACGAATACCAATACCAATTATAAATCTCGATGCATTTGTGTGATATTGCACACCGAGGCATTTATGTGTCGATACACATCGGTGCATTTGTATGACATATTTGCACTGCACGAATACCGATACCAATTATAAATCTCGATGCATTTGTGTGATACGTGCATCTAAATATTTCTTTATAATACTACGCACCGGTGTGCGGATACAACCTATGGGCACCGTCAATCCCAAGACCACCAGGAATACCCATGTGCGTTGTATCACCAACATTATGCCCGAGTTGTTTTATACCTTAACGGCTCCTAAGGCATTCGCCTTCGACCACCCCGAGGACTGTTTGCCGTGCACGCACCGGTGCGTTAAATCCTAATTAGCGCACCGATGAAAAAACATCCGTAATAACCTCTAGCCACCCCATTTTTTTTAGTTGTGTTTAATTTCCGTTAAAAGTTCCGCCAAAAACCTCCGTATCCAAAACGATGTGGTAGCATATGTTTTTTTGACAATTTTGGCTAATTTTATAACACTAAAACTCCTTCCTTTATAACCTCTCGTTGGGGAGGGTCTTTTCCTATGACTCATCGTTGTAACTCTCAATAGTCTTAATGGAATGGAATCATCGACTAAAGAGTTGGATGCACACCAAAGGTGGTAAGTCATGACATGGTTTGAGGGGTCTTCTCCTGATTTACCTTCGAACTTAGGAATATCACTGGGAAACTTATTTGGCATTGGCGGTCAAAACGGAAGATAATAAATCGGATCGTTCGTAAGTCGTCACAAGTCTGGTAAATCCAAAGTTGAAATGAATGGTAACCGATGGTTAGGGTCCTGTTGAGAAAACTGATAACCTTGAGGGACTATACTAGTACCAGGAGGAGGATATCCAGGGTAACCTGGAATAGCCTGTTCAGTTGGGATTGGAATGCCTCCGGGATAACCAGGATTAGCTGTACCATACTGAGGTTGAGCTGGTATCTGATATGTGTAACAAAGGTATGGTTGATATTGGTATACTGTATTTTGTGCTACAGGTCCATATTGATAATGCCCTTGATATGGTTGATAAACAAACTTACCTATATAAGGTTGGCTTGTTACAATTGTACTTGTACCAGGTTGTCCCGCAGACATCTGAAAAGTAGTCTGAAATGTGGGTCTAGGTTGATGAGCAGTGACTTGAGGGATTAGTCGTGATAGTTGGGGGCCGTAGAAATAGGGGTTGCAAAAATTCTAGGGATAGGTGTGGTAGGTTGTTGAACAGAAGTTGATGCAGCAGCTTGGGGTGGAGTTCTAGGTGTACTCGACCAGGTTACTGAATACTACTAGGTGCAAATACCTAAGGTATAACTTGAATCATAGGTTAGATAAGTTTCTAAATTTGATTGTAAGCAATCGGTTGACCATGCTGATTATAAGGTACTTGCACGGTAGGTTGAAAATTATGTTGATTTAACGACAAATTCCACACTGTATTTACCCCAGGATAAGAAGTTCCCATTGAAGGTTGTGATGCGTAAGATGTACCATAACCAAGTTTATAATTAGGAACGTAAGTTTGATAATTTTCTAGATAATTTTTGCTAAAAGGTTTGCCTCCTTGAAACAATTTTTGTTCTTGATAAAAATGTGGCCCTAAAGGAGGCTACTCTCCTTGGAGAGGTTGTTGCCCTGGCATAGGGTACTGTCCTTGAAGATTTTGTGGACCCTGAATTGAGTACTGCACTTGAGGTTGATATTGTCCTTGAGGTTTGTACTTCCCTTGAGGTATGTACTGTCCTTGAGGTTTCCCCCCAGGTGGTAAATTAATACCTTGAGGTTGCCCCCCAGGCAGTAAATTACTACCTTGAGGGTCAGGGTTAGGAATGTTTCCAGACATCATGTATACTTTTTTCGTGTTCAAAGTGTCGGTATGTGATTCATTGGGACCAGGTGATTGTATAAGTTTTTCGAGAGAGGGAGATGCTCCTGAGAAAGTACCGGAAAGCGACTAGTATCCTGAAGGAACAGATGGACCACCATACAAATAAGTTTCTAGTGGTGCAAATAACATGGATGACTCACCAGACATGTTTAATGAAGGTCTATAATTACCTCTTGGTATGGCGTAAAAAGGAATGCGGGGTGGCGAATAGTTGAGAACAGAATTGTGTATAAAGTCAATTAACTGAGAATACCAAGGATCTTGTTTGAAAGGACTATAATAGTACATCGATTCACTTGGCCTTAGATCTAAAGATTCTTGATAGCAGTACACTATGAAGAACCTAACTCGAGAATATAAGGCCGTGAGGAAGGCCCGTGATGCGGAAGCCCCACCGAGGTGAATGGAGGACTACCGTGTCAATGGGGAATCAGCAAGCTTTTAGATGTAGTTGCCTGCTAAAGCCAGCTTAAAGCTATAGTCATAATGCTGTTGGGGAAAAGTTTGTATTGAAACTTTGCTTTTATAAATTTTTGTTGCTTGGTTGATTACTTTTGCACGCATGTATTATTGATGTTTCCTCTTGTTCGCCTGATCCAAATTTCGATGGTTGCCCTTCGCATTTAAGCGAATCGACTTGTTGTGTACTCAAGGGGTTTCCCCTGCATTCTATAGGAGTGTCTCAGTAATTCAGCCACGGTTAAAGGTTTAACACACGAAATAAAACAAAATGTCAACAAAATAGACCTAAATTCGTTAAGGAAACAATCAAATCGAACACACGCCTACAAAATCTAAGAGACAATCCACACACAAACAGTGTGTTTCCACACTAAAAACACTAGTTGGTGATGAAATCCAACGTTGTAGAATTCTAATGTGGAAAACTTGGCAGTTGGAATAGTTACCCCGACAACCTGCTTAATGAAACAGTCCAGTGCAAATCTCTCCACTTATGCCATCTCGAAGTGAAGAGTACCCTTCGGAAAGTCCAAGTGAGTCTAGCTAACGTCTGTTCCAGGTATAATGGGACCTTCCCTCCACCGTCACCTTGGGAAAAATCCTGAAGATTATGGTTACTAAGGTCACCAACGGGAACAAATGTACCTGGGGGAACAGTTTATGATCTGATATACATGCAAGGGCATAGTAACAAGCTCAATCCCCTTGAAGGCTCCTTGATATGGTAAATCCAAGATTTTCCAACAAGTGACCTCAGGCTCCTCGACAATGGTCTATCTGAGGTTTACCGTTTGTATTACATGCACATCTACTATCTTTCCCAATGAGATAGGTACGATTACCTCACTGGTTCCGACATGATCTCGCGCTTGACTCTTTTAAGAAGAGCTTCCTAGAGCACAAATGCTACAATTGGATTTTCCTAACACAAGATTCTACTTGTTTGTTTAAACTGTTTTGGAATGTTAATTACAACCTGTTCCAAAACACTAGCCTAAGCTATGTAGGTGGAATGAGCCCTAGAAAATGTAAAATATCTAGATTGATTTTATTAATGTGTTGTTTTTAATTTGGTTGTTGCTTAAGACAAAAGGTATGGAGTTGAAACTTCAATGATGTTTGTGACCCGACTCAAAAATACGCTAAATGCATCTAAATGAGAAGTGCAACTCTTTTCTTTTCAACGAATCTTATTTAAGGGAAAGATTGAGAGATTTAACAATTTTCAAAGCACCAATTCTTTCATTCATAAACAATATATTTGAAAAGAAGACGATTTCATAGAGAACTCAATTTGCAAAAATGATCAATTACTCTTTTGAAATGAAATTCCTTTAACAATCAGATCAAAAACTACAAATCAATAAACAAACCATTTCCAAAAGAAAACAATATCTAAAAAGTCTAAAAACATAAATTTCAAAATCAAAGAAAAATCTAATTTTGAAGTCTATCTAGAATGTTTGAGGACGTTTTCTCCTAGTTTGTGACTGATTGCAAAAATTTCTACTATTTACAGAATGAAAACATCCAAAAATGCTTTGGTGTGATATCAAAGCCGTAAGCTAAAATCTCTTCCAAAATTGCAAATGAAAAAGAATCAATTTTCATAAAAGTAAGGTTTGCTAGGATCTTAATGGCTCAGAAAGACAATATCATCATACCAGTAAGCTGAGGTTAATGAAGGTATCTTGTATGGAGCAGCAAGAAAGTAGGGCAAACAATCACTTATAAAATGCAAATAGGATGAAAAATCACACAAATGCAAAATTTGCTGAAAAGAAATTCACACATAAAATTTGACAGCTAAGATAGACTAGGGCAAACACAAAGAATTAGGTGATCTGGCTCCTAAAAAGAGAATTTTAATTTTTTCAAAAATTTTCCTAAAGTCTACAGTTTCTAATGGAAAACAGAGTGGTACCACATTGTTTTGAACTAAAAAACTCAAGTGAGGTTGCCACACTATTGCCGAAAATCTTTGAGGCCGTTATTGCCTAAATCCACCTCAGGCTGAAGGAAAGGCAGAGTTTAGGATAACACCAAACCAAGCTCAGTTTGGTAGCTAGCCCTACCAGATCAGGAGAGGGCTCTCTCCGGGTCAAACTCAGTAAAAATAATCAATAGGATCCGAGATGACTTGAAATGAATACTGATTTTAGGCTAGGTATTTAAATAGGAGGGTTTGTTTTGATTTTTTTGGGGGTTTTGTTGGAAAAAAGGGAAAGGCAATTTTGGGCTTGGCGATGAGGCCAAATTCTGCGTAGGCTAAGTTGGGTGGCCAAGAAGTAGAAATGGCTTTGATGTCTTAGATTCAATGAACTGATAGAAAATACCGTCCAGGAGCCAAGAGGCAAGAGGCCGTGAAGGGATCCCCTTCTATTGTGATGAAAACATATAAAACTAAACAAAAGTTTAAGGCAGAGCACCAACAAACTAATGAATTCTACCTTAGTCACTCATTTGTTTAATTTCAGAAGCAAAGAGAAGGGAAATGGCATACATAGAACATTAATGAACTTACAATTACATGGATAAAAACACCATCAAAACTTAGAGCCACAAGGATCCCAACAAGTGCTGCAAAACCGTGGTCTTTCCTTTGCCAAAAAATGCTGAAATGAATATACAATGAGGTGCCAAACTATTCCCAAGAGTCCAACCCTAAAAATGACTCAGAAAATACATAATATAGACCAGCCTAACCCATTCCCATGCCTCTAAGGGTCGAGCTCATCCTTCTAGGAGTTTTTTCAACCAATTCTAAACTAGGAACTGAAATCTAGGCAATCAAACAACTTGCCTCTATATGGTAGGAAACTGATTCATTCATTTAATTTTCACTTTTTGGTGAATGAATCCTCTAGAACAAGTAAAAATGTGCCAAATTTACATCATGGTCATGAAATTACATCAAGGTAGATCAATAGTTACATGAAAAAGTGAAACTAGTCAAAACTGGGCGAAATTCTGAGCTGAAGAGTGAAAAATAGGCCAAAATTCTCTATGCGCCGCGCCCAAAATCTCTATGCGTAGCACAATTTTGGAGCTGATTTTGAGGCACTTCCTGAAGTCCAAATTGAGCTCATGATAGCTCGTTGGAAAGCCCTGCCTGTCTACTTTCCAACCCAAGTGTAATTTATAGATTTGGTATCCATTTGTCCCTCCAAAAGTTCAATCTCCAAAGACTGGTTCCTGTGTGTGCAAAAAGTGGCAGAAAGGCCATTTTCAAGGTGTTTTTGACCCTTTAGGCCACCCAGAACTTGATGAAATCCTTAGGCCATTCTTGAGAATGCATAAATTTTCATAAAAAATCCAGAAATATCAATTTTTCCTCCAAAAGGTCTCCCAATCATAAGCGCGCGCAAGGTGGCGCTACGCATTAGGTAGGAAAATCTGTTTTGTGACCAAAAATTCAAAAATGACAAAATTTTCTCCAAATTTGCTGAAATTTGGAGTAAAGGTCCCTCATCAAGTATCATGCTCAGACAAAGAAGCTTCAGCCAAGATTTGAAGTGGATCAGGCCTTTTCTGACGTTTCAGTGCCCTCCTTAGCCTCGCCTTCAAGATCTTGATCCTCGCTTTGCAAACATGTGTGCGGACCCAATAGTGGTTCTTCATATGTCTGAGCATTTCCTTGTCCTTTTTTTCCTTTGCCAATAGTTTCTCAAGATGAATGTTGACTCTTGTAAGCCAAATCTCCCGCTCAAAGGGTGTCATGTCACCTGGTCTTTTCCGGGCCAATTCCCGGTCTTCGCGGATTTTCTGCAACTCCATGAGTGTCTGCTGATCCTCCAATTGTTTATTCTGCTGCTCCAAGTAATTTATAACCCATTGAGCTCTCTGCAATTTCTTGGTCAATGTGTCGATCTCAGCTTTTTGCTCCTTGATGGTTTCTTTCAGCTTTGAGCTGGGAGAGCTCAAATCAACATCAATGAGTATAAAATCAGTGTCTTGGCCTCCTGAAGGGCCTTCATCCTTTATAGGCCTCTTGCCTCTGTCCTGTACCTGTGCTAATGTCAAAGGTGAGACCCCTTCCACCCCAAGTGGAGATAGTACTCGCGCTTCTGATGAAGGTAACGAGACCCCTTCCACCCCGGGTGGAGATAGTACTCGTCGTGCTGCTGCAAATAAGGCTCTGGTGCCTCTCTGATAGGTAACACATACTGGAACACTGATAGGCTCTATCTCAGGACCCTCAAACTGATGTGAAGGCTCACCCGCATCATGAACAATCTCTGGAGGAGGCTGAGGGGCTGTAAAGAAGTCACGGGAAATGAACTCCTCCCATGCAATGCCCTACAATCCAAGCTGATGTACCACAATGATCTTGATGAGCGCATAATGATAAATGTTGTTATGTTGCTGCTCGGGAGTCTTCTTCTGCACAAGAGTAGTCATCCGCTCTATGTTTCGACACATGAAATATGGAATGCTCATCATCCTCACTCTCGTGAAATGCATCAATAATCGGATATGGTAAGCATAAAGGCGCGAGAACCGGCCCTCACAGCTAAAGTATCTGATTATGAGTTTCATCAATGACGCATAGGACTCTTTAAAAAATCTGAAAGGGAACACCCTGCTGAGCTGCCTCATATAGCCAGGCCTAATGTATGGTTCATAATACACTTTGTCTAGCTGCTGTCTCTTATTCCACTGTTCACCTACATTCGGTATTCCTGTTGCCTGAGAAATGGTTTATGGTGTCAAGGTGAAATTTACACCAGCCAGAGTTACATGACCGTCATGCAAATGTAAAACAAACAAGCGAACCAACTCCCGATGATGCTGAGTTTGAGCAATCATCTCACAATACTGAAAACATGACTGTTGTTCAAAACAAGCCATTGCAAGTGGGCAGGCCTGCAATTGAGTCAATGAAGTGGGCTCTTATCTGACGTGTCTGCCCCCTTTTCGAGGCCTTCTCGGTACATGCAGCTCAGTGGTAGAGTCACTGTCTTGTTCATATGATGCCTCGGTGTCTGTCATGGTACTGCAAGCTAGATGTCAAGTGTATGTTGGTTTGTTGAAAATGATAAATTGATGGTTTGTTTTCAATGTCAAATGTGCCAAAGGGAAATGAGGGAATGTGAGGAAAAAGGGACAGTAGGTATAAATGTGATTCAGTCAAGTGAATTTAAGGTATAACAACAGTCACTTGACTGTATTTGGGAATTTGAGATTTTGGGAAATTAGGGATATGAGGGAGGGAAAATGGTAGGAAAAAGTAGGGTTTAAGGATAGGAAAAATGGGAACAAGGGATATAAGTGGTTTGGGAGGTTAGGGAATAAGGGATTTGACTATAATGATAGGATTATGAAAGGGAAAGGGATCACAGGTGGGAAATGGAGACTTGGCACCAAAATTACAATTGCAAAACATCAATTGCAAACCCTAAGAGCAGTTTTGACCAAATGAGAGGGTTTACACTTTCAACATTCAAATTCTCATATTCCAACCTTTCAAACAACATTAAACACTAATAATGGCAATTTCACAATCTCGTGAACTTACTTGGAGCAAAAAATTTGAGTCGTTTCGGAAATTTGATGAAGCAGTGGTGAGAATCTGCTTGGAGGTTTTGTGCGCCACACACAAACCTAGTGCGTCGCGCCTCCTGGATGCGCCGCACACGTTGAAAAATGCACTGTGGATGTCGGCTCTATGCGCCGCGACCTCTCGGTGCGTCGCGCCTAACTCCCAACGCGTCGCGCAACACTCCAACACACAGTCTCGGCTTCTAACTCACAATTTCGTTTTTTTCACAATTGAACTCAACTTCTCTGATGTTTCTTGAATGCAAATGGATTGATAAATGTGGAAAATATCTCATATAGTGAAGAATTTGATTTTTGCTTCTTACAAACCCATTTTTGTAATGTTTTTGCTTTGGCACTTTTTCACTTTTAATACAAACTCTGTTTGCTTGTTTCCACTTGACTTTTTGGCTGAAATGATGAAAGTCTTGGCAATTTTTTGCAGGGATGACTGACATGTTTTGGCAAAGGCGACCAGGGCTGTGCCTTGAATAATTTGACAACTGAATTTTTTTGAAAATATACATAGCATTTATTACAAAGGACAAAATGACGATTTTCTTCAAAACAGAGTTTTGAAGAAAAGTCATGATCAATCATTGTAACGGTGAAATTTTGCAATGAAAACTTATTTTGAGCCTCCCTCTGGCCTGCTGGCATTATTGGACACTTTGAAGATGAAATTTGCGAAACCCTAGACCTAAAAAAACCTAAAAACCCTAAAATGACTCTTTGCTGACCAAGAGGCCAAAACAGGACTATGAATGACTTTAAAATTGATTTGATGAACAAACCCGAGCCAGCAAGATAAGGCATGAGGGGTATGAGTGACAAGGCCCTTCCGTCAGATGATGGCATGCCCCTAACGGAATGCAACTGAATGAACTGAATGAAACACCTAAAAATGAAATGCAATAAGAGAAATGATCTCTGACGGAGGGATGAAAAAACCGACTCTAACAGAGGTAAAGGGAAAAATTTGTGAAAAATAAATAATCAACTTTTATTTTTTATGAATTCTTAATAGTTATCTACCCAACCCAATCTCGGATCATTCAAAATCGAAAACCCTAAAATTCAACCGAAATAACCGAAAAATATAGAAATAAAACTAAGTTCTATTCCCTAGTGGAGTTGCCATTTTGTTATGCGGATTAATCCCTCTTGCAGACAAGAGCGATCTCCCTAGTATTCAACGAATAGCTAGAAACAAACATTGATTTGGAAACCTTTTTCTCTAGACTAATTGCATTTCAGAATTATTATAAGAAAGTAAAAAGGACATGCCCCTACCTTTAAATCCAATGTTTGATGTAGTCTTTTATCCAGTCGCTCCAAAGAGGCTTCTTCAATAAGTAGAACCTGCAATCAAAGACAAGACAAAAGAATCAAAGCATCTGCAACATATAATAATTAATAAAAGCTAATCCAACTTAGTGATCAAGGATTCTAAGTACTGATGTTATTCAATAAGCATAGGAAAAACTCAATGAGAAAAAGAGATCCATATGTATTATCTTGAATAAAAAGAGTAATATTACAACCTGATGCCTTGATGTCGTACAGATTTCTCCCGGGGTCTTGAACAATTATTCCTCCTTTAATTTGACAAGCCTTCCTCTCTAAATACCAGCATAGAGTTATGGACACAAGGGTGTGATCATTCTTATGCCAACAATAGTTTACTAGTGTAGAAAGTATGCACTCTTGGGAATTTCTTCAGCAACTCATTTACAATCTTTAAGCTTAGCATCTACCCTTAAGACTGAATCTTGAGCTCAATTTATAGGGAAATGGAGGTAGTTTTAGTTTCCATGAAGAGGGGGATGGATTCCTCTCATGAAGGGATTTGAGCTCCATGGACCAAGGGATACGCTCCATGAGTGGAGAGATAAATCTCGAATTGATCACGCCTCTAGAAGCTTCTAGTTGGGAGAATATTCGACCAGATAGGCTTCTAGAATTTACGTTTTCTTTTATGCAACTTTTTACGGGGGTCCGCATGTAATAGTAGTAAAACATGCAGGATTTGTCGTGGTTTATAGACCAAGTATCTGCGAACCCGCAGCAAAAGGCTAGAAAAAGTGCAGAGGTATACTTTTAAGGGTTTTATATAGCTTTTCTCCAATTCCAAGACTTGATTTAGGAACATTGAGGTTTTTTACTTCTAAGGGAGTTTGATATAGGTGGTGATAGACCTATACAGACAGTCAAATGTCATGGTGACAAAATAACGTGTAACAGCCCCTCAATAATTATGAGGCTTTATTTAACGATGTTCACTGTCACTGAACAACAACCTTTCAAGCACAATGGCCAAATTTATGGTTTTAATTAGGGGTGGTTGGCGATTAATGACAATCCCTATTCATGAATAAATCCCTCCTTTGCAAATTTCTTTCTCAAAGTGTCAGCTTCCAGCCTGACAAAAGAACTTAGCTTTTAAATAATTTGAAATAAGAATGTATGGATATTCCTGATGATTAAGGAGTCAAACAAAATACTTAATAAATCAAGCGGAATTGGATGCGTGTAGAAAGCTTTTATAGCCAAACAAAAGCATATACAAGAGAAGATAGAAGTGGAAAACAATAACCAGTTCAAAGAGGAGCTAACTCAAACAAAATTTCAATATACTAATCTCTTTAAAAAATTATAAATATGCAGGGGATTCCAGAAACACTGAAACTCAATCTATTCTGACCAAGCTCTTCTATGTAACTCTAAATGTGTGCAGAAATATATTATGAAAATACTTGAAAAAAATACAATAAACACAAATTCTATCAAATCCAGAGCTGAAATACTTCAATTAAATTTTTTGGAAAAAGAGTTTTACTTAAAAAGCCCACACTTTCTTATTACAAATGATACAATATATAGAAATACAAACTAGTAAATTGTTACAAACTTTCGGGAATAAAATCCTGAACAGAATACTAAAAATAAATAATATCACTTAATTAGTTGTTGGATATCTGAAACTGTTTACAAATCCCCTACCTCTTTATTTGGAAATTTGATTTTTCAAGGTGTCCTTATAGCTGATTTTAAGCATAGAAAATCTCAACTTCTGCCCCTTTATTTGGTTATTGTTTGACCTGCTCAAAAATTAGTTAGCCAGTGAAGTCCTTAAATTCCCTAGAATCTTTGAATATTTCCTGTGTATGCATATTTCAATACCATATGAAATAATACATGAAAATTATTGTATTCAAAATATATTACATTGTGTCTATTTTCTGCATAACTAGGACAAAAAAAAAAAAAATTGATAACTTAAAACTGAGAAGAATCATCATCCCTTGAAATCCTCAAACGCTAATATTTTCCAAAGAATCTCAATTTATCACTGACACTTATACTTTTAAAAACATCAATATTTTATTGTGCTCTTAAAAGATTTGGGATGCTCTGCCATCCATCATCCTTTGATGTTCGACTGTTCAACATGCTCTTTAAAAATTTAGAACTTTTTCAATATTCTTCTATGTGAATTATGATTTGCAATTCCTGAAGAATAGCGATTGATATCTTTTCTTATGTTGGTAGTGCAATGAACTAAAATTTGTACCTTTAGTCTTTCCATAGAAAATGCTTTTAAACATGTTGCCTTCTCATATTTTCCTGCTCTGCCATATATAGATATTAGAGTAGAATAGGTTTTAGTATTTTGTTTTATGCCTCTTTCCTGCATTCCGAAACAAATGAATGGCTTCTCCAAGGAGCTCTGCATCTCTATACATCTTCATAATGTTATTATAGGTAACAACATTAAGAAGGATGTTTGTTTTTCTCATGCTCAAGAATAATCTTTTTGCCTCAGTATCTGTGGTGATATTATGCTCCCTCATCTCCTTGAGAAGATCTTTATCTTCTTGGAACTGTTTTGCATTGCCAAAGACATCTATCATCGTATTATATAAAATCAGGTCGGCATATAGGTTTACAGAATTCAAATTGGAGAAAAGTGAGATTTATTTTGAATAGTCCTTCACCTTTCTAGCCATCTAATTAAGGTACTATATTTGATGAGATCAGAAAAAATTCCTTCTTTCTCCACTTGTCATAACCACTTCAAGGCATGCTTAAACTTACCTATTCTAGTAAAATTGCTGATCAAAGTGGATTATGTGAACTTGTTTGGCAAAACATGACTTCTCCTCCATCTCATTAACATGACCTTCTCCATGATTCCATCTTCTTGCTCTCAAGATATTCCGTAAAACTATATGTAGGCAAAGAAAAATGGCCTCTAACCTTCCTTCTGTAATGCAAGTGTTCGTTTCCAATATCCTGATATATAGCTTCTAAGGGTTTCTCATTATCTAAATAACTGTGTGACTGCATCAGAGAGATAACTATTGGTAATTGTATAGCCAGTTGCATATCTTGGCAATGGAGATATTCTATCAATGATCAAACCAAAATTTGGTACAGAGTAACATCTGTACTTTGGATTGTCAAGATTGAAATTCCCATCCTTAGCTTCCCACTAATTTCTTTGTTATTCCTGTTCTCTTGGCGACGGTGTTTTCCAGAAAATGGAACTGAACATATGCCTTACAAAAAACTGGAAAAATATCTCTATTGGCTCAAAAATTTCACAAAAAAATTTGTGTTTAAATAAATTGGGGCCATCCTACAAAAAACCCATGTTCCATAGTTTTCAATTTCAACTTAAATTTCCCAGAAATGGAACCCAAAAATTAACTGTACAAAAATGTTGTGTTTTTGGTTTTTATAGACCATTTGCTTCGTCATTTTTTTTGTTGACACTGCTGCTCTTCTGTCAAATAGCCACCCGTTGCCTTAAATTCTTTCTGGTATATAGCCATGAACAAATTAATTGCACCCTCATGAATTCCAATGTAGGTATGTGGTGAAGGAAATCATTCCCAACAAATAAACATATGAAGACAAAATCATCCACAAGCCGCTCAAAATCAATCTCAATTGGCGGGTTTGGAATCTTCATATCATATTATAAATATTCCCATGAAACCCAAATATTGACAAACTGATAAGGCTTTCAACTTTTTGTTGTTTCCACAAGATATCTAACCACCAAGTCTCGATGGCTAGCCTTTAGGGGACTCAATATCCATGCAAAATATTTTGCGGCATTATATAAACTGTCAAAATTACTATCCCTTACTTTGTCACTTTTTTTTGTTACATTGTTTGAATGTACCAAGTCAAAATCATGAGACTCTGTTCCAAGATGTGCTTCAGAAAATTCAACTATGTTGGCTGGAAATGTAAAATTGTTGAAAAATGAAACCAAGTGGGGAAATTTTGAAGGAGTGCCCATGCATAATTGTGATCCACAAGCAACGATGTTTCGCATGGTTTCTTATTGGGTGAAAAACTCTAAATAGCAGTAGAATTGAATTCTTCCCAAGATTGTATTTCCTCCAATATGTTCAATATTGTCACAAGTTTTCCATCTGTAAACAAAATTTAGATTTTATGTTGAAGGCTTACCAGAAAAATCCAAGAATGTAGACTTCTTCATGCCCAAACTAAGCCTCAATTTAGCCAACTCTCCAGCCAACCGAACTTTGTTGGAAACTCCAATTTTTTTTATCTTTATTTTCCAATGAATGCAAGGAATTTCCTTTTCCTCTAAGTTCGAATTAGACGTGTCAGGGTCATAAGCATTACCTTTCTCATATCCAATTTTCAATTTGTCTGTAATTGGAAACTAACTTGAATGTCCATGTTGTTTTCATTGTCTTCGAACCTTTGACATGTGAAACTAGGCATCATCGTTGCCACTCTGTTGTTCAATGAAGGATTCCAAGCCAAAGTCATTAGAAACAGGAGCAATGGCAAATCAATAATTTTGGATACAAACCCTAAGCTTTGGACTAAAATCTTTCAATCTCTTTAGAAGTCATATAGGTCTATCATTCCCGTGCCAAAAAGCATGAATGTAGAACAATTGCAGTCGAACTTACTGTATGGAAAACATTTTGTTGCGCTGTCATTGAAAACACTAAACGGATTTCGGAGGGGGTCTTCATTGTTTTGTGGCTTTGCTGCTTGGGGGTCCGAACTCTTGTGGAGCTACCACATGTGTAGTGAGGGCAGCCACTAAAAAAGTTTTTCAGAACCCCCTCCCCCTCAACAAAAATTCAAAAGCCCGAGGGGGTCCGAAATCTTTTGGAGCTGCCACATGCTTCATAAATTGAAATGTTTAATATAACTTTAATAAAACTTTAGGCTTTAGAATTTAATTAATTTTATTATATAATTTGATTTAAAACATATATTTTCATAAAAAAAATAATTTTTTTATAAAAATAATATATTTTAAATAAAAAAATTAATATATAAAAGAAAATTAAATCTTTTAAAAACACAATATATCTCGCTGCATTTTAATGAAAAGTGGCCTTTTTTTTAATGAAAATAAAAAATTTTGGGTGTGCCAAAATATGTTACAACATCGGCTCCAATGGGGACCGCTTCCCCCTGTGGGATGCAGAGAACAAGTAGATCAGTTGCCTTTAGAGTTTGGCATGGAGTCATACTGTAAACCTGATCATCAATCATCATCTGCCATAACCAACTCTTCTAGTTCATCCCTGTCTTTTGAAAAGCCTGCTAGTGCAGACTGCAACCTGCAAATGTGAAATGCAACCATATGCCAACACTAATCTTGATACTCTTTCATACTTAAAACTTAAAAATTCTAGACTAAAAATAAGAGTTGATCTATCACATCATTCATAAAACACATTGATTTACTACATACTGAAACTTTGAATATATATTCAAGCCACACACCACTATCTAATTGAACTGGAAACATTGCACTGTTAGGTGAAATCTTCTTTCCAATGTAACCAAGTGCGGAGTGGATTTATTGAAAAACCACGTTGCCAACAGCTGAAAATCTGAAGAATATATACAATATGAACATAGACTGGCATGGAAAACTTATACTCACATGTGTCCTTTAAGATTTGCTTCCTTTGATGACATGCAAAATTTTTTATCATGGCTGAGAGGAGAAAACATATATTGTTGATTGCAAGCATCAACAAACCTTGCATAGCAGTCAAGGAAGCTGAAATTTCAACACAATGGTATCGGTTTCCCAGTGAAATATCCATTCGACAAAGTGGAGTCTCTAGGTTAAAATAATGCAACCAATACAAATGCCTACTTCTTGTTCACGAGTAACAAATAGATCTAAACTTTATCGTATTTTATAAAGATTTCTTAGTTACTTGGATCCCCGGCAACAGCGCCAAATGTTGTACCTATTTCCTGTGGGCAATCCTTGGATGCAAAAACTACACCAGGAAACCAACTCAATCGGCTTTACGTTCAAGCTGGCCCTCGAACTAGAGGGGGCTTTGTTATGCGGATTAATCCCTCTTGCAGACAAGAGCGATCTCCCTAGTATTCAACGAATAGCTAGAAACAAACATTGATTTGGAAACCTTTTTCTCTAGACTAATTGCATTTCAGAATTATTATAAGAAAGTAAAAAGGACATGCCCCTACCTTTAAATCCAATGTTTGATGTAGTCTTTTATCCAGTCGCTCCAAAGAGGCTTCTTCAATAAGTAGAACCTGCAATCAAAGACAAGACAAAAGAATCAAAGCATCTGCAACATATAATAATTAATAAAAGCTAATCCAACTTAGTGATCAAGGATTCTAAGTACTGATGTTATTCAATAAGCATAGGAAAAACTCAATGAGAAAAAGAGATCCATATGTATTATCTTGAATAAAAAGAGTAATATTACAACCTGATGCCTTGATGTCGTACAGATTTCTCCCGGGGTCTTGAACAATTATTCCTCCTTTAATTTGACAAGCCTTCCTCTCTAAATACCAGCATAGAGTTATGGACACAAGGGTGTGATCATTCTTATGCCAACAATAGTTTACTAGTGTAGAAAGTATGCACTCTTGGGAATTTCTTCAGCAACTCATTTACAATCTTTAAGCTTAGCATCTACCCTTAAGACTGAATCTTGAGCTCAATTTATAGGGAAATGGAGGTAGTTTTAGTTTCCATGAAGAGGGGGATGGATTCCTCTCATGAAGGGATTTGAGCTCCATGGACCAAGGGATACGCTCCATGAGTGGAGAGATAAATCTCGAATTGATCACGCCTCTAGAAGCTTCTAGTTGGGAGAATATTCGACCAGATAGGCTTCTAGAATTTACGTTTTCTTTTATGCAACTTTTTACGGGGGTCCGCATGTAATAGTAGTAAAACATGCAGGATTTGTCGTGGTTTATAGACCAAGTATCTGCGAACCCGCAGCAAAAGGCTAGAAAAAGTGCAGAGGTATACTTTTAAGGGTTTTATATAGCTTTTCTCCAATTCCAAGACTTGATTTAGGAACATTGAGGTTTTTTACTTCTAAGGGAGTTTGATATAGGTGGTGATAGACCTATACAGACAGTCAAATGTCATGGTGACAAAATAACGTGTAACAGATTGCCCCCTAAAGTGTGAATTCTCAGGTTATTCTAAAGAGTGAAGTGCTTTATCATTCTGAGGATTGGATTGGAGACACCGGTTGAAAACTTGTAAAAACATTCAATGCATATATATATATATATATATATATATATATATATATATATCACCGTTGAGGTAGGAATTCCCATACTCAGATCAAAACTAACTAAATGTTCTGGTACAGATGTGGTTTCAATATTACATCAAAGTAGACATAGTATGGGTGCAACCATCTATCTTGATTAATCTACTATATCATGAATAATAAAACTCCTCGCAGCCTGGATGGTGGAAACTAGATCCAGGGACTTGATTTTCGCTTCTCGAACTAGTAAATCGAAATCGAACATGGTAGAAACCACTTGATTAGTAGTCAATGATGTGAACTGTTAACAAGTGTGAAAGAAACCACCAAAAATGACAATGGCTCTCAAAGTACTCCAGTACAATCTATGAAGTGTGAATGAATGATTTGCAGTCGAACACTCATAGAATCATTCGATCGAAGGTCAATGATGCAATATGTCGTCGAAGGTGAGAAACCTTCCATTAGAGCATGCAGATTTCAAGGTACTGATAGGATTCTAGATCAACTTTCTAAATGATGAGTTGACGTCGATAGAAAGTGATCCATCGTAGGAAATCCCACGAGACAAAACCATTAGATCAATTTTTAAATAAATATTTATAAGGACTGACTTAGGGATGGTAAACGTGAATGGAGACAAATGTTTGCAATGAATGATTTATTTGAACTCTCTCTTGAACACATAACAACACTGCAGATGGCTTGGCAGCATTTGACCTAAAGCTAATACCTAGAAACCAATTGAAGAATTTCAATGTGGTTTGATTAAATGTTAGACAAAGGATTTCCCAACCCAGGTACAAGGGTGACAAAGTATCATGTTCAAGAGTGGCATGTTGCTTTCTAAACAAGGGTGACAACTGAATTCTTTTTCTCTCTTTTTCCCCCACCATTACTGGCAAGTACCTCTTTATTTTTGACAAGCTTGAAGAGGATAAAATTTGCTTGTTTGTATAAGCTCATCCTTTAGATGATTCCATATTAGTATTAAAATCGAATCCTAAGGAGTGGTTCACTCCTGTTTGTAATTGACAGGTCCTTTGCTATTAAATTTTAACGAGTCCAGTATAGGAGAAACTTGGTGTTTTTCAATTTTAGGGAGTCAAAAGAAAAACATAAGTAAACTTCGCAGTTGTTGTTTTTCATAAATTTAGTCTCTTAGGCCCGAAAAAGGATAAAATAATGCAGGAGATGTTGGCTCGAGGGGTCCTAACCCAGGTTCAGAGGTGAAGGTTTGCCAACAAACCCCTATACTACTGGCCCTTTCGAAAGTGATTTGCTTGCACAGGCCAAAGTCTCACCCGAAGCAGTATGGGAGGGTGTTGGAACCAGGTTTTCGCACCCTGAGAGAGAGAGAAGGTAATCACACAGGCCTGCAATTATCAAATCTACGCAGGAGGTTTATTTGCAGGGTTCTAGATGTAGCCAGCCTATAGTTCTTATCAGATATGTTCTAGCAGGCTCGCATCCACATGCGCATCATCAATTTTAACATAAAATAGCTTGATTGCAGCTAGTAATGTCAACACAGACAGTTTGCATTCATTAACGGAGATGTAATCAACGAGTGCAATTTCAGTCTTATCACAGTAATATACTAAATGCAAAGAAGTTCCTATCACATAAATAAAATAGACAAGTTCACAGCTTAATCAGATAATCTTAGTTTGCATTAATCATAATAGAACAGATCCAGATAACAGCAGACGGTTCAGCAATAATTTGCATATATTATATATCAAAATCTTCATACATTCCCCAAATACCACCTGCGCACACAGCAATCAGGGTCCGCACATAGCAGGACAAAGGATCTCCGTGCACACAGCCAGTAGGATTCCTAACCCAAAACAATCCAACCTACATCTAGCAATTCTTACTTCGTTTCAAGCTCTATTCATTCTCTACCTATCGACTCAAAAAGGTTAAAATATTTATACTACTTTAGCCTACGCATCCCATGGTTCGCAAACCATGGTTTGCAGACTCTTGGTCTACCCTTGACCCACTTACAATGCATTAGGGGCTTTGACCCACCCCAAAACCCCTGCATTAGACTAAATATAATCAAAGTTATACAAAATGGACTAGATTCGCAGCTTTGTAGGAGACCTTGTTCCAACAGTCCCCCAACACAATCTTATGACTTGTCCCAAGTCACTGAGGTGGTGGGGTTTCCACCTGTGCCTGTAATCGTTTGATCGCTTCAACTAATGGGCGTAGCATAGATTCGCTTTGGGCAGCAGCATTTTGGGCGATGTCGACCAATTTCAATGAGATTGAGCCTTCTATCACAGCAGTGACACTTTCCAGAGTTTGGTTGAGCTGCTTTACGGCTACATCAGCATCCTGTGACAATCTAAGGGCGTCAACAGTCCAAGGCTTTAGGTGGTCAGTGAGGGCCTTCTTCTTCTATTGAAGCACTTCTATTTCAACTTGGAGGTCTTGGCTAGTCCGTAATCGCACCAGGCACTGAGCAGGAACCAACATGGGTGGGGTGGCTTTCGACGTTGAAAACGCTTCTTCTTTCTGCCGCAGTGTCTGGGTTATTTCACACAGGAGCGGATCGCGTTGAACCTTGGTCCACAGCTGCATGGCAGTATCCAGTAGTTGAGCACCCTATGTGATCTGCCCTGTGATGACGTTCATAGCGGCGGTGACCAGGGTAGATCGCTAGGCCCGCACCTCTGGAGATGTTTCGAGCTGCAATTTTTCCTGTAGATTGGCAATCTGTTGCTCCATCTGGGACTTAAATTCCGCAACTTTTGTTCGAGATGCCCTCAATGCGGTGACCAACCCTTCAACCTTTACCTGGGGCATAGCAGTAGCTAGAATCTCTGCTAGAACTTCTGCGCAAAGCTGGTGAATGAAGCTTTCAAGGTCCTTCTGCTGCGTGGCAGCCAGGGAAACTGCTGTAATACTTTCGTTGATCGTTCGCTCAACCACGTCTAGCTGTTGGTGAATTTGCAAGTCCGAGTGTTGAATCTCTTGGAATATACCTGAGTGGTGTCCCTGTAAAGCATCTTGAGGTAGTCTAGCTAATTCTAGTTGGACCTCCTGGCAACTATGGACCTACATGCTCAAGTTAGGCGGATTCATCATAAGGGTAGTGCCAGGCAAAGGGCAGAGGCGACTTTTGATTGTTGTGAGCATAGAACTGCTAGTAGCTTGTGGCGTTCATCCCAAAGTTAGTGTGTCTGTCTTTAGTTGCAGTTCACGGAGCTCGGCCTGTAATGTGATGAGTGCAACCTTCTGCTGCTCTTCAAGTGCCTCCCACCGATCCTGCATGGCTAGAGAGACTGCATCCGCAATTTGTTCAAGGTCACTGCTAGTCAAGGTGACAGTTTCATCATGCTCTGTCCTCAGAGCGCGCTGGTTCTTCTGGGGTCCTTTGGCGGGCTCGCCTATCTGCTTCGTTCCTCGAGGAGATGTATCCCCTCCTTCTGTCCCTAAGTCAAGTTGTGAGTCTTTCTATGTGGTGCCTTCGACATCCTTCTCCTCAGTCTGCTTCTGTTGCACATCTTTCTTCGCAGTTGGTTACGTATCCTTCCCGGTACTTTTGCTAGATCCTCCAAAATCCTTACGAGTGACAGGGGAAGTACTTGTGTGGTGTTGGCATCGTTAGGGTCCTGCGCTTCGGACTTGAAGCCAATCTTCCATTGTGGGGGCCAGAGTGCAATAGCACTGTCAATTTCCTCGTTCATGACCATATAGGGGAGTGAGGTCCAAGCTTTCTCCTTTCGGCTCCAAATATTTATATTGTGCATGGTCACCTGAAAGGTTTCAATGCGTTTGTACTTGTCGTAGACTGTGGGTGATAAGCATGGGCAAGAGTTGATGGCAACTGCCACACTGCTCTAGAAGAGGACCCAGAAGACTTGATTGTCCTCTATGCGTTGTGCATCCTTGGAGTCCCACAAATGGACATAGCAGGCTCCTTCACACATATCTGAGGTAAGCTCAAGGAGAATAAACTCTGCAGGAGCTTCCCATGCGACCAATGCGATGAGGAACAACAGCCATGAGTAACAAAAAGCATGCCCTAAGTCCTGGGATTCTCGTATGTTGGCCAATAATTCGTCGCATAAGTACTGAGCACAATTAAAATAGGCTCCCTCCGCACATTGGCTTGCTAGCTAGATCACGTAGGTGAGGAAAGTGGTGACTTGGCATTTTCGCACCAATTTTCACACCAGCAACATCGTGCCCAACTGCATAGCGGGATCATTACCCCCAAGTATTTTGCTCCACCTTAAATTTTTGGCGCATTAATTCAGCAGTCTTGGCTTCATATTTCTTACCCACTCACTCCAGAGGGCTTCGTCCATTCATCGGGAGGCCAGTAATCCTATGAATCAAAGCACATCCATAGGAGTCCTGTCCTGGATCCATAGGCAGCCTTCGTGAATTAGGAAGACCAACTGCTGTGCGAGCCAGTCTGTAATATTGTAATGACCAAAATGGGGCATCTTGAGCAAGTTCAGTAGCCTGGACCCGGTCAACGCCTGCACCCAGCGCTAAGGGACAACTTTAACTCCATTTTCATCATGAATTGTGTCGAGGTATAGTGCAGGCACTAGCTCCGGGAATGCCTCGACGTTGGATAGGTCGTGGTCATCAAACTTGACCACATGAATCTTACCAACAGGTTCGCCAATGATGGGAACCTCGCCTAGGGTCAATGGCATTTGTAGGTACGTGACCAAGCCATCAAGATTCTTCGACATGCATGTTGATTCCCTCCATGGCTGAACAAAGTATGGTAACCAGTGAATTGGCTCGACGATTTTTGCTTCCTCCCAGGCTGCCTTCGGGGATTTGGCGGTTCGTGGGGACATTTGCGGCTTTCCTGCAGCCCGTTTCGTGGGCTTCGGGGGCTTTCCAGAGCTCTGTGCCTTTGCTTTCCCTTTTCTAGTGTTTGGACTCGGCATGGAGAGAATCTCTTCAGCCTCAGACTCGATTTCCACTACCTCCTCAGTCCCTTATTCCACCGAGGTTACTAGTTCAGAAGGCTCAGCGGGGTTCGTAGCTGTCATCCTGGCATGAAAAACAAACTCTGGGTTGCTACTATCTGAGGGGGTAGGTTGTTTGAACATGAAGGAGACACTATACACATAGAGCGTCTTGCAGCACCAAATCGTCACAACAAGATACGGAACCCTTGTCTAGTCTATTCGACCCCTTTTATAGCTAGTACGAGCGGTCGACGGTTGGGCAACCAGTACTTGCAACTTACCATCATGTAAATGGTAAAAAATCTCCCGTAATCGCCTCATTAAATGCCCACTTCCCGCTCCATTCAATGGTATATTTTTCAATTTACTTGATTTGACTATCCCAACAACTATTTTTCACAGCTCTGGTGTGCTCAACGCACATCTGTGCTCCTGGCGCACCTATGTACGTTCAGCGGACTTCCTATGCGCAAGGTGGTCCATTCGATGTTCCATTTGCACTCTGAGTGGGCCAATTTTTTTCTTTACTAATTCAAAGCTTTCTTGACACCTCAAGTCCCTATGAAACAGTTCTTTCACAAGTGTTGTGATCCATGAGTACTCCTGCCTAGTTTTTCTGTGGTAGTCTGCAAAGCAGAGGAACAAGCGCAGTTGTTTTCTAGATGTAGGTGTGGCCAGACCTGCTGTACTCATAGTATCCATCATCTTAAAATATTTTCTGTAAGGGACACACCTATCATTCACGCGCTCTTTCCCATCATCAGTAGTCATTGTGTGCAAGTTTGCGCAGCTTTGGATTATCAATCTAGGTTGCTTCCTACGTAAGTGAACCAGAGGGTCAAAGTGTAGGAGTAACACAATCCGACATGCCCCCCACTCTTGAAACGTTGTCTTACACTCATCCCACCACTTCGTAGGTGCTGCACACAGTGCGAGACTAAGGGCCCATATCCTTCGTTCCTTTGGAACTTCGGCTTCGAATGCTTGCAAAAATTCCATAATGCTACTAGAACCATCAAAGTAGGGCAGATCTTGTACTTTTGAGGAGATACATCGGAAATCCCTTGTAATCCTGAGACATTGCAGCATGGATACGTTGTGCAACCGGTTTTGCCACTTTTCCATTTCTCCGTCAGAGTCAGACAAACAATCGCTATACTTTTCCCAGTAGAGCATACTATCAGCCGTAGTGTTGATCTAATCTTGATCCTGCGTAGTTAACTTGTAGATGTGATCTACCTCCTCATTGATTTGCACCATCTCCATATACCTTTCTCCTTCTGTGGGGTCTAAGGGGACTATCACTCATGTTATCTCAAAATCAGACCCTGATAGGCTGCTAGTCAAGGAGACCCTGAGTAACTATTTCAAACCAAACTTTTAGTTGAGGCTTAGCCTCCTCAACCTGAGAGGGCTTTCTCAATAGGTTAATGATTTACAAATAAAGATCAGATGGCTAACTCTGTGAATAAACTAAATAAAGTGAGTAATTGGTTGTACTTCTAATCAACAAACATCTATTGGGTAAATGGAGTCAAATGTGCTTTCACAAAACATAAAGATCAATTTCATATGGAATTTGGGGCATTTCAGGGTTTAAATGCATCAATAGAACAATTGGACAGAGGATAAACATAGTTCATGAACATATATAGGAAGTTAGAGCACCTTCAGTGAATTCTAAGTAATATACATTCATGCCACTACAAGTAATTTAAAGAGAAACATAATGAGACAATCAAACATCCATAACCCCTTAAGAATCCTGAGTAATGAAACAAAACTCTCTGTATTAGGATAAAAACACAGTTCTCTAATATCACAAAAAGTATGCTTGTTCAATGAAAATTCCAACCCTCTACAATTCGATTTCTTCCCTCTTATAGAGTAATCATTACATCTTTGGATTCATTCTAAACATTTGAGAAGAAATTCGAATTTGACACCTATCAACTTCTAAACAAACTTCATTTACAAATTGATAGTAAAATTGTCTGTTTTACAGTCCTAATACAACTAGGACTAAAACATTATTTATTACATCTTAACAACATTTAACAACCTTATCTAATCATTTAAAACTATGCTTGACAGCTAGACTTCAACCATGATGTTTCTCATCTTGTTGTTGTTAGACCCATCAACATGCTTCTTATCTATTCCTGCAAAATAGGAGCATGTTTCCTGTATAATAGCTGAAAGCTTCATTTCTATCCATTCGAATCCATTGCCGAATAACTGGTGCTCAAAAAATGTGGAAAATTTCTAATGACTTTCACTTGAATTCGACCTTCTAGCTGTGCAAATATCAACCTCCAAGATGGTGTAACAAGTATCAATACTACTGCGCTACGAAACTGCTGAGTTTGTTGTTTTCGTAGCGCAGACCTTTCCTTTTTAAATCATACTTCAAACCTCCATTTTACATGTGCCAACCATCTGGATCTTCATTTGTATTCTCCATATACCTCCACCAACATCAAAACCCAACAAAAAACTCTTTTCACCTTTGAAAATTTGCAAAAATATTTCAAACTGCATCCTACAGCAGTTTCATAGCGCGCTACGAAACCGCTGTGTGTCACCTTCAACAGTTTCGTAGCACGCTACGAAACTGCTGAGTCTTCACTTTTCACAGCTTCTTTCCAAAAATTTGGTTTTCAACCCCTTTAATACTATGTTTTCAAGTGTATATCAACCTTCATAACCCATAACATCATCTTTAAACAACTCCAAAAATGAGATATATTGATATAACCTCAAAAAATTGTTAAAGGATGACACTTACTGTTTGCACTTATTTTAGCTGTGGCTGATCTTCAAATTGTGCTATCTGTATTTCCAACTCTTCAATGCTCCTCTTAAGCTTTCTATTGTTTTCCCTTAACTTGGTATTGACTATCCTAATGAATTTTGCTTCTTTGATTGCAGGTAGGGTCCATATGAAGAATTGTGCTTGAATATCAATTAATTCAGGGTTTGGATTTTTCTCCAACTCCCACAGTCCTTTCATCCTTTCAAAGTTTTCCCTTTCTTCTGCATGCACTCTCACCTTTTTCTTCAACTTATCAATCTCATTATTTTCCAATATGAGTTTGTCTTTGACATCTTTGTAGCTGCTCTTTTCCTTCTGAATATTGAAAACCCTGTTTCTGTCTTCTTCGGGCATTGAAAAAGATATATTTGTGGTTTCTTCAAAAATATTAGCACTTTCACCTCCCGTTTGATCTTTCTCTATGTATGACTGCTTCAACTTCTTGGAGTGCATATTTGAGGGTTTTCTGGGTATAAAGATAAACTCTGCCACATCATCCTGAAACTCCAACCTTTTGGATGTCTTCAATTTCTTTGATTTGCTGCCACCTGTATCCAGTTTGATGAATTCTGCTTGCACTAGGGGAGACTCTGCAATGTCAATAGCTTGAAGTATATCATTCAAATTACCTTTTGACCCCTATGTACTTACAACCTTACCTTTTTCCTTCAACCTTTGACTCCTAGTAAACCTCACTTGATCTATTTTGCTAGTTGACTTCTCTAGAATTGTCTCCTTAACCAGAGTTCTATTCTTCTGTGAGGATTTAGGAGTATCTTGGATTTTCAATGTTGTACCTATCATTGGTTCTTTAACTTGTTTTTGAGGCTTGATTTTAACAAATCTTCTTGACTTTGTTTCTACAGGGGCAGTAATATTTGATGGAGTTTTTTATTTAGCTTGAGGACTAACACCTGTTCCTTCAATCCCAGTTCTACTCAAAAAGAGGAATTCAGCCCAATCTCTATTTGCTTTCTGTAGCTCATGTAAGACTATTAACTTAACTAAGACATGATGAAATAATGAATTTTCACATGACTCAACTTTCATTTGTACCTTATCAGACATCTTAGCCAAATTTCTGAAAAGATAAAAAGGTAAATCTAGAGATATTATCCCTGTGAAATGAAGCAAAAGTTTAAAGTGATAAGTATACACCTTGTGGTATCTCCCTTCACAAGTGAAGTACCTCTCAATATTGTAGAGAAAATTTGAAAATGTATCTTTGACATAGTTTCTTGGCACAGCTTTGTTCAAGTCAACCTCTGAAAACTCTTGTTTTAGAAAGATTTTGCAGGGTACCATGTCAAACTTGAAATTTTTAAACCACATGTCTTCTCCTCTCAGAATTTATGTAACTGCTGATATCACTTCAGGGGAAATTGGTAAATTTAGGAATCCAATCCTTGAGTTTGAACCTGTGAAGTTTGTGGCAAATTCTTTGGTGACTTGAGTGTGCCCTCCTTGAAGTTTTTCACAAAACCTCCAGCAACCTACCTTCTTAAAGGCTTCTTCAACAGACTTGCCTTTTGTAAAGGCTTCTACACCTTTGGGTTCTATCCTTAGGCAATTACTAGACCTATGAATCCTTCTTTCTTCAGCCATAACCTTCTTGAAAACCTTGTATCTTCAGAAAATTAGCAAATTAGCAATCGAACTTTTGAATGAACCAGCTCGCTTGATAAGAATTCTGCCTCGCTTGAATAACTATCCTGCTTCCACCAGCAATTGAATTTCAAATTCACCTGATAGTAAATTTTGAAAATACTTGTTGAATGAGCAGCGTCGCTTGATAAATGAGTTCAGTTCTACCTCGCTTGAAATATAGTTTTAGTGAACTCTGATCCTTCACCACTAATTGCTTCTCCAAAACATAAACATGCATGCATGCACTATTTGTCTTGCATGAGACAAGTGAAGTCGAAAACGGCCAACTGTTTCAAATTTGAAAGTACCAATAACAATATGGCCCCCACTAGTACAAAATGGCTAATTAGTTACTAAAAAAACGACTAAAATTTGCATATAAATGACTATTTTTCTGTCGGTGACCAATAGTAGCTAATTTACAGTATCTTATAACGCGACTAACTTTTGGTCGTTTTTAGCTTAGTCATTAATTGGTTATCTAAATTTTGTTTTCTAGTTGTATATTTGGTCATTAATTTAGTTACTAATTTAGTCATTAATTTAGTCATTGATTTGATCATTAATTTAGTCATTGATTTGGTCCTTAATTTGGTCATTGATTTGTTCATTGATTTAATCTTTGATTTGGTCATTAATTGTCACAATTAATGACCAAATATACAACAAAATATATTACTATATGATCACCCGAGAAAACCAATTAATGACAGAAGAACTATGACAAAAATGTTGGTTGTGTTATAAGATACTGTAAATTAGCTACTAATAGTGGTATATATGCAAAATTTAGTCATCATTTGTAGTCAGAAATTTATCATTTGCAGTAGTCATTTATTCATTATATAAACGACTAATTTAATAGTTTATATTCATTTCATTTATTTTCATTAATAATCATTATAAATGACTAATTTAGTAGTATATTCATTTTATTTGTGTTCATCATTAATCAATATCAACTACTATTTTAATAGTTTTAGATTGATTTTATGTGTTCATTATTAATCAACATAAATTAATTAGTATGATTTTGCAACCAAATTTTAAAAAAAAAGTTATACAATTTACATGTTCATCTAATATGAAAACACAAAGTTACATATGTTAATTACAATACCAAGTAATATCAAGTGCAACTATAAATAATTCTAGCCACATAAATTATATTATATAAAATGTCAAGTATTACAATATGAGTTTCCAACTTAATATTGGTTGGAGTACAATTTACAGATAAAATATTGTTCATCACTTCAAAAAATTATCATTATCTTGCCAAGGAATTGCAAGTGAATTCACCAACTTTGAAAACTTGACCATCAATATTTATGTGTGTGTCTTATGTGGGATATTGGATCTACAGGTACCACTAGACCAGTACACTTCTCTCTCTTTGTCACTCTATTGTTATTGTTCCCCTCTTTCTTCAATCCTTGCTTCTTACCATCAATACTGAGTCCATTTTCTGCAAAAAGAAAACAAAAAAAGTTACAATGCAGAGTATAAGACATGAAATTCAATGAACACTAAAATATAAACTAAAGTAGACTAGAAAGGATTTATACGATATATACCTCAACATTGGCAATATTGTTAATGTCATTTTTTCCCATAAAAGCAAGAAACGCAAACAAGTTTTCTTTAGTTGGGAAATAGTGGCCACTATGTGGCCAAATGACCTATATAAACAAAGCAAATAAAATGTCACAAATAAACACAACAGAGCTAGAAATTTATACTAAGAATGTCTCATGCTCCACTTTTGTGGTCGTATTGTTTCCTCTAGTTATCTCTAAGAAGCAGTGACACTTAAACAATAAAATTGGTTAGTAGAAATCTAATGAGTGGAGCGAAATATTGCTGACACAAGATTACAACAAGAAACTAAAAAAGAATAAGACAAGACTTTGTAAATTGTGATACTAACCCGGAATATAGCTTAAATATAGTAATCTTCAATTATCAATGTACTATTCCAAGGGAAAAGGAATCCAATTCCCATAAGCCAACAAATTATGTATGCCCCTTGTTTTCCCTGTAATTAATTGAGCAAGATTAGCACACGCAATTTCCATTTAGAATATCTAAAATGATTTATAAATATTCAAAGCAAACTTAAGGTTACTCATTCATTTTTCTCTGATGCAGACTGTAATATCTCTTTCCAGGGATATCCCTCAAACACAAGAAAACTCCAACCAGAGATGGACTAGGAGGGCGTTTACCAGATATGTTGCCTCTGAAAAGAGGATGAGATCTGAAGGCTACCTGGCCCTTTCCATACTTTGTCTAAGAGTATAGAGGAAAAACACACACAAGTGTTTTTAAAAAGAGAATCCATACACGTGAAAATAGATTATGGAAAAGAGGAATAACCTGTTTTTGAGATTTTTTTAATAACCCAACGTTTCAGACTGCCTAAGTGAGTCCATCATCAGGGGTAGATGTCAAATGTTCTTTGAAAAAATGAGGGGAATAGGACAAATGAATAGAGGAATATATAGTGGATAATGAGGAGTTTGTAAAGGTCAGCTTTGATGAAAGATATATATGGAATTATCTAATTGTAATTTAATTATAAAGTGATTCATTTAGATTTATGAATAATTTATTAAAATGTAACGTAATACTAAAATATCTCATAAATAATTGATTTATTATTTATTTTGATTTACTATAAAATTAATTAACTATTGTTTTGTTTGATTTAGTTTATGAGTAATCTATTAAAATTATGTCGAATATGAAAAATAATTTATTGTTAATTGACTATTGTTTTGTTTGATTTAGTTAATTAATTTAAAGTAACTTATATAATTAAATACTCTATTAGCTTATAATTTAGTTTAATATTGGAATTATTTATATTTCTATGATGGCCATATAAGGTTGAAATAAAAGTAAAATATATATATGTGTGTGTGTGTGTGTGTTTGTGTGTGTGTGTGTTGTTGCATATGTTTGATTAATTTATATACTTATATTTGATTTAAATACTCTCATATTTTATTATATTTATTTATTTATTTTTATTTTTATTTTTATATATTTAATGTCATGTTGCATTTATACCAAGTTATTATTAGAATTTAATGTCTTGAGAGGCTTTGGTGTATTAAGGGTTTCCATGTGTTACTTGTAATAAGTCCATCATCACGATTTATGTTGTTTTTTCTTTTCTCGATTTCTAAAGCTTCCTTTATTTTCCTCTTTAGGTAATGGTCCTCTTTAGAGAAAAGTTTGGCATCCTCCATTCGTATGTAATGTGAGGATGCAGAGGCATGCGCTGCTAAGGCGGATTGTCTGTTCTGTTCCGAGATAAGTCAGCAGCATGTTCTTTCAGTGTAATGTTAAGGGATCTACCTGTTTCACCAATGTATTCTTTACCACAAGAGCAAGGTATAATATATACTCCTTTTTGTAGCCTAGGATTTATAGGGTCTTTAGCAGAGTCCACCATATTTAAAATAGTATTAGGGGAGTGAAGGCAATCTTAATGTTATGTTTGTTGAGTATTTTGGAGATTTTATCAGTTGTTCCTTTTATGTAAGGTAAAGAGATTTTAGGGATGTCAAAGGCTTTTTTTTAATTATTTTTATTAAGGGTTTGGTGAATGGTTTTGTTGATGACATGTTTATTATATCCATTCTATTGAAAGACATGGCGGAGATGGTTTATCTCATGTTCTAGGTGGTGGGAGTCTGAAATTCTGGATGCCCTGGTTGTTAGGGTTTTGATGATGCCAATTTTTTGGTTCGGGTGGTGATGTGAGTCCGCATGAAGGTATCTATCTGTGTGAGTCTTTTTTCTATAAACCTTGGTGCTAAGTTTTCCATCTTTCTTTGTTAAAAGGATGTCTAGGAAGGGTAATTGGTTATCCTTCTCAATTTCAATGGTAAATTTGATGTGATTCGAGAGACTATTAATGTGGGCTAAGAAATCATGTAATTTTAATATCCCATGTGTCCATTTTGCAAATATATCATCTACATATCTTTTAAATTCTTCAGGGGTGAATGGAAAGGATTTGAGAGCTATTTGTTCAAAATGTTCCATGTATATGTTGGCAATAATAGGAGATAGAGGTGAGCCCATAGAAACACCATGTGTTTGTTCATAAATCGTTCCATTGAAGCTGAAGAAAGAGGATTTTACACATAAATTTAAGAGGTCAACAATCTCATTAGCTGTGATAGTTTTTAAAATGTTGATGGCTTTGTCTACTGGAATCATAGTATAAAGGGAGACAATGTCAAAACTTACCATGAGATCCTGGTTTTTCATGTCAAGGTTTTGGTACATTGAACAAAGGATGCAGAGTCTTTGACATGTGACGAGGTGTTACCGGCAAGGGGGCGAAGTTTTTTGGCAAGGTATTGTGTGAGGAGGTAGGTAGGTGAACCAATGGTGTTGACTATGGGTCTTAGGGGAATGCCTGCTTTATGAATCTTGGGAGCACCGTATATTCTGGGGGTGACGGAGCTGGAGGGGGTGATTCTCTTTTTTATGATGTTATCAAGAGAAGAATCTTTTATTTTTTTAGTTACTTCTTTGAGAATTTTAGTGCTATGATATATTTTAGAATCCTCTAGCAACAACTGTTGTTTAGGTGATCTTCCATTTTCTTAACATATTCAACCCTATCCATTATTACTGTTGTGTTACCTTTATCTGATTTTAGGATTATTATCTTTTTGTCGTTTTTTAGGTTTTTTAGAGCACGTTTTTCTTCTTTGGATAAGTTACAAGGAGGAGGCTTAGCATTTTTAGGAATTTTAACAGTTTCTTGTCTTATTTCTTCAGCTTCGATGAGGTTAAGATCTCTTATGGAAATTTCTATGTTACTGATTATATTGTCAACAGGAATTTTATTAGGCGTAATGGCAAATTTTAGACCATTATGAAGAAGAGACAAAGAAGCTTGGTCTAGGTTAACGTTGGAAAGGTTTATTACGGTGGGATTATTAAATCCCTTATTGGTCGGGTTGCTGAGGGATGGGTTAACGTTATTGCTGTGCGAGTTATTGAGCTGGAGATGCTCAAAGAGAATATAACATTAGTGCAAGCATACAATAGCATATAGTAGCTGGGATGCTCAAAGAGAAGATAACAGTAGTGCAAGCCAAAAATAGCATATACATGGAATATAAGCAAATATTCAAGAAATGCAGAGAGAAATGCTAAGCCATTTTATTATACTGAGTAATGGAAAGAGTACAAGAGGTGATCAGAAAGATGGCACCTTGACTTGCACGAGGCAAGTGAAGAAATACACTCAGAATGAGAAGGAAATGGCCTCTCTCTGAACTGCGTCCAAGCTACCGGAGAACTGTTGTGCTGCTGCTACTGCTGGAATCAAAATGAGGATTTTGGGCTACTCCTCCTCATAAAATGTTGAAACTCTGGAATTAGCCTCTGCTTAATAAACCCAGAAAAGCCCAGAAAGATTTTAACTGACCCCTGAAAATTACCCCCTTGAGGATCTACGTTATCCCTCAAGGCTCTGCGCTGCCACTGAAGAGAATACTCCAAAACTCCGCCAAAAATTCTGCCAAAATCCTCCAAGATGAAAGGTTTGGTCCCGTGCTCAATCTCCAAGCTCAAATCCTCCAAACAATCCCAATTTGGAACTCCCCACCAAAGGATACTGCATCCTCCCTCTCAAGACTACGCAGTCACCAAATGCACTGCTCCTCCGCAACTCCCATAAATCGATCCTCCTGCAAAAGGACTGATGAAACTACCTTGCCCGAGCAGGCACTCGAAGTCCCCCGGGGCTAAGGGTGAGATCTCCGAACGGAGACACTCGATGCACTAAACAGTGTTGTAGACAGGCTAAACAGCCAGCGTGCTCAAGAAGTCAAAGTGACTAGCTCAAATGCATAATAATCAAATGACCAAATGAGGACGCTCCTCTCTCTTTTATAACGTTGGCCTCTCTCAAAACCCTAAGGCCCATCTCCTCCAACGTAGCCTCCCTTTTTCCACGTGCTCCTCTCCATATGCGCAGTCCCTCCAAGTGTATACGTGGGCCCCCTCTCTACGTGTTCCTTGGCCCCCCCTTGGCTCCCTTTAATTTACAACGGTGTGCTACTAGGAAGTGACTTTTATTCCCAAAGTGAGTTATGTCCCCCCTTACTCACCTTTTTATTTATAAATAAACTATAGAAGGCAAAATTGAGAAAAATTGAATATTCCAATTAGCGATTGCTAATTAGGAATATTACACAGATAAAACTGAATATGCTAACTTGTTTTGAGTTGGAGAGTTGTGTAATTCATCGTGTCCAAAATCATCGTTTATTGTCGTGACTGTTTTTTTAATGATCAGGCAACGTGCCTATATTTGATCAAAAAACACATTTTTCAAAATATATTTCATTTTTTCTAATTCAAAGCTAGATTTCCTTCTAGTTTATGGCGTTCAAACAAACTAGAATCATTTTCCTTTAACAAGTCACTGTTGTAATATACTACTAAACATACAACTACGTAATGAATTTATTAGTGGTGGAATACTAATAAATCAGAAATACATGCAAGAAATAACACCACTATGTCCTATACATGCCAAGTATTTATCCTCTTGGTTGGAAATATTACTTCATGAAAACAACATATTTGACAAAGAGAACTTTTCTAAAACTAACCAATACAAGTGTATCCAACAAAAATGACATTTCTATTGGCATGCCCTCAAAATGTGTGGAAGTATCAAACAAGTGTAGTGCACTTCCCTGTAAGTTTAAAGTTTGGCAATGGAATATGGTGTCCCTTAGTCTAATCAGGTTTTAACTTGCCTTTGATAACTTAGAGAGAATGGGAATCCAATATAGAACAATGACAGAAATATTTTATTCATCCACACTTACCTAGATCCTAAACAAGCATTGAAGCGTTATACAAATCCAAGAATGTCTCACATTCCACCGGGAAACAAAATTTCTAGATTTTGATTGTAACCCTTGAGGCTTTCTCAAATTTGTAAACAACTAACATCCTAAATATTTTTCCTTATTTCTCAAACCTTCTTCTGTGTGGAGCTTGAGAAAATATGTGCATACACATATCACAATATAGCATGTTGTGAGTACATTTACATGAAACCAATCATTTAAAATTTTATGTTCTATCAAGATTGAGCCATGCGTTAAATGCCCATTATCTACATCTTTGTGCAATGGTGTCATTAATAATTTGAAGGTTCTTGGCTTGCTAGTATGATCTAATTATTGCTTTGTGCAATATTTTTTTTCACTCCTATTTATAAAAAAATATGTTTATGAATACTATATAGATACAATGGATGCTTCGAATAATAAAAGAGGCAATTATTTTTCCATCAATAGAATTCAAGTATTTTCATATGGTGTAAATTCAGTAGTTCTATTGGTGGTACTTAGGGTCAACATAAACGGTTATTTCGCATGCATCAAAAGAGGTACAAAGTGATAATAGGAAGGACTCATGCAAAAACAATTAATCGTACATGTTGAATTTGTAAGTGTTAATGTTGTTGTGCTCAATTCCTTATTGGGGTACCTATCAGCTGAAAAATTTTGTACAAATGTTGGAAATGAAAATAACTTATAACAAATAACATAACACATAACATTTTTAGCACTTGCTTCTTTTTCGTTGCAAATCCGAACATGTCTCGAAGCAACTTATGTTAGCTATGTCCAAATGATGCTAGATTTTATTTTCCATTTAAATTTCCAATTCAATCCTATGTATCATTATCCAAGAAATTTGGCTCCTTTAGAGGAGATGACAAAAGTGTGCCTGCAATAAAGTTTAACCATAAAATGGTGTTACCCTGGAATCTCTGAACTCCACTTTATCGCCCTCATTCCCAAGCTAGACTCTCCGGCTTCTTTTGACAATTTTTAGCCTATTTCCCTTTGTAACTACCTTTATAAAATCATTACAACAGTCATTACCGAAAGAATCAAGCCTATCCTCTCAAATCATATCTCTAAGGAACAATTTGGATTTCTGGAAGGAAGACAAAATCCTGAAGCCATAGGGGTGGCACAAAAAGTCCTCCACGGTATGAAGAGACACAGACGGAAAGGGTTGATCATCAAAATTGACCTTTCAAAGGCTTATGAAAAGATCAGTTGGATGTATATTAGACTCCTGCTCACCCATCTGGGCTTTCATTATGACTTCATCCGATGGGTGATGGGATGTATCATTGACATTATTTTTGTTGCTCTGATAAATGGGGTTGCTTCCCCCTTTTTAAAAAACAAAAGAGGCCTCTGCCAAGGATGTCCCCTCTCCCCCCTTCTCTTTTTGCTGGTAGTTTAAGGCTTAAGCCAACTGATTTTAGAGGAAAAAAATAAAGGGGACATAAGGGGTGTGAAGGTAGCTACAAATATCAGTATCACACACCTATTTTTTGTAGATGATATCCTTCTCTTTAGCAATGGTGGTTGCAGGGACTCCTTCCATCTCAAAGCCTCCCTGGATCCATTTCTGAAAGCTACCAGAATGAGCATCAATCATCAGAAATCTTCAATCATGGTTACAAGACTTACGGAGGAGGAATCCAGAAATGCCATTGACTCCATCCCTTTTGTGGTCAGACAGTTTTATGATAGTCTCTGATACCTTGGGTTCAATCTTAAGCTGGATTCTTACCATCTAGCTGATTGGATGTGTATGGTGGCCAAAATTGAAAAAAAAGTTAAGTGTTGGTGTTATAAATGGTTTTCCAGAGCAGGGAGATTCACACCCATCAAATCTATTCTAATGGACATTCCAGTATTTTGGGCACTCCTCTCATGGATGTCACGAGGGATCTTGGAGGACATTAGGAAAATCTGTCATAATTTTTGTGGGCAGGATCCAAAGAGGACCACTCCATGTCTTAGGTGGTTTGGGAGAAAATAGCCTGACCAAAAGAATGGGAGGATGGGGTATAAAGGAGCTACCCTCCTTCGTCAAGTCCCTTGCAGCTAAAGTGAGATGGTCACTGCTGACCAAGGACTCCCTTTTTTCCACAGTAATGAGAAGGAAGTACATTGACCCTGGAGACATTTTTGATTGGGTCTGGAACCCTATCATGTCCACCAAGGGTGGGTCGGTGGTTTGACGGGCCACCCTTGGAGCCATGGACTTGATCGAGGAAGGTCTGTTCTGGAAGGTTGGGAATGGGCAGCAGATTAGACTGGGGCTGGACCCTTGGGTCGGTTGTAATGGAGCTTTTTCCCTTTCGGAGGCTTGAAAAGCTCACCTCATGGATAAAGGTCTCTTGTTCCTCAGTCAAGATGAAAAATCCGAAGCCACGTCCATCTGGGCGCAAGGCTGGAAAAATGGGGACGATATCCAGCTTGACCCAATATGGGAAAAAACTTGGAAGCTATACATTAATGAACTACTTAGAAAAAATGTATGCATTCGAGATGACCCTGACACCCTTAGATGGGGCTTTGCACCTTCAAGCTTGTACTCACCAAAGACTGGTTATTCTCATCTTATGGGGAAGAAAGGCTGGGCAAAGGTCGAATGGTGGCATAAACCCCTTTAACACACACATACACATACAAACACATGTGGGTGAAGGACACATCTTTACCACTAGGTAGGTGTCCCATGAATGCCACTTTCTCAAAGACATCCCTAAAATACTATTCAAGGGGTTACCTTTTAATATAATAAATTATCCAAGTGCATAATATTAGAGTATTAACACTCCAATTCTATAATTTAATGTAATCAATTTTACAATATATTAAACTTTACTAAAGAGTTATTAATCATAAATGTCATTAATTAAGAGGTCAAGATAAAACCATAGAACTTATGGAAAAGAAATGAACTCTATTATCATGGAATTTAAACGAGCATGTTTCCTTATGAGCCTGAGCTATAGAGGGAACTTCGGGAGTTATTGCAAAACTTTCCTAGAGCTTTATGGTTATTCCTCTAGGCAAAAGTAAATTTCTAAGCCTTCTACTAAAGCTATTAAGGCCAAGAACACCACAAATATTGGGGTGTTTACTATTCACTAACTAGTCATCACATCCCTTGCCTCACGCAATGAAGGAATGCCTTGAAGTGGCAATCACAAAGTGTCAGAGATTAAAGGTAGTGCAAACAGAGGCACCTAGGTTATTGTTGGTTTGAGTTTGCTCAAAGGAACTGACATACACAAAGAAACTTGAAATATGTCAACATGGCTCATATGGAAAGAGCTCTATGGTTGTTTCTATTAGCAATGGAAGAACCCAAACTGTTCTTTAGGGACTAACATGATAGTCCAAGAACAAAAAATAATAGCTTATATGTGTTCTTAGGGGTATGGTAAAGTAATATTCTTGGATGTACTCATATATAGATCAATAGTTAACATGTTTGAATCAAGATCACTTAGGCCAAAAACAAAATCTTTCCTTTGGACCTAAGGTTGCATGGCAAGTTTTCAACAAAATATTTGAACAAAAATTATTTGACAACAAAATTAGTAACAATGGAAATGTTAGCAGACCTTAATTTGAGAGGGCTTTGAAATCAAAGAAAGCTTTCAAATTATTGTCAATTCCATCATAGGGAAAACCTTAACATTTTGGGTGAACTTTCTTGAATTTATAGTAAATAAAAATAAAAAATTAGAGCTCATGCATATGATCCTTACGGAACAACGATAACTTTGTTTTCGAGAAACCAACTTGATGACCATCATCTATTGTCTAACATACGCAAATACACTATTCTAATTTTGGTGTTGTGCCTAGAAAAATGACTGATGGTGTGTGTTTTCATCCTCAGAGACTATTTCTTTCAAGGATAAGGTCTCAAATAAACCCCTCCACTTCAACGACTATAATTTGTAATCAATTTTACAATATTTAAAATTACAAAAGAGTTATTAATCATAGGTGTCATTAATTAATGGGTCAAGAAAAATCCACAAAACGTGTTGCAAATAAATGCCCTCTATTAACATGCACTTTAAATGTGCATGTTTCCTTATGAGCCCAAGCTATAAAGGTCACAATGGTAGATTTCTCTGAGCAAGAGGTCACAAACCTTCTCTCTTTCTGTGAATCACATGCACTGAAGTTTGATTCATAACACCTATATTAGAATTGTACAAGTGGATCTATTCAAACTGGAAAAAAAATTTCTATGAAATGTATTTATACTCTGAAGGTTTCTTTATTATTCAATTTTCTTATTTGGATCACTATCCCAAACGTTTTAAAGAGGGTCCTCTAGGGAAGAGAAGATCCTTATTTTATCCCACGGTTCCCACACTTCAATCCAACCACTATGTCTATCACCAAAATGACAGTTTGGTTTCATGTCCTCATTTTCCAATACCAGTTTGGAATTTATCAGTGTTTGTATATATTTTCAATGCCTAGGGAACAAATTAAAAACAAATGTTGAAAATATTAAGCTTGGTTTTTCACATATGCTTGACCCAATCACTTCTAGAAAAAACCAACTATGATTGACAAGACAAACTAAAATCATGACTAGTTTCACATACTAGACATCTACCTTAATATCATTAACATGGGCAACCTAGATGCAACCTTAAAAGGACTGCTTAGCAAGGTTAAGAGGCTCAATATCTAGTACATCCAAAAAAATAAGTTCATGCAATTGGAGCAACACTGCACAAAAGCATGAGGGCTTTCTTTGCCACTTATTCCTAAGCTATTATATTTGTTGTGTATTATCATATTTTGAAACATGATTTTGGATTTTACTCTTAATAATGGAAAAATTGAACTTTGTCCATATTAGTTCACAACTTCATGACATACTCCTTGGAAATTTTGATGTACGTTGATATGATCCTATGATATTGTTGAATATGTTATTCTCAAGTCTGGAAAATTTGATCAAGCACAGTTTCCAATCGAGTGAGAATTGGTTCTACCTATAGTTATAGTCATCAATGTTTAGCTCTATCCTTACTCCACATGGTACAAATATTTGGGGATTTTAACTTTGATAGGCAATGGTGTCTCTAACTACCATTTTGATCATCATGCCTCCCATTTGCAATCTTAAATCCACTTAATGGTCAATGCTCTAATCCATCCTCTCAAAATACATGGTAACAATCCTAACAATATGTTGAGTTTTCATGATTTCAATTTACAAGCAAGTCATGACAACTTTGCATTATACAATGAAAACTCTTCAAGTCTTCACAATCTACAGCAACAACTTCCCCACATAGCACTAAAACCTTCAAGTTCTAATGTCGATTCTCCTCCATCGATAGACTACTCAATAGTCACTGCTATGAAAAGAATCTTGAAAGAATAAAAATTGGTATAAAAGAATGTGAGATTTGTCATTTTATTAAATGTTAGAATTTTTAATTTTCATGTATAATCTAAACACAAAGTGAAAGATAATTTTTTTCTATATAGTCCAAACAATCCAATCAACAACTCAGCTCAAGGCTACTCTAAAGCAAAGCCTTCCTCCTACAATGCGACCAAACTTACATCCAAACATTCCTTTCTAATGATAGTACTCAATGTTATTGTGTACTATGGTACTTCTAAAAAAATATTATAGATGTTTTTAAATACTACTATTTCTTGACCATATCTTAGAAAAATATCTTGCCATTCCATTTATAGTAACATGATTTGGGCACTAACAAGATTAATAAAAAAATGACTTCTAAACCCAACAATTGCATCCAAATAAATTGAAATTTTACACAACAAATTGAAAATAGAAAATCAAACAAACTTTGTAACCAACCATAAAAGGTAGCAACAACCTTCAAATTTAACCAACCACTTCAGTTATAAACTAAGCTACCACATATAGATAAAACATGATTCAAACTACCAATTCTCATAAACCACCCATTCTAATACGTAAAAACCATCATATATCCAATCCTATTCCCCATCTCCTGATTGATGACCATAATAATTTATCCATCCATGGCATTTAAATCACATACATATTGAAAGGCTCATAAAAAACAGAAACTTCTAACTAGCCTATACAAGCAACACCCAACATATTCGCAAAAATAGACACTTTAAACTCCCAGACCCTGATAGTAGATTGTATCAGCTTCAAATCAAACACATATTTTCGCAACGGCCCTTTCCATCGCAATGTTGGCCTTTTGAGCATCTAAGCATCTCATTCGGGTACCCATTCATCAATTAATGGGAAATCCCAAACCCTAGCAATTCAGAATCCAAAGATAGAACTGGATACCCATTCATCAATTCATGAAAATTTTTAAATCCCACCCCCTCTATTGCTAATACTCATTCCCAATCTCGTCTCATACTCATACCAGCAGCAGCAAAGTTTATGCAAACAACCCAACTCAACTCAATTTTCTGTGGCTTCTATACTGCATACTCCAATGCAATCGTTGGTGACTTCAACTCCTACAGACCTGAATGACTTTGATTCTGAAATCAACAGTGTCATTTACTACCTTGCCCACGTCATCAGAGAGATAGATTTGTCATTTCTTCATTCAACCACAGTATTCATGGAGATAGACCTATGATTTCATCATATTCACCCACAGTATTAACGAAGGGGCATGATGTTACTATTCATAGTTCTTCTCCTCCCTATAAATTGACAGCATCCACGACATTGCATTAGATACATAAAGGAAGATCCAATTTCAGCAACTCAAAGGCATCGAGTGCATAATGATACGGAAAATCACAACATCATCCTCCCATCAGTGCATATTGATACAGACAATCACAATTTCATCCTCCCATCACTGGGGCTTGCAAGAATCAAATTAATTTATTACTGAGATTTATCGGTCATTTAATTGGTTCCAGAATTATCTTCTTTTGTGCTGGTGAGATGAAGTTGTTAGTTTGAAAAATATTTATAATTACTTTGATTTTGCAACTAAAGACAACTCTCTAATTAATATGTATCGACTATGGAAAATAATGAGTATGTAAGAATTTACGACCGAGGTCATGAAGCTTCTGCTGATGGGTAACCCATCACTAAATGGATGATGAAGATTATGATTTTTTTTATAAAAAACTTTTCTCAGAAATAAAAAGACTCAGAGTGGGAAATCTTTCTATTATACTTGAAGAAATCGAGTCCGATCTAGCTGAGTCCAGTGTTTGGGAGAGTGAGAGTGAAGCTTTAATGGCATATTCTCCATCATCATTCCAAAAAGCAGAGCCATGAGAGGATTATATTGAATATTTCTACAAGAAATACTGAGAGAGGATGTGTTGCTTGGATAAGCTTAACATTGTGTAGACCTATTCATTAGGAGTTTTTCAAAGCCATGAAATCTGAAATTAGGAGTTTTTCAGAGCCATGAAACCTGAAAGCCTAAAGGGGCAACTTCCAGGCAGAAGAGATATACTCTAAACAAGCCTGTGGTCACACATGCTTCCCCCGAATCCTTGAAGAGAGTGCAACAGGACCTGGAGACTGTGTATGTTGACCAGACTTGTTTGTCTTGGGAGGCCTTGCATTGGCAATACATAAAGTTTTGGGAGGCAACATTGTATGGGTCAGAGCAGGATTTGTTTTATGACCACGTGGCAGATCAGTTTCAGCAGTTTCAAGTTTTGTTGCACAGGTTCTTAGAGAATGATCAGTTTGAAGGTCCCATGATTTGTTCAAAGGTTCCGTGAAGCAAATACAATACCAGCAGCTCAGCTGGTTAGTATCATGGAGGAATCCATAATGATATTCTGGGATTTTGTTAGGTCTGACAAGCACAAAATTTTGGTGTAGCACGAAATGCTGATTTTTTTGTGCATAAGTCAAGAGGTAGAGGATCCCAACGACTCTACTCTCCTGCATTTCATGAGGAGAAGCATGCATTGTAAGGAGTTGAAGGTGTAAGAGCTTGAAAGTAAATGGAGATGCTTGATAAAGAGGCTTGATCTTGTGGCCAGATAGAAAAGGATAGAGATCTTGATGGCTCGTTTGGTCATCAAATTAGTATCCCGGGTATTGAGGATGAGACTCGGTAAGCTCAGTATTCACAAGGGTAAGGTCCATAGACCACACGACACTGTATTATTTCCATATTGATCATACATTTTAGGCCACTAATTTGATGCATTTCCGTCAGAATTGTAGACTAAATACAGGAGTTAAAAAAATGCTAAAAATAAATATTTATAGGATAGGCAATTGGGATTTAAGGGTTTCACGGCATTATGAAAACGGAATCTTTGTTTTGGGTTTTCTAATTTATTGTTGTGGGAGCATGATGCTCCCTAGAAGAAGCCATTAGAGCTTAGATTCATGTGACCTAGCCCCCTCTAATGATTTTATCATCTAAGGTCTTTGGGAAAGAAAGAAAAAGAAATCCCTTGCAAGGATGTTGAGGATCTATAGAGGAGAGTCATACAACTAGATTTAGTTGCAAAATAGGAGATGTTGGTCCCATCTGGAAAATTAAATTCTTAATGGCAAAAAAACAGGTTTCAAAGCTTTGAAAAATGGATACAAAATATACCTCTATGACGCTTCGTGTGGTGCAACTATGTGAAAGCTTGAACTGGTCGCATTTCCCGTATGCAAGTTGTTATCAATAGGAACATTGAGGAGAACTCCCTCACTTTCTTTTGCATTTTGAATCTGACCCAGGGCTGCTTGCGATAAGGGGAGATATTTACCATATCATCTCTAGGATCACAACTGTGAACCTCCCTAGGTTTTACCTCCACACCCCCAAAACTCCATCTGATATGTAGAATTTGTTGCCGCAGGTAATATTGTAGTGCAAGCTTGATGAAGCAAACCACACAATGTAAAACACTAAACCCTTTATTTACCTATTTGAGAATTTCACCATGAAAAATGACTCATGCCCAACCCTTTGTCTGATACTGATACGTATTTGAAATTTTCACGATGAAAAATTACTCCCATGCAATCTCACTGTGATGGAGTATTTGAAGAAAAGAAATGGACAAAGAAATGACTCCCGCCCAAATGGACAAAGAACCCTTGATTTAGTTATTTTTTAAATAGGATTTTATTTGTTTTTATTTATGAATTATATTTAGAAATTGTTGAATCTTTTGTTAATGTATATATATTATTTATTTATTTTTTAAATAATACTTTATTTATTTTTATTTAGTGAATTATATTTAGAAATTGTTGAATCATTTTTAATGTATATATATTGTTTATTTATTTTTTAAATAATATTTTATTGATTTTTATTTAGTGAATTATATTTATAAATTTTTGAATCATTTTTTAATGTATATATATTATTTATTTATTTTTTAAATAATATTTTATTGATTTTTATTTAGTAAAATATATTTAAAAATTGTTGAATCTCTTTTTTTTTAATGTATGTATAAATTTATAAGTATTAAAAAAAAAAAATCAACAATCAAATTGTGAAATTTCCACCTAGATTGAGATGCTCACTTTCCAACTGCATCTTAGTAAGCAATTTAATGCTGACATGAACACCATGAACGACTGACGGCTACGCGACATGACTTCACCTCCTTATCAACATGTGAATAAATTAAATGTCCAAAAGAGAAATCGAGCCCTCTGCATCTGCACCCTCTTAATGTTAATTCTCATGTCTAGCCCTACACGTAACTTAATGCTCGCCACCATTTTAAATCCTTTACTCGACCAACATGTTGTACCTTAAGTGACAATTCCTTAGGTGTGAAAAGGATTGTTCTTAAGACATTATCTATTTGTGTCACAAGTGATTATATTTTGTCTCTATATTAAAAACCCTTACACATTGGTTCTGTAAATTTCAAACATCAAACCCATGCATGTTTCTGCAATGCCATATTCCACTTATACTGAAATGGATGAATGGAAGAAAATGAGAAGAAGATTTCAAACTGATATGCTATTTAAAACAGAATCTACCATTTTAAAACCCAGAAGAATTATGTAAAGACGAAGTTAAAATATAGGAGCGCACATTAAGGTGTGTTTAACTCTTAAATACACATGTTTAAAGAGACCCGCTGATCAAATTACTCTATTTTATTTACAGACATGAAAACATTATGTAAACTGGATAAACTTTCAGCATAAACAGAAAGATGGAAACTTGCATACTTCTTTTATTGATTTGCAATTCTTCAGTACAAAATTTTTCTTTTAGGTTCAAAAACTCGGAACCTTCATCTTTCTTCAAATTGTCTTTAAATGCACTATCACAAGGCAGTTTCCAATAATGAAAACTGATTCTAACTGCCTTAACTAATTCTAACTGCTTAAACTACCGACTGTTAGGGAGGCACATGCCTCAAAAAAGTTCTATTACATTTACATAATTTTGAGAAAAATCATAATGAGAATTTGAAAACTTCTAATCTAAGAGAACAACTGCTCCTGAAGTGGTTGTTGAATCAACGGTTACTTTTGGTTGCTCTTTTTTTGAGTCCACTGAAAATTTCTTGCACTTCTTCCATAGCTCATTTTGAGTTGTCGGGGAATTTTTAAAACTTTGATATTCTATCCTGAACACCACAATTTGACTGTGTGTAGGTTTTCCTGTAAAGACAGTTTTCACCATCCATAGTAAATTGAAATGCCTATGCAAGAAGTTAAACACAGTTTCTCCTTTTATGATCTGTGTCTTTTCGTGCCTATTAGCTGCCTTACTTTTTGCTAATGTTAACTGATCTTCATAAAACTTCCATAACATGATATTTCCTTTCTCAGTCCAGCATGAAGGTAAACCTGTTCTAGTCAATTTGTCAAAAGATATATCAAACTTCTTTACTGTCTCCTTGATTCCCAGTAACCTTTTCTCTGCAACCTTCCGAAGTTCATTCTTAATTATCATCTTATTAACTTCTTCTGCATAAAAATATATGTCTTGTATTCCAATATCTTCTAATTCTTCGTCTGATTTGGAATTGATAAAATTTATAAACTTCCTAGCCCAATTTTCTCTTTTAATGGCCATTTGCTTTTCAGATAATATCTCCTCTTCATGTTCAGAGATGAGGCTTTTCTCTCTAGAAACTATATTCAGGGAATTCCAATTTGATTTCATCTCTGAAATAATCTCACCCCAAATGATGTCTTTAGCTTTTATAAGGGAAATATTACTTTTGAACTTCTCTTTAAGATCCTTAATCTCAACCTTAGCATTTTGAAATCTCTGCTTATTCACCTTCACTTCAATTTCCAATGTCTGTATGACCTTGGTAGCCATTTCTAACTCTGATTCAGCTCGCTTAATATCTCCTTCTGCCATCTTTATCTCTGTGCTGAGCTGAACAATCTGTGCTTGAGGGTCTACATCACCTGTAGGAAAAACAAATGTACAAGTATGATTTTCAATATGATTTTGTAATGAAATAGCAATATGCTTTACTTTAGTCAATTCTTCATCTTTCTACAACAATTGCTGACGCAATTATTCTTTTTCTTTCTCCACCTCTTCTACTTCTGCAGCCATTGAATGCTCTGCAGCTGGTAACTTTAGATTTTTTCTCAATGAGGATATCTCTATTTCTGCACTTTTCATGAGCTTTTGAATCGCAGCTTTATCATTGGGATCTACACCAATTTTCATAATGATCTTCTTCAATTCTTCATTTTGAATTGACAAGGCCCTTGAATTAGCCTTCTCCATCTTGAACTGTTTAATAACTTTTGCAAGCATGTTCACAGCCTTAACTGCTGTGGCATTAGTCTTGGTTAAATCATTTACAATTAACTGCCCAGTCTGCATATGAAGATTCATTTTATCCCACAGTGGGATCTTTTTAACATCCATAGTTATGTTTACCTCATTAAAACTGCTCGAAGATCCAAGGGACATCCCAATTGGATGTGTCAGAGCCATCCTAAATTGATCATTTTCAAGGTCCATTACAGTCAATAACCTAATCTGATTAGCAGCTATGTGATGCTCTGCCTGAGCTTCTACATTAGCTTTTATCCTCTGATTTCTTTCTTCAATTTGTGTAAATATTTGTTTCACTGAAGGTATCTTCTCTGAGTAAACTTCATGTCCTCTAGGAGAAGAGGGGACATTTTGTTCTTCATTAATATGAAAGGTAAAAACAGGCGAGTTGGAAGAATGATCTTCAGGCAATTTGGTTCTCTTTTCTTCCCTAGGCTCCTCATCATCTACTTCAACAACATCATCCCTACCTCTTTTATTTGCCCTTTCAGTTATAACAGGTGTTTGAATGTTCATTTTTTATGTATCTAATTTGCCTGGGTTTGCCAGTTTCTCCTAATCAGGTCTACTTACATGAGAAAACGCAGCATATCCATTCTCAATTCTTCTCTGGGAAATTACTCCATGCGGATCATAAGACCATTTTTCTCCTAGTAGCAAATGTGTCTCTTCCAACATTTTAGAAACTTCATCAAAATCTTGCCTCATATTAACCACGAAAGGTCCCACACTCACAGGCAATTTAAACATAAAACCTTTCTTCATGGGAAGAAAGTGTACCTGATCCACATTAAGGCTCTTGTCTTATGAATTCCAAGGCGAAAAGCCGCATGGGTACAAAAGTTGGGAGCCTATAGGGCTCAATGCTAGCTCCATACAACCTTATCTCTAAATACTCTTCAAATACAAACCAATCTCCGAATTTTCAACTTGGTCCTAGCTGTAGGAACTCCCAGGCTTTTGGTAAAAAACATGGAGGAGGAACTCCATTCAAAATTCTATAAGCAATAGACATATAATGACTAGCAAACTCAAATAGCCCTGCTTCATTTCCTTCTTTTCTAGTCATATCAGTCCAAAATAACACAGATTTCTTTTGCTTATTGACATCAACTATATTCAATCCCAGACTCATAAATTCTTCGACATTCTGATATAAAAATAAATAAACAAGCACTGATGAAAATCTAAAGAAACTTGTAAGAGGAAAGGCCATCAACTGAGAATTTACAGTCTCCTGCCAGAAAGATGGAATGTCGAGAACAACCCTTGGCTTCATCATGAGCGCGTACATTCCCAAGACTGATTTATCAACTGTCTGGTCATTGTATTTGCCCAAAATCTCCGCAATGCAACTTAGAATTGGTCTATACTCAGCATCGAACGCTTCCAAACTAAATTCTTCTCCTTCTAGCCGAACCTGCTCTGAATTTTATCTCAAGTATGACATACACATACTAAATTCTTCATTTGAAAGGTCTTCAAAATAACGAGCCAATGAATCTTTAGAAAATTGCAATGGTGATTCATTTTCAGGAAAGCACAATGCTTGTCGAATTAATTGCGTCGATACCTACAGAACGTATTCTCACTGCAAGTTCATTATGAAACACTTACCAGGGTACATTGAAGAGACCAGCCATGAGATGAACTTGGGAAAAAAGTGGGCTTTTGGGATACAGGCGGACAAGACACCGGAATTCTTCATGGCGGAAAACACTGGGGATTTCTCGGTGTTTAGGGTCACTTGGTGATACAACAAGGGATGATTGACAGATGACATGGTATCCTGGACATCTTTTTCACTGTCCAGGAGGGAATTGAGGCTTGATGAACCAGCTTGAGAGACTCGTTTTGCCATGGCTGACAGACAATGGGAACAATTCGGGGGGCAGTGAATCAACGAAAAGGTGGCGATAAGGGAAAAAACAATCACAAATAAATGAGAATGAAACAAAATAACCATTTAACAGCTACAAAACCCGTAATAAATGTCGAAACGACGTGTAAAAATCCATTGAAAGAGGATGATAGCTGTTCTTCCACCTCGCTTGATGACGTCACCGCGGGGGGTCCTAGAGTACGGTGGAGAACCTCGACCTATGCCCCCCGCAAAGAATCCAGGCTGTCGATCTTCATTTGCTTCACAGTCAACAAGTCAACTGCGGGGGTGCCGGATTGAATAACGTACGAGCTTTTTGCGCCCCCATATTTACTCATCCGAAAACATTCTTCGACGATCACTACTTCCGCTCGGGAAGTTGCTCGAAACTTAAGCATGAAACCCAAAAATACATTCAAATAAAGTATAATGATAAACTTAATTTGCATCAAGGTTGTAAGAATACTTCTCTCTTTTTTTTTTATAATACAGCATAAAACATTATACTATACCATATGCATTTTCGGAATTTCCAATTTTTTTTTTATTTTTCAATTTTCAAAACAAAATAGAAAAGGATATGCAAATGATCCACAACATCTGGCTCCACCTGGGGATAGTGTTTTTACCATGAAACACTAAGAACCTGCAGATTAGTGCCTTCACTTCGGGCATGGAGTCAAAAATTGCTTGATGGAAAATGTACAGTGATCACACCGGATATATACAATGATGGTGAAATAGTCCCTTAGTGCCAGAAATAATGCTTTAGATATTTCCCATTCACAGGCATATCTATTACTTCTCCTTCAAGATTTTCCAGCATGAAAGTGTTATTCATCATGTCTTCATTGATTTTGAACGGACCATACCACAAGGGATCAAATTTGCAGTGTTTCCCTTTGTCCTCCCTTCGGGTATCCCACCTCAATACCAGGTCTCCCTTCTGAAACATGATCTCTTTTGCTTTCCTGTCAAATATTGTTTTCATTTTCTACTGATAAGCAAGCAAATTCTCCCGAACTTTATCTCTATTTTCACTTAGCTCCATTACATTATTCATTCTTCTAATCATGGCATTAGGTTCTGCTTGAGCATCTTGAAGGAAGGAAATCACAAGTTTCACCAACTGGGTGGGGAATAATGCCTGAGTCCCATATACTAGCTCGTAAGGAGACTTGCCAGTGGACCTCCTAGTGGTCATCCTTGTGGCCCATAGAGCAAAAACTAGCTTTGTATCCCAATTCTTCTGATTCTCATTTATTGTCTTCTTCAAAATTTTGACTAATGTTTTGTTTGAAGATTCTGCCAATCCATTTCCCTGTGGATGATAAGCTGTAGAATGAGACAATATCACACTATAATTCTGACAAAAATTAATAAACCTGAGTGAGCTGAAAACATGGGCATTATCTGTCACAATCTTTACTGGACATCCAAACCTACTAAAGATATTTTCTTATAGAAACTTCATAACCACCAAATCATTTTCCTTCCTGGTGGGGATAGCCTCCACCCACTTTGTAAAATAATTTGTAGCAGTAAGGATCCATTTCAATTGCCCACTGGATGGTGGATTTATTTCTCCAATGAAATCCAATCCCCATTGTCTGAAAGGTTCTTCGAAAAAAACAGGGAGAAGAGGTAAAGGAGCTAACTTTTTCTTTTCTGCAAACACCTGGCATTTTTGACAACTTCTGACTGCTTTATAAACATCAGCAAACACAGATGGCCAATAGAAACCTGATTTAAAAACTTTATGAGCAATTACCTTCCAGCTGTAGTGACCCCTGCACAAGAATTCATGATATTCTTTGATTACTTTTGGAACTTCCTCCTCTGTCAAACATAACAATAACACCCCAGCAGGATCTTTCCAATATAGCTTAGCTTCAATTATGACATAAGGTTGAGCCTTCAGTTTTAAAGCTCTGTATTTAGCTCTATTTATTGAAGGAGGACAAGAAACAAAGCATAAATAATGAACAATATCCTTGTACCAATCTTAGCAGAGGAATTTATATTTAATTGCTGACTTGGTCTGATTATCACCTGTTTCTCCATCTACTTCCTCTACAGGGGCCAACAAATTAATTCCCAATGCTTGGAAATTCGACTCTGTTAATAATTTGGTCAATCCCAGTCCTCTGACCAATTTGGTTGGTTTGACATCTAGGTCATATTCTTGGATTTTAGCAATCCATTTTCCCCTTTTTCCTTCTACATCGCTCTGTACTAAGACATCTTTTACAGCAGAATTAGGAACATATGCCAAGATTTGAGAATGAAGGATATAGGTTCTGAATGCTTTCAATGCTTTCACCAGAGCATATACTTGTTTCTCCAATATATTATATTTTAGTTCTGCATCTCGTAGCACTTTACTGAATATGCTACTGGTTGTTCATACTTTTCTTCGTTTCTTTGTAACAACACAGCTGCAATTGTTGAAGGAGACGCAAATGAGAAAATCTGAAAAGGCTTCAAATAATCTGGACTAATTAGAACAGGCGCTTCCTTTAAAGCTTACTTAATTATTTGAAAAGACTCCCTCACTTCTTTGTCCCACTTCACTTTAGCATACTTTTTCAACATGTCCGTTATCTTCTTGACAATCTCTGCGTAATTGGGAACAAATCTTCTTAGAAAATTAATTTTTCCAAGAAATCTTTGACTATCTTTCTTACTTCGGGGCAGTGGAATTGACTATATTTCCTCAACCCTTGTTGGATCAATCTTCACTCCTTGTTTGGAAAAAATATGGCCCAGCAGTTTACCTTCCTCTAGAGCAAACAAAGACTTTTTAGGATTCAACGATAACCCAAACTTCCTACACTTCAGGAAAGCTTTCTGCAAATGCTGTAGATGTTCTTCATCAGAGTTTGAAAAAATTGTGACATCATCCAGATAAACAACCACAAACTCATCACCCACAAATGCAATATCCATCGCTCTTTGGAATGTGCCCCCCGCATTCATCAGGCCAAATGGCATCCTGGCATACATGAATGTCCCCCAGGGTGTAGTGAAAGAAGTCTTCTTTTGATCTCCCTTCTCCACAGCAACCTGATTATACCCGGAAAAACCATCCACCATAGATAATCTGCAAGCTCCAGTCACCTTTTGTAAGACAAAATCCATCTTTGGCAAAGGATAATTATATTTTAATGAGGCCCTATTCAGGTTTCTGAAATCTACGCACAGCCTTATCTCTCCATTTTTCTTTCTGACTGGTACCAGATTGGAAACCCAATCTGAATATCTGAGAGGAACAATTATTTTGGCCTGCAGCAATTTCTTTACCTCTTTTTCAATCGGAGCCAAAAATAATGGATTGATTTGTCTGAGCTTCTGTTTATGTGGTTTGACTCCATCTTTCAGTGGGATTTTATGTTGTATAATACTCTTATCATACGTCAAATTGTCATAAGACCAAGCAAATACGTCTTTGAATTGTTTGAACAGATCTATGTACCTTTCTTTATAGTCCTTCGGGACTCCTTTGAACAATTTGATCATTTTAGGCTCCTGTTGAGTCCCTAAATTACAATCTTCCACATTCTCATCTTGGTTTTCTTTCTTCTGATTCACTGCCACGTCATTTGCATCAAAAAGTCTTTCGAGAGGCACCAAGCCTCTTGGAAAAACATTGTCTTTCAACTGAATAATCTCCTGACCACCAATCTTCTTTTTCAGAGCCTTACTAGCCAACTCATCCTCCTCAGTCTCCAAATCAATATGATGATCTTCAAAATCTTCAATCATCAACAAAAACTGTTTAATCTGTTCATCATCCTCAAAAATTTGCCAATGTTTGACATTGTCAGGGATTGAAGGTCTATATCTCATCTCAATTTCATATCTTAGTCTCGGATTGATTGGAGGCTTGAATGTATTGGCTGCAATTTCTAAATAATCTGCCATTCTATTCTCTTCCCTTGGAACAAACTGCAGGTTGAAAGCTTCAAATTAATTTTCAATTAGATCCCAGACCTCATTCCGATATGCTCTTAACCTGGGATGTTTAGTTTGACACAAATTCTTAATTTGTCTTATAATTAATTCAGAATCCCCAAACACGGTCATAGACAGAATTCCCATTTGCTTAGTTGTCTGCAAACTGATGATTAATGCTTCATATTCCGCTACATTTTTAGTGGACTCAAACTCCAATTTGAAAGAAAAAGGTACAAGGTTACCTTCCGGAGATACAAAAATGAAACCAGCTCCAGTGCCTTCTTTAGAAAACGCACCATCAAAATAACACTTCTATAGCTTGTTTGAATGCAGCTCCTTATGTAAAATTGCTGAAGGGAGCTGCCCTTGTGATTCTTCAGCAAACTCTGCATCTTCATGCAGCATGAAGCAAGAGATATCATCCTTCTCTTGGCCATAAATAAGTGAATTACCTGCATCTTTCTTGGTAGCAATTTTTTGAAATCTAGTTTCTCTATACAACCTTCTTTCTTCCCCATTAAAAACAGGAATGATGGCATATGTAAAATCTAGCTTCAGAAATCCTCCAAGCTTTGCCCCCCACGATCTAGATAATAGCATACCAAATCTGGCTGGAATATCTGCCACTACGACATCCATCATAATGCTTTTGGCTGGGATTTGAGCCAATGTAACAACCATATCCTTAATGAGACCCACACACTTCACCCCTTTTGAATCAAAAGAATAAAGATCTCGGTATGGCTTAGTGATTTTCAAATTCAACTCTTTCATCACACACAATGGCATCAAATTGTGGGATGCACCAGAATCTAGCATACAATTATGCAAAACAAAATCATGTAACAGAAGAGATATATAAAAAGGAGGGATAGATGAATCTACCTCTTCAACATGGGGCCCAAATGTAACCACTGGTTTTTCTTCTTGCAGATTTACTATGTCACCCACTTCATCAGACTGAGATAAATTGATAAATTCAGCAATCTCCTTCTTATAACCAGGTGTTTTCATTAACTCAAGAAGAGGAACTTGAATTTTCACCTTTTCCAATTTTTTTGCCAAACTGAAATTTTGATTTTGTTTTGTCAACTTTTCAGGTTCTTCTTGATCTTTCTTGGAACTTGGACTTTGATTAGAAACAGTAACCACTTTCTCCAAAATATTAGAATCTCTAACCTTTTTTTGAGAAGCTTCGGTTGGCTGCTTTTCCTTCTCTTTTTCTTCATTCATGGGCCTTTTCCCCTTATCTGACTTCTTAGTCTGGTCTTTCTGTAGTGGAGTCGCCATTGGAGCAGGCACTGATTCTGGTTCTTTTTCCTCATTTTCTTGAGTTCTTAGCCTCTTCTTTGACCTCAAATCATACTTTTTATGTAACTCGGATTGCATGAAGTCTGTAAACTGTCTGCAGTAATCATCCATCTCTTCTTGATCAAATGAAAGATCACTTTCTTCCACTCCTTCCTCAACTTCTTCTTCTGTTTCATCATATTCCATGTACACAGCAGAAATTCGAGCATCATCTTCTCTCTCATCATCATCATCTGCTGAACGGGATGGAGTTGCCTCTATATACAAAGGTGCTTGCACCTGATCTTGATCTTTCTTTTCTCTTTGTAGAATCTGCAGGGGCTGTTTTTTTAATTGGGGATTAAAAACCCCTCTATTCTGTCTTGCAGGCTTACTATCTATTTCCAACTTCACCAATTTATTAGACAGATTTTTTATGACCTTAGTCATATCGTCAATTCTTTGTTCTTGAGATGAGGCTTCTTCTTTGGCCTTTCCTTTATCTTGAACTTTACCAGCAGCAGACATATTAGCCTCAATCTCCAGAGCATCAGTTTGAATCTGCTCTAAAGTAGGAGACCTTCTTTCTCTCAAAGTAAAACTGAACTTTGGCTCAAATGCACCAGCAAAAACGACCCTTGCTCCAATAGGAGGAGGCTTCATTTCCACAGGCAAACTATTATACAATTTGTTAAATCTTTTCACAAAATCATTCATATTTTCATCAAGTTTCTTCTTTATTGCATTGAATTCGGTGAAAGAATAACCATGGTCCCTTTTTTCACCCCATCTCTCGATGAAACATCTTTCTAGTCCATCCCAATCATTTATGGAACCATTAGGCAATCCTTTGAACCATTTCCTTGCCTCTCCACTTAGAGACTGAACAAAAAGTCTCATTACAACGTCCAAATGTTCAACATTTAAATTCTCAGCAAATGTGCAGAATAGGGGCAAGTGTTGTTTTGCAGTGATTTCATCTTCACCAGTAAATATAGGGAGTAACTTGAGATACTCCTGAGGCATATCATGCAGTGGTTGGGGTAGATTTAATGGTGCATATCTATTCATCAAGAAAGCAGGGGCCGCCATGTTTATGCCCAGGTTAACTGCTCCTTGAGCGGGGGTAAAATGAGTACCAGTTGTAGGTGGGGATGAATGAGGTGAAACAACTGATATAGGATTTGGAGTATGAACGATTGCAGAAGAGCTGGAAACTATATGGGGCTGAGTTTCTGTAAAAGGAAAAGACACAAACTCCAAAGATTGATTTTCTAATGTAGGCTCTTGAAAATGAATGGATGATGGTGAGGATTCTTTTTCCAAGAAAGTGAGTTTCCTGGAAATATTCTTGGATGGAGTGCGTGAACTGCTGCCTGGTGTGAGCAGTGTAGTTTCTGGTGTATAAAATATTTTTGGTTTCTGGCTCTTCTTTGAAACAAGCTTCTCAGGATCAGACAAAACAGGAACTTTTTGCTGAGAGGTATCCGACCTCGTGTGAGGTTTCTTGGGAGCCAGAGCTATTTTAAAACAAACACAGCTTACTATTTCCTCCTCTCTGAACAACCAGAGGAAATTTCAAGCAAAACCCATGGAAAATATTCGAATCTTTGATCACCGGCAACGGCGCCAATTAATGTTGTACCTTAAGTGACAATTCCTTAAATGTGAAAAGGATTGTGCTTAAGACATTATTTACTTGTGTCACAAGTGATTATATTTTGTCTCTGTATTAAAAACCCTTACACATTGATTCTGTAACTTTCAAACATCAAACCCATGCATGTTTATGCAATGCCATATTCCACTTATACTGAAATGGATGAATGGAAGAAAATGAGAAGAAGATTTCAAACTGATATGTTATTTAAAACAGAATCTACCATTTTAAAACCCAGAAGAATTATGTAAAGACGAAGTTAAAATAGAGGAGCGCACATTAAGGTGTGTTTAACTCTTAAATACACATGTATAAAGAGACCCGCTGCTCAAATTACTCTATTTTATTTACAGACATGAAAACATTATGTAAACTGGATAAACTTTTAGCATAAACAGAAAGATGGAAACTTGCATACTTCTTTTATTGATTTGCAATTCTTCAGTACAAAATTTTGCTTTTAGGTTCAAAAACTCGGAACCTTCATCTTTCTTCAAATTGTCTTTAAATACAGTATCACAAGGCAGTTTCCAATAATGAAAACTAATTCTAACTGCCCTAACTAATTCTAACTGCTTAAACTACCGACTGTTAGGGAGGCACATGCCTCAAAAAGGTTCTATTACATTTACATAATTTTGAGAAAAATCATAATGAGAATTTGAAAACTTCTAATCTATGAGAACAATTGCTCCTGAAGCAATTGTTGAATCAACGGTTACTTTTGGTTGCTCTTTTGTTGAGTCCACTGAACATTTCTTGCACTTCTTCCATAGCTCATTTTGAGTTGTCGGGGAATTTTTAAAACTTTGATATTATATCCTGAATGCCACAATTTGACTATGTGTAGGTTTTCCTGTAAAGAGAGTCTTCACCATCTATAGCAAATTTAAATGCCTATGCAAGAAGTTAAACACAGTTTCTCCTTTTAAGATCTGTGTCTTTTCGTGCCTATTATCTGCCTTACTTTTTGCTAATGTTAACTGATCTTCATAAAACTTCCATAACATGATATTTCCTTTCTCAGTCCAGCATGAAGGTAAACATGTTCTAGTCAATTTGTCAAAAGATATATCAAACTTCTTTACTGTCTCCTTGATTCCCAGTAACCTTTTCTCTGCAACCTTCCGAAGCTCATTCTTAATTATCATCTTATTAACTTCTTCTGCATAAAAATATCTGTCTTGTATTCCAATATCTTCTAATTCTTCGTCTGATTTGGAATTGATAAAATTTATAAACTTCCTAGCCCAATTTTCTCTTTTAATGGTCGTCTGCTTTTCAGATAATATCTCCTCTTCATGTTCAGAGATGAGGCTTTTCTCTCTGGTAACTATATTCAGGGAATTTCAATTTGATTTCATTTCTGAAATAATCTCACCCCAAATGATGTCTTTAGCTTTTATAAGGGAAATATTACCTTTTAACTTTTCTTTAAGATCCTTAATCTCAACCTCAGCATTTTGAAATCTCTGCTTATTCACCTTCACTTCATTTTCCAGTGTCTGTATGACCTTGGTAGTCGTTTCTAACTCTGATTGAGCTTGCTTAAGATATCCTTCTGCCATCTTTATCTATGTGCTGAGCTGAACAATCTGTGCTTGAGGGTCTGCATCACCTGTAGGAAAAACAAATGTACAAGTATGATTTTCAATATGATTTTGTAATGAAATAGCAGTCTGATTTACTTTAGTCAATTCTTCATCTTTCTGAAACAATTGCTGACGCAGTTCTTATTTTTCTTTCTCCACCTCTGCTACTTCTGCAGCCATTGAATGCTCTGCAGTTGGTAACTTTAGCTTTTTTATCAATGAGGATATCTCTATTTCTGCACTTTTCATGAGCTTTTGAATCGCAGCTTTATCATTGGGATCTACACCAATTTTCATAATGATCTTCTTCAATTCTTCATTTTGAATTGACAAGGCCCTTGAATTAGCCTTCTCCATCTTGAACTGTTTAATAAATTTTGCAAGCATGTTCTCAGCCTTAACTGTTGTGGCATTAGTCTTGGTTAAATCATTTACAATTAACTGCCTAGTCTGCATATGAATATTCATTTTATCCCACAGTGGGATCTTTTTAACATCCATAGTTATGTTTACCTCATTAAAACTGCTCAAAGATCCAAGGGACATCCCAGTTGGATGTGTCAGAGCCATCCTAAATTGATCCTTTTCAAGATCCATTACAGTCAATAACCTGGTATGATCAGCAGCTATGTGATGCTCTTCCTGAGCTTCTACATTAGCTTTTATCCTCTGATTTCTTTCTTCAATCTGTGTAAATATTTTTTTGACTGAAGGTATCTTCTCTGAGTAAAGTTCATGTCCGCTAGGAGAAGAGGGGACATTTTTTTCTTCATTGATATGAAAGGTAAAACCAGGTGAGTTGGAAGAATGATCTTCAGCCAATTTGGTTCTCTTTTCTTCCCTGGGCTCCTCATCATCTACTTCAACAACATTATCTCTACCTATTTTATTTGCCCTTTCAGTTATAACAGGTGTTTGAATGTTCGTTTTTGATGTATCTAATTCGCCTGGGTTTGTCAGTTTCTCCTAATCAGGTCTGCTTACATGAGAAAATGCAGCATATCCATTCTCAATTCTTCTCTGGGAAATTACTCCATGCGGATCATAAGACCATTTTTCTCCTAGTAGCAAATGTGTCTCTTCCAACATCTTAGAAACTTCATCAAAAGCTTGCCTCATATTAACCACGAAAGGTCCCACACTCATAGGCAATTTAAACATAAAACCTTTCTTCATGGGAAGAAAGTGTACTTGATCCACATTAAGGCTCTTGTCTTATGAATTCCAAGGCGAAAAGCCGCATGGGTACAAAAGTTGGGAGCCTATAGGGCTCGATGCTAGCTCCATACAACCTTATCTCCGAACACTCTTCAAATACAAACCAATCTCCGAATTTGCAACTTGGTCCTAGCTGTAGGAACTCCCGGGCTTTTGGTAAAAAACATGGAGGAGGAACTCCATTCAAAATTCTATAAGAAATAGACATATAATGACTAGCAAACTCAAATAGCCCTGCTTCACTTCCTTCTTTTCTAGTCATATCAGTCCAAAATAACACAGATTGCTTTTGCTTATTGACATCAACTATATTCAATCTCAGACTCATAAATTCTTCGACATTCTGATATAAAAATAAATAAAAAAGCAATGATGGAAATCTAAAGAAACCTGTAAGAGGAAAGGCCATCAACTAAGAATTTACAGTCTCCTGCCAGAAATATGGAATGTCGATAACAACCCCTGGCTTCATCATGAGCGCGTACATTCCCAAGACAGATTTATCAACTGTCTGGTCATTGTCTTTGCCCAAAATCTCCGCAATGCAACTTAGAATTGGTCTATACTCAGCATCAAACGCTTCCAAACTAAATTCTTCTCCTTCTAGCTGAACCTCCTCTGAATTTGATCTCAAGTATGACATACACAGACTAAATTCTTCATTTGAAAGGTCTTCAAAATAACGATTCAATGAATCTTCAGAAAATTGCAGTGGTGACTCATTTTCGAGAAAGCACAATTCTTGTCGAATTAATTGCGTTGATACCAGCAAAACGTTTTATCCCTACGAGTTCATTATGAAACACTTACCAGGGTACATTGAAGAGACCAGCCATGAGATGAACTCAGGAAAAAAGTGGGCTTTTGGGATACAGGTGGACAAGACACCGGAATTCTTCATGGCAGAAAACACTAGGGATTTTTCAGCGTTTAGGGTCACTTGGTGATACAACAAGGGATGATTGACAGATGACATAGCATCCTGGACATCTTTTTCACTGTCCAGGAGGGAATTGAGGCTTGATGAACCAGCTTGAGAGACTTGTTTTGCCATGGCTGACAGACAATGGGAAAAATTCAGGGGGCAGTGAATCAACGAAAAGGTGGCGAGAAGGGAAAAAACAATCACAAATAAACGAGAATGAGACAAAAGAACCATTTAACAGCTGCAAAACCCGTAATAAATGTCGAAATGACGTGTAAAAAGCCGTTGAAAGAGGATGATAGCTGTTCTTCCACCTCGCTTGATGACGTCACTGCGGGGGGTCCAAGAGTACGGCAGAGAACCTCGACCTATGCCCCCCGCAAAGAATCCAGGCCGTCGATCTTCATTTGCTTCACAGTCAACAAGTCAACTGCGGGGGTGCCGGATTGAATAACGTACGAGCTTTTTGTGCCCCCGTATTTACTCATCCGAGAACATTCTTCGACGATCACTACTTCCGCTCGGGAAGTTGCTCGAAACTTAAGCATGAAACCCAAACATACATTCAAAAAAGGTTTAATGATAAAATTAATTTGCATCGAGGTTGTAAGGATACTTCTCTCTTTTTTTTTTATAATACAGCATAAAACATTATACTATACCATATGCATTTTTGGAATTTCCAATTTTCTTTTATTTTTCAATTTTCAAGACAAAATAGAAAAGGATATGCAGATGATCCACAACACAACATATCTTGCATTCCACCTTGCGACCTATGAAGCTCAAGGAATTTGGCTTTACCATGCTTCCATTACTGTTGTTATCTAAGGCCACATCCCCAACATCTTTGTTCTCCATCACACTGTCATGGTGAGGGAACGAGGCCATGTTCAACACGGTGGCAAGGGTAGAGGTCACCCTCTCACCTCTCCATAGTGCAATGACCACATGATTCTCTTTGACTACAACATCCTTCAACATATCAGGCATAATGTAGTTATCCTAGAAGTAGTTGAGAGATGAAGAATTGGTGACACGCTCTGGGTTGTACAAAATTTTCTTGCTATGCATCTTTGAGACCTAGAGTTGGATCGCAATCGTGTTGAACATCATGTGGTTGAATCTAACACCTATGCCAGTCACATTAGAACGACACTTCATTGTCTCTTGCAAAAAATTGGTATCAGTTTTCCTCCCAAAATGATGTCCTCCACTTCCTCCAAGACTTCGGATAGGTCTACAGAGCAGCAACCAAAATAATTTCTCTCACATCAATTCCGCTCTCACACTATGATTTGAAATCCAATTAAATTCCATTATTACCCAAAAAAAAAAATTGTTATCATTCCATTGAAACATAAATCACTAGGCCTATTCCCTATGAAATATCTCTCGTACGGTATAAAATTAGCTAATAATTTTGGATATTTTATTGCTATTTCCAGGATCTACTGTTGAATCTTAAAAAATAATCAAACTTAATGCCAATCATCTAATATGTTTCGGTATTCATTGCATTGTCAAAATTCTCCAAATTGATATCAAATGTGGTGAGGTCTGAGCAACACGTGGAAGGTGTCTCGCATAACTAAATATAAGTGGAGCGAGGGTGAGGGACGGTACTCCTGGTCCGTTCACCATAACGCATGCAGTGGGAGAGTTACTGGCTTCACATTGGAAATTCGTGTGAAAAATAACTGGGCATTGGAGTTTGGAGGTCGTGAAAGGATAAGGCGACGAAAGACGAGGGAGCCCGACATTAGACTCAGCACTCTAGTTTGGTGTTGGTCTTGATGGTTTCCTTCGGAGAGGAAGCATAAACGTTGCATGAAGTTTTACAAAGGGAGTGGCTTGTGTGTGCTTGTCGTGGGCATTTTCTGGTGCGATGTGTTCAACCAGTCCCTGTTGCTCAGTTTCTTATCCATTGTCTGCATCTAGGTTGAGGATAGGAAGTTGAAGGGAAGTGAGCACACTCGTTTCAATTTTTCATGGCTCTCGGTGAGCCTGTTTTTCATGTTAAGAGAGAAAGCTAGAATCTGCAGTCTAGGAAAACTCGAGGGTGGTGGCGGAAAACTAGTTTCTTTTCCAAACTTCATGCCCTTTGATGTGGGTGCGATGGTGTTTGGTGGATTGGTGTGTGGTCACTGGTCACTGCCCTAAGGTAAGTTATGCTCAAGCGTCAACTATCTTGTCATCATTTATTTTTCAATTTCCTCTATTGGTTTGGTGGGTGATGGTATTTGGTTTTCCTGGTGGTGGCAATCTTTATCTGGTAGTGGAAGGTTTCTCTGTGCTTCCTTGTGGTGGTGGGTGACGACATCTGGCTCCTTTTCTTGCGGTGTTTGTTTTCTATCGTATGGGTTCTGGTATCTGGACTCTACACATAGTGGGGTTCCTCGACCTTGGAAAATTATTAAGCCCCTAGTCTGGCGTGGGTGTTCTCACTCCCCTGTCGTCCATGGCCCTGTTGGGGTGGCAGACTTAGAAATAAACATGGCGGCTACACGTTGGGGTGGAAAGACTATGGGGCATGCACGTCTCACTAGCGTGGGTGTGCATGGGGGTCATGGAGGAGTTAAGAGGGAAAGTAACAGAGTTGGGGGTTTGAGGGTTCAGAAGCAGAGTCGTCGGGGCGGAGCAGGTTGTGGTGGCAAGGGGAATCGTGGGTTTTATTGATCTAAGGTAAATGAGGGGCAGGTTATCCAACATTTTTTCCTAGAGAATTTTCATGCACTTATCAACAACTTGATGGAAATAGTGGACACAATTGAGAGAGTCTGTCATGAGGAGCACGCAGAGAAGATGGAAACATTGTACCGAATGCAATATTTACAGTTCCAAGTCTGGGAGAGACTGGTAGTGGTTTTGCGAGGCCAAATTAAACGCACTGAGAAAGTAGAAAATTTGGAGACTTGGTTGACTCACTTTGAAGGGCATGGTCAGTGTGACTTTTATCCTCCACCACATCTAGGAACAACCCCAAACAACCCTGCATCCATCACGTCGGACACCTAGTATGTTATTTGGTGTTCTTTATGTTTTATATGTGTTTTGGCGCCTCTGGCCCAACCATTTATGGAAAATGTCCCTAGTCTCTCTTTTGCATTTTTTTGCATCTCATGCAAATTTTTGTCAACAAACCCAGATGGGGTGAGAACACCTATTTTCTAAGTGGCTATATGTACTCCTTTTTTACTACATGAATAGAACATTGACTTACAAAAAAACAAAGGTTCATACATCATTAAAAAATTAATTAATTAATGACCTACAAAAAAACAAAGGTTCACTTATTATCTAGTCATATATTTTAATCCTAGAATAAATTAGTCATTTAAGTAGGTCGTGTTTAGTTTAGTCACTTATTATCTAGTCATATATTTTATCCCTAGATTAAATTAGTCATTTATGTTAGTCGCTTTTAGTTTAGTCACTAATTATCTCGTTGTATATTTTATTCCAAGACTAAATTAGTCATTTATGTTAGTCATTTTTAGTTCGATCACTTAAAATTGTTCAACTTTAGTAGTAATTCACTTGAAATAACTGTGGCGACTAAAATTTTTAGTCACCTAGTCATTAATTTCATCATTTTTTACTAATGCTCTAATCGATGACAAAAGACCCCTAATAATTATAATAAATGGTTGCATGCGTGAATGAGAACTCGTGAATGACACCTAATGATGAAAAATTTAACTATATTTGACAGATGTGACAGCTCAGACACAAAACTAAGAATCCCCGATTTCATAGCGCATGATTTGAAAATTCGGTTATTTGCGCTACGAAATCACCAGCATTTTCATAGCGCAGAATCAATTTTTTACACTGAGCGCGCTACGAAAACATGGTTTCGTGGCTTATTCATCGAATCTTTGAAACAAACTTTAAAGATGGGTTTTAAAACATGGCATAAGGTCTTTGAAGAATGAAACAAGGTTGATGAACATTGTTTGGTGATGGAATGAGATCTTTAACTCATGATCTAGACGTTAAAAAATATAAAAATGACTCTAACCCTATCTTAGTATTATGAATTAGGAACAAGTGTAAATGACCAAGTTTCAAAAAAAAATTATAGTGATAACAGTGGCTCCACTTGGGATAGTGTGCCCCTGTGGTACACTAAGAACCCGCAGCACTAGTGCCATCCATTTTTATTAAAAACAGAAATTTTGTTGACAAGTATCTTATTTGACCTATTGGGCCTTCACCTCGGGCTTAAGCTCTCTGTTTCAGCTTGTCATTTATTAGAAAAAACTTGACAAAGATGAATATATACAATGTCATGAATGAGTGATGTTACTTCAGCAAACATAATGCTTTAGGAACCTCCCATTAACAGGCCCTCCAGCATATGATTCTCCATCAATTTTCTGCAATATGTAAGTGTTGTTTCCATGAAAACCAGCCAACCTGAAAAGGACCCTTCCATAAATTCTCAAACTTACCATGTTTGCCCTTTTCTTCAATTTTGGCCTCCCATTTCAGCACTTTGTCATTAATTTGAAAACTGTCTTCTTTGATCCTCCTATCAAATGTATTCTTGATTCTGTTTTGAACATGCTAATGACTGTCATAGACTTCATTTCTCTTTTCTTGCAAGGCTATCAGCTGGTTTATCCTCCTTTGGATGGCATTTGGTTCTTCTTCAAGTCCTTGAATTAACTTCATAACCGGCACCCCAAGTGATGTTGGAAAAACAGCTTCAGCTCCATAGAATAATTCATATGGTGAAGTTCCAATTGATCTCTTTGTACAAATCCTATCAGCCCATAGGGCATACTTCAGTTTTAAATGCCAAGCTTTCTTGTTCTCCTGCTATACCTTTTTGATGATTCTTACAATGCTCTTGTTTGATGATTCAACAAGACCATTACTTTGCGGATAGTAGGTTGTAGAGTGTCCAAGAGTGATGTGATATTGATGGTAGAAATTAATCATTTTCTTGGACTTAAATGCTTGAGAATTATCTGTTATAATCTTCATGGGACAGCCAAATCTTGAAAATATATTATTCTCTAAGAAAGAAATAATTACAGAGTCATTAGCTTGCCTGGTTGGTATCGCTTCTATCCATTTGGTGTAGTCTGTTGCTGTAAGAATCCAGCGATGCTTCCCTGATGAATATGGATGTATCTCTCCAATAAAGTCTAACCCCCATTGCTAAAATGGAGCTTCAACATAAATAGGAACCAAAGGTAGAGGTACAAGCTTTCTTCTTCCTTCAAAAATTTGACACTTATGACATGCAACAATATTTTTGTAAATCTCTTTAAACATTGTTGGCAAAAAGTATCCAGCTCTTAGGATCTTGTTTGCTGTAGCTTTCCAATAATTGGAATTCATCAGTTATATTTTCAGCCTCTTCTTCAAGCAAACAATTTAGCAAAATTCCTCCTACATCTTTCTAAAATAGATTTTTGTCATAAAAAAAATATCGCAATGATTTTAGCTTAACAAACATTTCTTTGGACTTTGTTAGACCATCGGAAGCTTTATTATGCTGTAGGACAAAAACCACATCCTTATACCACTTTGAAGTAAGAAATTTCTCATCAATTTGGACCAATTCTTCTTCATTTTCAAAAATTTATGAAATTTCTGCATTCAAATTTATGTCAAGACAATCCAGATTTGACTGAGTCATTAGCTTCACCAAGCCTTTTCCCTTCACCAACTTCGTTGGTTTAATGTCTATATCATATTCCAGCAATTTGGCTATCCATTTTCCCCTTTTTCCATCCGGATCTGCCTGAGTTAGGATGTCCTTTAACACAGCACTTGGAACATATGCTATGATGTGCGAATGCAAAACATAAATTCTGAAATCTTTAATAGCTTTCACCAAAGCATAGGCCTGCTTCTCTAGAATATTATACTTCAGTTCAGCATTTTCTAATGTCCTACTAAAGAAAGAAATAGGCTTTTCAATACCTTGCTTTCCTTTTTGTAGCAAAACTCCAGCAATTGTGTTTTTGGAAGCAAATGTAAAAACCAGAAATTCTTTGGAAAAATCTGGACTGATGAGCACTGGTGCTTGTGTGAGTGCCTTCTTGATTTCTTCAAAAGATTTCCTTACTTTAGTTGTCCATTTAATATCCACTCTTTTCTTTAGCATCCTTGTTATATCTTTGACAATCTCAGCAAAGTTAGGAATGAAGCGCCTAACAAAATTCACTTTCCCAAGAAAAGATTGAATCTCTTTCCTACTTCTTGGAAAATCTACCTTTTTAATTGCATTGACTCAATCCTAATTCCTTCTTCAGAAATAATATGACCAAGTAATTTTCCTAATGTTAAAGCAAAGATGCTTTTAGTGGGATTAAGAGAGATACCAAACCTTCTACATTTCAGCAGAATTTTTCTAGGTGTTTCAAATGATCGTCTTCTTTCTTTGAGTAGACTATGATATCATCAAGATAAAAAAACCACTGACTTATCATTTTCCTCATAAAAAGCAATGTCCATTTCTCTTTGGAAAGTGGCTCCTGCATTCATGAGACCAAAGGGAATTTTAGCGTACATGAATGTACCCCATGGTGTTGTGAAAGCTGTCTTCTCTTGATCATTTGGATGCATAAGAATCTGATTGTAACCTAAAAAACCATCAAGCATAGACATCCTTTGGGAACCAACAATATTTTGCAGAATTGAATCCATTTTAGGAAGAGGATAGTTATCGTTCAGTGAAGCCTTATTCAAATTTCTGAAATCAATACAAATTTTGATTTCTCCACTCTTCTTTCTTACCGGAACTAAATTTGCAAGCCAATTTTAAAATCTGATTGGAACAATTATCTTTGCATCAAAGAGTTTCTTAACCTCCTTTTCAATCAGTGGCATGAGAAGAGGATTAATTCTCCTCAATTTCTACTTGAAAGGCTTCTCATTTTCCTTGATAGGAATAGTATGTTGAATAATGGAAGGATCATATTGCTTGAAATCAGAATAACTCCAAGAAAAAACATCCATAAACCTTCTCATCATCTCAAGATATTTGGATTTCACATCAGCTAAAAGAAGCTTTGAAATTTTTATCATTTTAGGCAAAACTAATGTACCAAGATTACAGCTCTCTACTTCCTCTTCATTAGCTTGCAATTTTGGTGCTTTAAAAACATCATTTTGATCAAAAAGCTTCTCAAGAGGAATAATACCCTTTGGTATTGAATTATTCTTTAATTGAAAAACTTTAGAATTTTCTTTAGGCTCAACAAGCATATTTTTTTGATCTACATGTGTATTTTCAAATTCTTCTTTCAACTCAATAAAATTCTTTACCTGTTGATCATCTTCAAAAACTTGCCAATTTATGATATTGTCCGATATAGCTGGCCTATGACAAATTTCAATCTCATATTTTTCATTTGAATGCATAGGAATAATGAACAAGCTTGCGGAAACAGCAAGGGAATCAGTAATAGAATTCTGATTTCTAGTTTTGACTATGAAGGAATGAGACTGAAAGTTTTCCAACAAGTCTAAAACTAAATTTTTGTAAGCCCTCATTCTTACATTCTTCGTTTGATAGACACCCTCAACTTGTCTGATAACCAATTCAGAATCTCCAAAAACAAAAATATTTCGAGCCTTCATCTTTTTCAAAATATCTAGACCCAAAATCAAAGATTCATATTCAGCCATGTTGTTTGTGCAATCAAAATTCAATTTGTAGGAGTAAAAAATACTCTCATCATTTGGATTTGTAATCCAAATCTCTCCTCCTACCCCTTATTTTCCTGCTGATCCATCAAAGTACAATGACCACCATTCCTCCATCTCTTTGTCATTTACTTGTTGATTTTCTGCATGCTGATTTTCTAAGTGCTAATTTTCTAAATTTTGATTTTCTACTCTAATTTCTTCATCAACAATATCAGCTGATTCATTGAAAATAATGGTAGACCCAAGCTCAGTATCAAAAGCATAAATAGGAAAATTATGAGGTTTATCTTTACTGCTTACCATGTAGGCCATTCTAGTCTCTCGATACAACCTCCTTTGCTCACCAAAAACAAGAATTGTGGCATAGGAAAGATCCATCTGCATTGTGCCTTTAATTTTCGTTGCCCATGATCTAGACAAAAGCATACCAAACTTTGGAGGAACATCAACTACAACAATATCCATAACAACTATCTTTGCTAGAATTTTCGTGATGCCAACAACAACATCCTTGATTAGACCAATACATTGAACCCTCTTGGAATCAAAAGAAAACAAATCCTTATATGGTCTTGTGATTTGCAATCCCATTCTCTCCATGATAACCTTGGGCATAAGGTTATGAGAAGCTCCTGAATCTAACATAGCATTATGCAAATTCATATCATGAATACTAATGCTTACATATAAAGGAGGAAACTCTTCATTTTGATCATCTTCTAACCTTGGACCCAAATATATAGTAGGATTATCTTCTTGGACATTCAAGATATCAGCAGCCCCTAGTTGTGAATTCAACATCTTAACTATCTTTCTTCTATATCCTTTCACCTTGAGAATTTCACTGAAAGGGACCGATTTTTTAATCTTTGAAATTTCATTCTCAAGGTTGAAAACAGAAACAGACATTTCAGCATCTTTGACAAGAGGAGGATTTTGAGTGTCTTTCTTACCAAGTGGAATATCCTTTTTACCTTCAGCCACCTTTGGACTATCATTCTTAGCCTCAGCAGCCTTTGGAGCAAATTTCTTGGGCTACGCTTTGTTTGCAATGATAGGCACATTTCTATTTCTAAGATTATATTGCTTTTGCATCTCGAAAATAGCATGTTGATACCCTTTAAAATAATCTAATGGTTCTTTTCCTTGATTAGCTAAATCTGACTCATCATTCTCTTCTTTAGTCAAGAATATTCCTGAAATTTCTTCGTCAAGACAATGGATAGATTCTTCAGGAATCTCAGGCTCATCTTCTTTATCTACCAAATTTTGCTGAAAAGGAGGTCTCACTGGAGGGTTAGCTTGTTAATTTTTGTTCTCTCTCGGCCTTTGCTGATTTTTAGGTCTCCTAAATTGTGGACTTCTGAATTGAGGTTCATGTTGCATAGGAGCAGAAGTATTACTAAGAGCTAACCTATCCATCAAATTCTCCATGGTTTTCATCATTGAATCAAATTTATCTTTAGAAGTTGACGTGGATGGTTTCTCTTCTTCTTTCAATTTGGTTCTTCCCATTTTTGACTTTTTAGCAGCTATCATATTTACCTCAACCTTAACTGCTTCACTCTGCATTTGAAGAAGTGTAGGTGAATCTCTTTCCCTCAACAAGATAGAAAATTCATAGTCAAATGCTTCAGCATATCTCATTTGTGCTAAGGCTTCCAGAGGTTTCAAATGGGCTGGAATTGAGTCAAAATATTTATTAAATCTCTTTGAAAAATTTTGGACAGATTCATCAACTGCCCTTCTAAGGCTATTGTATTCAGTGAGTGCTTGGACTGGATTGGTTCTATTACCCCATTTTCTTAAAAAATTATCTTCAAAATCATTCCAAGTTCTAATGTTGCCCTGTGCAAGAGCCTTAAACCATTTTCTAACTTCACCAATAAAACTTTGTGCAAATAACCTCAGCTTCACATCCTCATCATCAACTTCTTCCCTATCTATAAAATCATTGAATCTATCTACAAATTCTTCTGCTGAAATTTCCTCATCACTACCCCAAGTAGGAATCCTAGTAGCATATTTACTAGGAAGGTCATGCAAAATAGCAGGAAGTACAGGTGGTGCATACCTAGCAGGAGCAGCCATGACTGGAGGATGAATAGTGGTTGTCGGAGGAGCAGAAGAAGATGAGGAACTGATATGAGGAGGATTGTTTGGTTTTTGTAAGCCATTGACAATAGAACTCCAACTTGGAAGGGGTAAATCAGATTTGGATTTCAACAAGACTTCGAAAGGATCAGTTTCTTTGAGTTTATCTAAAGACTTTTTTTCTAGCAGTAATTCAGAGGAAACAGCTTCCCAAAACTCTTCCTAGTCTTCTTGTGTCACTAAGGCTGAAGTGTCAATTCCTCTTTTTTGCAAGTCTAAGATAACATCAATGAGTTATTTTCACTTTCGGATCTGAACAACACTTCATGAATCTTTTCATCAACTTTCTTATCTTCAGGACTTCTTAATATTTCATAGGACAAAGATTTCGAATGAGATGGAGTACCTGATATTTTTGAAATTCTTTGACTTTTTTAAATTGTGTTTGGATTGTCCACAGTGGTAGGTGGATTGGGATCAGGATTGCTCCGTGTGTATCTCCTTCTCGAAGCCACCTTTAACTTTAAAAAATGTATGGAGTCACCAAGGTAGATTGCAGCCTCAAAATACTTTCTGAGCTCCTTCTACCTTCATAAGTTCAGTTTCTTGATTTCGGGAATGAATAATCTTCAGAATCCCGGTAGACGCACCAATATGTTATCTCAAAATCAGACCCTGATAGGCTGCTAGTCAAGGAGACCCTGAGTAATTATTTCAAACCAAACTTTTACTTGAGGCTTAGCCTTCTCAACCTGAGAGGGCTCTCTCAATAGGTTAATGATTTAAAAATAAAGATCAGCTGGCTAACTCTGTGAATAAACTGAATAAAGTGAATAATTTGTTGTAATACTAATCAACAAAAATATATTGGGTAAATGGAGTCAAGAAGCAACTACAAAGATCAGCTTATATGGAGAGTCGTGGTATTGAAATGGGTTTAAATGCATCAATAGAATAGTAGGACAGAGGATAACATAATTCTAGAACATATATAGGAATTTAGACACCTTCAAGAATTCTAAGTATATATCTGAACACCGCAAGTAATTTAAAGAGAAACATTGATAAGTACAAACATCCATAACTCCTAAATCTTGAGATGAAACAAAACTCTTATATTTTAAGATAAAATACGCTTCTCATATCAAGAAAATTATAAACAATGAAAATTCCAACCCTATGCAATTTGATTTCTTCCCTCTTTATAGAGGTCATTACATCCTTGATTCCTTCCAAATATTTGAGAATAAATTCGAATTTGACACCTATCAACTTCTAAACAAACTCATTTACAAACTAACAAATTTAAATTGCACCGTCTTACACCAATACAACTAGAAATGTCATCTATTATTATATATCTTAACAACTTTTAACATCCTTATCTAATCATTAAAAACTATTCTTACCATCTAGACTTCGACCATGGCGTTGTTCATCTTCTTGTTGTTAGATCCCATCAACCTGCTTCTTATCCATTCCTTCAAAATAGTTGAATGCCTCATTTCTGTCCATTCGAAACAACTACTGAAGAAATGATGCTCAAAACATGTGGAAAATGTCTTATAATCTTCATTTGAATTTGACCTTCCAGCTGTGCAAATCCCAACCTCTAAAATGGTGCAAAAACTGTCAATACTACTGCGCTACGAAACTGTTGAGTTCCATGCTGTGAAGAACTTTTCATTTTAAATCATAAGCTCAACCTTCATTTTTATGTAGTTTAACCTGATCTTTATTTGATATCCCACTATATACCTTCAACCAAAGATGCATCAAAGCTCAACACTAAACCCTTTTACCTTTGAAATGAAAATCTTCACCTATATTCTATTGTTAGTATGCTATGAAAGGCCTGTGCCTCATCTCAGCTGAAGCGCGCTAAGTAAAACTGTCCTTCCGCATTCAATCATATTTTCATATCTAAAATTTTTGGTTTTCAACCCTTTAATATTGGTTTTGCAGTATCAAATTTTCATACTCATAACCTATAAACATCAACTTTAAACAGCTCCAAAAATGAGATATTACCACATAACCTCAAAAATTTGTTAAAGGATGACACTTACTGTTTGCACTTATTTTAGCGGTGGCTGATCTTCAAACTGTGCTAGTTGTATTTCCAGGTATTCTACTCTCCTCTTAAGCCTTATATTGTTTTCCCTTAGCTTGGTATTGACCATCCTAATGAATTTTGCTTCTTTGATTGTAGGTAGGGTCCTTATGAAGAATTGAGCTTGACTATCAATTAATTCAGGGTTTGGATTTTTCTCCAACTCCCACAGTCCTTTCATCCTTTCAAAGTTTTCCCTTTCTTCTGCATGCACTCTCACCTTTTTCTTCAACTTATTAATCTCATTATTTGCAAGTATTATTTTTTCTTTGACATCTTCATAGTTGCTCTTTTCCTTCTAAATATTGAAAACCCTGTTTCTATCTTCTTCAGGCATTGAAAATGATGTATTTGTAGTTTCTTCAAAAACATTAGCACTTTCACCTCTTGTTTGATCTATCTCCGTCAATGTTTAACTTTCGAGGCTTGAAGTTGAGGATTTAGTTTAAAGATAACTCTCGTCACTTCATCCTGTACCCACATTTTGATGTATTCAAATTTCTTTATTTATATATACCAGATCCTTTGTTTAAGTTCGTTGAAAATAGGAGACTTTTCTGTCGCTGTCCGTCTTGGTAAGGAATATTCAAATACTCATCCTTCAGAATTAAGGCTTCTTACCATTTTCCTTTAACCTTTGACTCCTAGTCAACCTCATTTGATCTGTTTTACTAGTTTATTGCTCTAGAATTGTCTCCTTAACCAGAGTTTTCTTCTTCTGTGCGGATTTAGGAGTATCTTGGATTTTCAATGTTGTTCCTATCATTGGTTCTTTAACTTGTTTTTGAGGCTTGAGCTTAAAAAATCTTCTTGACTTTGTTTCTACAGGGGCAGTAATATTTGATTGAGTTTTTTCTTTAGCTTGAGGACTAACACTTGTTCCTCAAAAAGAGGAATTCAACCCAATCTCTGTTTGCTTTCTGCAGCTCATGTAAGACTATTAACTTGACTAAGCCATGGTGAAATAATGAGGTTTCACATGACTCAACTTTCAATTGTACCTTATCAGACATCTTAGCCAAACTTCTGAAAAGATAAAAAGGTAAACCTAGAAATATTATCCCTGTGAAATGAAGCAAGAGTTTAAAGTGATAGGTATACACCTTGTGGTATCTCCCTTCGTAGGTGAATTACCTCTCAATATTGTAGAGCAGATTGGAAAATGTATCTTTAACATAACTTCTTGGCACAGCCTTGTTCAAGTCAACCTCTGTAAAGTCTAGTTTTAGAAAGATTTTGCAGGGTACCATGTCAAACTTGAAGTTTTTAAACCACCTGTATTCTCCCCTCCGAATTTCTGTAACTGCTGATATCACTTCAGGGGAAATTAGTAAATTGAGGAATCCAATCTTTGAGTTTGATCCTGTGAAGTTTATGGAAAATTCTTTGGTGACTTGAGTGTGTCCTCCTTGAAGTTTTTCACAAAACCTCCAGCAACCTACTTTCTTAAAGGCTTCTTCAACAGACTTGTCTTTTGTAAGGGCTTCTACACCTTCAGGTTATGTTCTTAGGCAATGACCAGACCTATGAATCCTTCTTTCTTCAACCATTTTCTTCCTGAAAACCTTGTAGCTTCAGAAATCTATGATAATCCCTCTGAAAACCCTGTGTCTTCAGCAAATTAGCAAATTAGCAATCAGAGCTTCCTGTTGAATGAACTGGCTCGCTTGGTAAATGAGTTCAGCCTCACTTGATAAAAATTATTCCTCTCTTGATAACAATTCTGCTTCCACCAGCAATGAATTTCAAAATCACTTGATAGCAAGTTTTGAAAATACTGTTGAATGAGTAGCCTCGCTTGAATTTTTTTAAGTGAACTCTAGTCTTTCACCACTAATTGCTTCTTCAAAACATAAGCATGCATGCACTATTGTCTTGCATGAGACAAATAAATTCGAAAACGACCAAAATTTTTCAAATTTGAAAGGACCAATGACAATCTGACCCGTAATCGATGACAAATGACTCGTAATAATTATAATAAATGGTTGCATGCATGAATGAGAACTCGTGGATGACACATAATGATGAAAAATTTAACTATATTTGACAGATGTGACAACTCAAATTCAAAACTGAGAATCCCTGATTTTGTAGCGCATGATTTGCAAATTCAGGTTTTTGCGCTACGAAATCACCAGCGTTTTCGTAGCGTAGAATCAAATTTTTACACTGAGCGCGCTACAAAAACGTGGTTTCGTGGCTTATTCATCCAATATTCGAAAAAAAACTTTAAAAATGGGTTTCAAAACATGGCATAGGATCTTTGAAGAATGAAACAAGGTTGATGAACATTGTTTGGTGATGGAATGAGACCTTTAACCCATGATCTAGACCTTTAAAAATATAAAAATGACTCTAACCCTATCTAGCATTATGACTTAGGAACAAGTGTAACTGACCAAGTTTCAGAAAATTTTTATAGTGATAACATAACCATATACATATCATCAAGAGCCGAAAAAATACATATATCGCATATATACCAAAAAATAGGTGTGAGTCCAAATACACAATTCATGTCTCTAACCCGCAGGTCAGCCAAAAAATATACATACATGTCATCAAAAACAAGGGAAAAATCCTCATAATGGATGCTTTCCCTGAATACAAAGTATCTCTAGGGCTGAGCCCCGCCAGGTGGGCCATCTGGACCCACAGCTGCACCCGGTGCCAGAACTGGGGCAACAACCAAAAAATAAAGCACCACATGGTGCAGTGTCAAACGATATCCCCTCTTCTAAGCCATCAATGCCTCGAGACAAGTATCGTCCAAATAATATACAGACCCCAGGTCGGCATACCCTGGCTCAACCTCTCCACTCGACCCCAATAATCAGCCAAGTCAGTGGATCGAGCCTCAAACACAGCTAGTTGCTCCACGATCTCCACCACTCGCACCTTATTTGCCTCAGCACGAGCAACAACAACAACATACTCAACAACAACTGAGCTGCTGCCCTCCTCTGAGGGGCTAGCACCATCACCCAAACCTCCACCCTCAAGCTGTCTAGCACCACCACCCTTCCCCCCACCCTAGAATGAGCACCTCCACCTGGAACCCTCCTAAGGGGCCGATGTCCCAGCAAGCGAGCAGTAGGGCATTCAACTACTACCACATATACAAGAGAAACAAATATTGTGTTAGTGTCACCATAATACACATATAAATATATACATCATAAAATACTCAAAAAATGCAGAAAAACATAAAACATCATACCTACAGGTCCCAATGTGTAACCAACAGGAAGACCCACATCTAGATCTCCCTGAAAATCCATCCCAAAATATGGGAACTCTAGGAACATCTGGGGTTTCTCCTCAGACCATGCCTCGATGGTCTCATCCTAGTAGCAACCCACCTCCCCCCATCCACCTTGGGGCATCACCAGTGCCCATTGCCTCATCCGAGGGTCCCGACGAGGCCCAATAGGAACAGGCATGACAGGTCATAGTAGTACAACCCTCTCAAACATGATGCTACAAAGGATGCTAGCATAGGTGAATAATTTGGAAGATCCTCCTCATACCTTCCCCAACTGCGACACCATGCCATCATAAAGATCACACTCCCAATCATAAAAATGGTCAGCCCAGAGCTGGCACAAAACACCAATCTGAGGTCCATATGCCCTATGTGGCGTCGATGACCCTATCAACTGTAAATCATAGCTAAGGCACATAACTTAGCTAGATCGGTCACTGATGCAATGAGAATGCATCATTGTGAAAGAGGCATCTCTCCAGAGTGATGCTTTGACTAACGCTATAGAGCCACCCTCCCAGGCGGGAGTAGGTGTGGAAGTGCCTCACCCTAAGGCACTAAGTCGATCACAAAATAGATATCTGTCTCTAGATGGATAGGGATGTCCTTCCCCTGCAGGACCATCACCTTGCGCCTTTGATTCCAAATACGGACCAAGAAGCGCAACAAGCAGTCCTGCGATCTCAGGAGGTCATTCTCTAAAACTTGAGAAGACCCCAATTTGCCAAAAAACTATGTGTGTTCGCATCCTGGGCCAAATCCATGTGAAGATCAGGCGAATCATGCTCTCTCCACAACATTGTGTCACCAAACACAATCACATCAGTGACATAAAATCAAAAAAATTCAACAAAAATTGACTTGGCTTCTCACTGTGCCTATTTACCACAGAGGCACGTTGGTCACGCATATGTCTCAAAGACAGATGTGAAATATCACACGCGAAGTCTTAGACAGGCGCGAAATCTCCATATAAAACCTCATTTTCTCATGGCATTTCCACGTCTGTACCGTGATCGTCCATGCGACCAAGGCCAAAATGAAGTAAGCTTTCATACAAACCTAATTTGTACGGACCCCCACCGAGAAAAACTGAAAAAATTAAAATGTTGGACATTTAGGGCCCTACCTGGCACTAACAGCATGAATCTCGAGTACACAGGATGACCGCAATGGTAAGAAAATATCGGTAGCAAGGGCTCAACTCTAACCTCACAACTCTCAAACAACACAAATGAACTGAAATGAGCCATATTGGCCCATATATCGCCATTTTCAAATTATTTGACATACCATAACGAGAGCTCAAAACGCCCAATTGAAAAACCTAAAGCAATGCAGTGATCAACACCTCATAACATCCAAAGGAGGCTTCACACATTCACACCTCCAAAAAAATCAAATTTTTAGCTACAACAGGTATGCCCTCTCTTATCGTTTTTTCAATAAGTACATTTTTCAATATATGTGAATGGAAAATATGCTTTCACTTGGGGTATTGGTTGCAGGTGTTACAAAGCAACTGAAGGTCCCAGAGCAGGTATCATTCTACCCCCAGCATGATTGGATCTGAAAGAAGCTTTGCATATAGTGACATCATTTCTCCACAAGAATCAACCATAGCGTCCAGTCACCCGACCATGTTTATCATCACCCCACCTTGCACATGATAAACATTCTCGTTGGTCGGTAGAGCCTCACCCTCCATGGCATCCATCACTCAACTAGACCATGCATCAAGAATATGACGCCATGGCCATAACATAGGAGTCTGGAGGCACTTTATGTTCATCCATCCATCATGCATCAAGTCAAGTTTTACCATGTCATGATAAAAACCCTCTCCTGAACTGCCATTTTCAAAAGCAGATTGAACACATGTCACTGCGTCTTGCATTTGGCCTACCACACCTCCATTAGCATAGCCCATCTACGACACTTTCCATCCACTTCACCACCCCCGCACTGAGAATAACCAATGGGGCCCCCACCCTCAGCAAAAACACCTTCCTCACATCATTAGTGAGTGATCATTTTCATGTTTTTGGGGCACCCGTCTCTGTGTTTGTACATCCAAACCCATTTTATATTCTTTTGGACAGTGTACAAATATTTTTTAGGAGAACCTGCCCACCCATCCATCCACTTTTCTCCCTTGGCAGTAGTCCTTAATCACCCTTGGTTGGAGCTTCATATCCTTCACTCAAAGCCACCACGACATTCATAACAAACATATACCCACCCTAGACGTCCTACCAACTCCAGGTCTTTCCTAACCAGAAATTGTTATGACTGTCACCAATTGCATTTACAAGCTCTGACCTTGGGCCACTGAACTCCCATCATCAATTTCATCTATTTCTCGCCATCATTCCTATGTTAACCTATCATACCCCACCTACTATATCAGAGACTCTGGTCCCTGGAATCAATAGTTCTCTCGGTTGGTTGAGGGCCCCTTCTTGTCGACTTCAACAACCATTTTCCAAGAGGGAAGCAGTACCTTAGATGGGTCCTCACCTCAATAGGGGAATTCTTGGATGGTACTATGGGAGTCATCATTGCCAATTAATGTCATCAATCCTCCTGAAATTTGACTACAACACAAGCTTTCATGTCAAGATGGTATCGTACTTCACAACGATTGCACTTTGTCAGAATTCGTTGAAGACCCGTGCCACCATAAGCATCTCTTTAAATAAAGCTTACACGAGAAGGTCACAGTCATACACCCATGCATACAATGAGAATTTATTCTAAAAAAATTCCATGCCAAAATTATGCATGTGGTCACTACATTCAACCTATTGTCAAAGAAAAACTCCCCTGAGGACATCAAAAATTGTCGTCATCAACCAAATCAGCAGGTCGCTACCACACAAGTGACACAGACAACACCTCTATCTATCAGATATGCCTTAACTAGCCAAAGCATCACGAGCATGGGACATGCCCGCCTCGTAGAAATATTGTATTTATGCTATCTCTTGCAGGTTTTTGACAGAACATGGTCCCTCTTTTACTCATAGCAAGGGGTGTCCAACCTTTGGCTTCATGCAAGTTACTCTCTCTCTCTCTCAACATAGGTTATACAGAACATAAACTATAATGTATTTCAGCTATGCAGTTCTTCCTATACCTCATACATTGGGGGGAAAATGTTATCACTATAAAATCATATAGGCAAAGGACATCATGAAATATCAAGCAGAAGGATTTACAGGAAAGAAAAACATTATAGAATCTGGAAAATTGAACTTTTCCTAAGGTCAAGCAAGCAAATTTATCAATTCATGCACATAAAGAATCGGAATTAAGCACTCTGCATGACCTTTTCTTCGATAGTAGTGGATATCTCTGTGGCTATCCTAAGTATGGCGGAAGGTCACCATCCGAGACCACTTGGCACACTTGAGAAAGAATATTCTCCACTCAAGGCCGCCAAGGAATACCACCTTGGAGCCACCTTGAGGCCTCAAGTGTAGCACACAATGGAATCCACCTCCACTCTTGGGTCACCATCCACAACTGTACCAAGAGAGGGAAGAAGATTTGAATTTTTCCTATAAAATACCACCATGAGAAGAACAATTTAGAACACATTGTTATGCTGGCCAAATTGCCCAAGAGAAAACCAGCAGTGTGTTTGTCCAATTAGCAGAGGAGTGGAGGGATTCATTTGTTGGCCATCCAACATCTCAATCCAAGAGTATAAGTGCATCATTTGTCTGTTATCCTACCACTTAATCGAGGAGAGAGGGAGCTAAGGATTCACTGCAATTTTTTTAGCATTATACCTCTTTTTTACCACCAAAAACTAATAAAAGGGGATTCATTATCCATTGGTATTATTAGTTTGTTTAAACTCAATATTGAGCTTGTATTGTATTTGTATTTTTTGTTTCTTGTTTCCTCTATTGTAGCATGCTATGTTTTATAACTAGTTTTCTACATGTTATGATGCTTCACTAACCAACTAATAGCTCATTTTTTCCCTGTGCCTTTGCTTGTAGGAAAGAAACCTCCCCTACCAAGCACTGTGCATTTTGTACACCCATGTGTCAAATGCACCAATACACAACCTATGACATTTCATCTCCCTTTTCTCCTAATTTCAATTTTTTTCATAAATAAATGTGCCAAAAATACCATTTTTCCTTTCCAAAGCCTTTTCCTTTGCCAATTTCCTTGGCCATAATAAACCAAATGAACACCCACTAGGATGTTTCTCCCAAAATTCATCTTCGAACAAGTGTCCCATCAACCGTGGTTATTATTTTTATCTTTTTTACATGGAATTTTCACAAGAGATGTTACAAATGATGGGAAAATAAAAATACCTCTAACAACATTACTAAATAAATATGCATTTTTTTTGACTCCAGAAGAAACTAATGCCTTTGAACATCTTAAAGAGGAAATGTGCCAAGATCCAATCTTAGATACACCATAATTCAAAAAACAATTTATTGCAGAATATGATGCCTCAGGAAATGGAATTAGTGTTGTTTAAATGCAAGAAGGAAGACCCATTTATTTTGAAAGTCATCCCATGACGCAAAAGTATTTACACAAACCTATTTATGAAAATGAAATGTTGGAAATACTTCATGCCATAAATCAATGACACCCTTACCTAATGGGAAGACACTTCAAGGTAAAAGGAAATAATGATAGTCTTAAATAATTTTTGGAATGAATATTATCTTTAGAAAAGCAAAAAAAATGAGTCACAAAAATGTTGGGTTATGAATTTGAAGTTATCTAAAAAAAAGGGAAGAAAAATGTTGTTGCAGATGCACTCTCAAGAAGGGATGAGGATGCGGAAGCATTGCTTTGTGCCATTTCTATTATCCAACCTAATTGGATAACTGAAGAAAGGAATGAATGGAAGATTGACAAATATGTGTGGACACTCATTCAAAAGTTTTAGCAAGATCCTACTACATCTAGTACATTTATATGGAAAAATGATTCATTATGGTACAAAGATCACTTATATGTCTGTAATAAATCCAAACTTAAACAAAATATACTTTTCTAATTGCAAACCTTTCGTTTGGGAGGGCACTCAGGATTTTTAAAAGCATACCACATGGTTAAGAAGGAATTTTTTTCCCCACTGGGGGTGTCCAATCACAGGGACAAGTGGGTTGTGGTCAGTTGAGCCTGGACCGGCCCTCAGGCACGTGCCCGCCAACTCACCACCCTCCCACGCTCGAATGGTAATGGGCCTTGGGGCAAGCGATCATACGGAAAAAACCAATGTAGTTAAAGGTGCAACAGATGTGAGCCAGGTTATTCAATATCCGCGGACGATGGTGAAGGTTGGTACTCTGGATTTCACAGATGAGCAGAAGCTGGCTCTCAAGCCTTGGCTTGAGCTTCACCGACAGGAGATGAGATGGGTGCAAGTTCAGTCGGGTAGCAGTGGTGGGAGTTTGGCAGTTGGGAGGACTCCTGGCAATGGCAAGAGCACGCTACACTAGGAGGCAGACAAAGGTGGTGAAGGTGAATTATATGTGGAGAGCACGTCTTTGGACAGGTGGTTCTAGTGTTCAGCTTGAGCACTAGAAGACAGTCTGTGGACTGCGAAGGAAGGGTTCTTCAATGGCCAAGCCATAGGGTGGTTCTACCTTGGGCTTACTGCTCACTCAGGCTCTCCTGTGATTAGCATTTGTAGGTGGTCAGTGATAATCTTAGTTGAGGGTATAGGGACGATGTGTGTGTTTTAGGGATTTATGGAGCTGAAGCGACTTGGCACTGCAACATAGGAAAGGGAAAGGGAGTGTTAGATGACTACATGTTTCGCGAGCGAGGCTAGACACGGCGTGGGGGTCTTGGATGTGGCATGGAAAATAACCAGGTGTCTGGGGACTCAAGCTCACACTCGAAATCTATGGAGAGTCAACATTCGTTGGTGGCCATGATAGTTTCTTCGGCTCAATCACCGGGCCAGGTTGAGGCTCCGGACACCCATGAAGCAATTTCTTCCCAGCTCTAGCAGATCTAGCTCAACCTGGACACTTTGCATGAAAAAAGGTATGATGATCATAATTAATTGGTGGCCTACATTAATGTTGTTCAAAACCTGCAGAATGAGACCCTTGAAGCTCTGGAGAGTCTGCGTCGTATTTTGAGGCACTCTCACGACCACCTCCGAGCTCTAGAGGCCCAAGTGGACCATATTAGCTACCATATGCACAATCAGAGTCATCTCTTCATGACTCCTTTGGCAGGTCCCTTGCACCCTCCGCCATGATGACAATTGTGTTATGTTTGTTTTGTAATTTTATGCGGTTAATAACCAAGAGCATCAGATGCCTTGGCCAGCACCCAAGTCCTTCTAGGCACTGTATGCCTCTTATGTTGCTTGAATGTAATACAACCATGCTAGCTTCTACTATAAATTTTTTTTTTTTGAGATGATAATATAATCTCTACTTTGACAAAAAAAAAAAAAAATTGTGACAACCTTAAATTTGATATTCTGAAGTTTGTGGCAGAATGTTTTATTTTCCAAAAAAATAAATTTGAGACAATTAAAACCCCAGGTCTATTATAACCTTTAGCCATTTCAAGTCAGCATTGGGAGGAGCGTAGAAATTATACAACATGCATGTATATCTTGGATTTACCCGATCTATCACTGTACTAAAGTTAAATACTGAATCACTTCTACAAATATTTTGTGGAATTAAAAACAACACAATTGCCAATCACATGAAGCAAAGAAGGATAGATCAAAACCACAACACCATATATTCCCGGGGAAAGCTTACTACTCAAAACCCCTCTATCATATATTGTATATTCCACAAGGAATCATGAAACAATTACGTGCAATTCTTCTCACAAGAATCCTCTTGTATTCAACTAATTGTCTCACACTGTCATAGATAAAATTGGGCCAACACTTAGCGAATTTTCTGCCTCCAGACTGCCTTCCTTGCTCATGTAGTTCCTAAATAATGCAATCCTTAATCAAAAATAATTTCAGCCTTCCTCAACTGCGTTGAGTATCATGGGAATCCTGTGGTGTTTTAACTACACCTGGGTAGCCTGCTAATATCACAACTGATAGTTACACTTCCCTTTCACCTTGTCTCAACCAGGTCTCCACTGGAACTGACATGCATGCAGATAATAATAGTAAATCCTTAGTTTCATGTGAGATCACTGATTGTGAATTAATTAATATTTAATTCACTAGATCTCTCACTAGTGTATCTTTAGTTACAACTAGCACCACTGAGTTTAACTCACTTAACTGCATTAAACTATTTACTACTTGCATTAACCAATGTACCACTGCACTTCGAACTCTGTTACAAATAAAATTACTCTGTTACAACTATAATTACTCTGCTTGTCCCATCAACCAACCTCTAACTCAAAATTCACCTAGCTAATTAAATTTTCCACTTCAGTTAACTATTTCAAGTCCACATTGAGAATATATTACAGTTTAAAGTCCATCTAAATTAAGGGATAATAAAAATAAACGTGCACCTAAAAATAGCTTGTGTGGGCCCCACCCTAGTGTAAGTGCTTAATGTCACTAAGATCATGGGTGTTGAATGTTGTTTCCATATGCCAATTTCACTGTTTCTTGTTGAAAACTTTAACACTTCCTCTCAAAAAGAAAGGTATTTCCTTGCATGCGACATGCAAATCCATGCATGTGACATGCAACTCATGCATCCAACACTTCTCTAGTGTTTATCGCACATGAAACTCTTGCATGCAATAATTCTCTAGTGTTTATTGCACATGCAACTTTTGCATGCAACACTTCTGAAACTTAATAGCCTCCAAACAACTGAATAAATATAATTCATATTTCATCAAAGTCTTCTGACTTGCTGGTAACTACTGCACATTTCTACTGGATCCTCTGCGTTGCTGACATCTGCATCCATGCCCTCTGCACTTGCTTCCAACTCTGATCTGCGCTCTAGTATCTAACACTATCACTTTGATTTCATGTCCTCCTGACATTTGACTGCATCAATCTAACTGGTCTTGCTAATGTTGTACTGTGGGCTCCTCGTATCCAGTTTCGATTCATGAGACCCACACCATCTCAATGAATCTTTCCCAAAATATCTTCTTGGGATTAATCATGCATGTCGCCCCACCTTATACCTGGTGGTATAGTTGCATGCACTCCCTCTGCCCATCTGGCTCAAAATTTCTCTGCATGAGTGGTTGCTCCCACTCCACAATCCTCCGCATGTGGTTGCTCCACATCTTGAGGTTCATTCTTACCTGCATGCAAACCCAACTCCCTCTCAAGGGTCAATTGCATCACTTTCTCACACTTCCCCATGGTTGGAAGCTCTATAGAGATCACATCTACATCAATTCTATAGAGAATATTCACATGAATCCTAATCTTCTTGACTTTCTTTGTGGCTTTATTGCGAAGGAAGGCTTTACCTTCACTAAAGACCACATCATAGCCTTTATCTTCCAACATTGCAACTGAAAATAAAATTTTCATTAAGCCTGGTACATGCATTACATCTTTTAAAATGAAGGGTTTACCTGACTTCCTCTTTAAAGAAACTACACCAATCCTGGTATCGCTATACCTTTTGTCATCACCCATTTTGAAATGCACTTGGATGTCCTTCTCCTCCAAGTTGCTGAAAATTTCTCCATCTCCCGTCATGTGGAAAGATGCACCACTATCCAAGTACCACATTGAACTCATTGAAATTGACACCATGCATGAAATAAGTGAGAAGTCAAGCTCAAATTTCGAGGCCAAAGCCTCTCCAGCTGCAGATCCAACAAACTTTTTGTTCTTCTTCTTTTGTGGACAATTTGTGGAAAAATGTCCATGCTCATGACAGTGAAAACATTTCAATTTGGACATGTCGCACTCCTTGCCTTCATCAGTCTCAGAATAGGATTTCTTTCATTTTCCTTTCTTCACCTTGGCAGCCAAAGCACTATCTTCTTCATCATCTTCCTTAGATGAAGATCCATCTTTGGTGTTCTGTCTAAACTCCTCCTGCACCAAATCCGACCAGAGTCATTCCCATTATGGAAATTTTTCCCGTCCATTGACAAAGTCTTCATAATTGTGCCAACTATTAGGAAGTCCTATGAGAGCCAAGCTCAAAAAATCATCATCAACAACTATAATTCCTACACTTCTAAGCTCATCTTGACAGTGGATAAAATTTGTTAAGTATACCAGAATAATGTCGCCCTTTTCCATTTTAATCTTCCCGATTTTATCCTTGAGTGCCAATTTCCTATGGTCGTTGCTACTTTGGAATAGATTTGTCAAAGCATTCCACATCGAATATGGAGTTGCTTTGCCATGGAGGCTTGATAAAATGTAGTCTCGTACTCCCTCCAATAGGATCCTCCTTGCCCTTTCCACTTTCTTTTTCCATGCATCAAGATTTGCAACATCTGCAGCATCTGGCTTAGGAACATCTTTGTCAATGAATTCCTTCAAGTCATTGTCTTCGAGTACTGCCTCCATCCTGTCTCTCCAAGAAATATAGTTAGATCTTCCATGTAGTGCATACTCTAACCTCAAGCCATTCAAATCCATTTCGATCTTGAATCAATTATAGCGCCAAGAAATTATTTCTTCAAATTCGAATTCTATCCAGTCACAAACTCAACTCCTACTTCAATCCCGCAATTTCCTGTTCTCCGATACCATGTAGCGATTATACAACATGCATGTATATCTTGGATTCACCTGATATAACAATGTACTAAAGTTAAATACCGAATCGCTTCTACAAATATTTTGCGGAATTAAAAACAACACAATTGCCAATCACATGAAGCAAAGAAGGATAGATCAAAACCACAAAAAAAAATATTCCCAGGGAAAGCTTACTACTCAAAAAACCTCTATCATATATTTTATATTACACAAGGAATCGTGAAATAATTACATACAATTCTTCTCACAATAATCTTCTTGTATTCAGCTAATTGTCTCACACTATCTTAGATAAAATTGGGCTAGTACTTAGCCAATTTTCTGCCTCCAGAAAACCTACCTTGCTCACGCAGTTCCTGGTGAATGCAATCCTTAATCACAAATAATTTCATCCTTCCTCAACTGTGCTGAGTATCATGGGCATCTTGTGGTGTTTTAACTACACCTGGGTAGCCCTCTAATATCACAATTTATAGTTACACTTCCCTTTCACCTTGTCTTAACTGGGTATCCACTGGAACTGACATGCATGCAACTAATAATAGTAAATCCTTAGTTGCATGTGAGATTACTGATTGTGAATTAATTAATATTTAATTCAGTAGATCTCTCACTAGTGTATCTTCTGTTACAACTAGCACAACTGAGTTTAACTCACTTAACTGAGTTAAACTATTTACAACTTGCATTAACTAATGCACCACTGCACTTCGAACTCTGTTACAACTATAATTACTCTGCATGTCCCACCAACCAACCTATAACTCGAAATTCACTTAGCTAAATTATTTTTCCACTTTAGTTAACTATTTCAAGTCCACATTGAGAATAAATTACAGTTTAATGTCCATCTAAATTAAGGGATAATAAAAATAGGCATGCACCTAAAAATATCCTGTGTGGGCACCACCCTAGTGTAGGTGCTTAATGTCACTAGGATCATGGGTGATGAATGTTGTTTCTGGATGCCAATTTAATTGTTTCTTGTTGCAAAATTCAAAATGGAGGTCTCAATGAATTTTGTCACACGTTTACCCAAGTTTGAAGGAAAGAGTGTCATCATGGTGGTAATTGATAGGCTTACCAAGTATTCACACTTTTGTTTACTATCTCATCCTTTCAAAGGCACTACATCCACTATTGCATTTGCGGAAACAATTCAAAAGATACATGGAAACCCGAAGATAATTCTAAGTGATAGAGATCCCATTTTTACTAGAATTTTTTGGACATAATTATTTTCTTGTCTTAGTACTCAATTAGCTCGTAGCTCATCTTATAATCCTCAATCTGATGGGAAAAATGAGATAGTGAAAAAATGTTTGGAAGGATATCTTCGTTGCTTTGTATATGATAAAAAAACACAATGGGTCAAGTGGTTACCTCTAGCAAAATGGTGGTATAACACTACCTTCCATACCAAAACAAAAATGACCCCATTTATGGCACTTTATGGATATCATCCACTGTTTATCACATCGTCTTTAAGAGAAAATTCTAAGGTTCAAGAAATGGAAGATCACATCGAGCATCAACAATAAGTGCTCCAAATTTTAAATCATAATATGTCTCTAACACAAAATCAAATGAAACAATAGGAATATCAACATCGTAGTGAAAAAAGTTTTGATGTCGGTGATTGAGTATTTTTACAGATATAACCATACAAATAAATGTCCATTAATCAAGGTAATAAGGATAGTAAATTATCACCCAAGTACTATGGTAGTTACAAGGTGTTGAAAAATATTGGTACTATGAAATACAAATTGGAGTTTCTTGCATCATACCGAGTACACCCAATTTTCCATGTTTCATGCTTAAAGAAGGTTATAGGTGACAAGCTTCAAGTTCAAACAATATTTCCAGAACTTTAAAAGGAAGGAAAAATCATATTGGAGCCTAAAGCAATCACAGAAACAAAAACCCGACAACTACAAAATCAATCAATTTTAGAGTATATCATTAAGTGGAAGAACTTTCCTACTTAAGATTCCACATGGGAGGATGAGTACTTTATACAGAAGCATCCAGAACTACTCAAGCGTTGAGGGCAACACTTTTTTGAAAGAGAGGGTCTTGTTAGGTCTCCATATTGTTATTGTTGTGCCCCATGTATCCCCCATATTATTTTTGCGCCCCATAAAAGCCCATATTGTTATTATTGTGCCATTTATTATTTTTATGTAGGCCCTAATTATATTGTGACCCTTTAGACTCCTATGTATACCAAGGAGGTCTTGTCATTTGTATCGTCAGAGAACTGTTAATTTATGTGATGTAAAGGGAGGTTTCCCGCTCGAAGAGGCTTATTTTCAATTTGATGATCTATCTTTTCTTCTGCTTTATGAGTTGGTTACATAAAAAATGGTATGACGTATTTTGAGCATTGACCAACAAAAATCCTTGTTGGATTTCAATCCTAGGCCCCAAGAATAAGTTAATTTTGTTGAAAAATTGGGGCAAATAATAAACTGCCCATCCACTCCTGCCACCCCTATAATTGGTCAGACCTTATAAAGGTAAATATTACTTAAATTTATTTAAAATATTATTTTTATGCTAAAAAATAATTAAGAAAATTTATTATAAATTTATCATAGTTTTGATGACTTAGGAGGTTACGGAGGTCAATATTATAACATATATTTTGAAATTGAGTTCTAATTTAAGCGTACATAAAAAAATATAAGAGAAATTATCTTTCATATTTATCTCTACGTGTGTCATAAAAATGATAGATCCTTGCATCCCAAGGTTTTTTGGGTATTTTCAAATGTTGAGTTTCAGTATGTAGCTCATTCGATGTTGTGAAACTAGCTCCAAAAATAGAAGAAAAGAGATATCAACGCCTTAGAAATAAGCCACTTCGAGGGGGAAACCTCCAATACATTACATGAATGAACAATTCTTGGATGATTTAAATTAAAAAACCTCCTTTCTATATATAGGAGTCCATAGGGCCACAATATAATCCTAGTGGGGCCACAATCTAATCCTAGCCGACCTAATAATAATAATTTAAGGGAAAAATAATAACAATATGGGGGTTACAAGGGTACAATAATAACAATAAGGGGGTTACACTAACAACAATAAGGGATTATACTAATAATATAGGGACCTAACATGCCCCTCTCCTTCAAGAAAGTGTTACCCTCAACGCTTGAGTAGCTCTGGGTATTTTTGTATAAAATTCTCATCCTCCCATGTAGAATCTTCAGTGGGTAAGTTCTTCCACTTGATGAGATACTCTAAAATTGATCGCTTCCTTAGCTGTCGAGTTCTGGTTTCTGTGACCGCTTCAGGTTCCAATATGATTTTTCCTTCCTCATCAAGTTCTGGCAATATTTTTTGAACTGGAATATTTTCACCTATAACCTTCTTTAAGCATGAAACATGGAAAATTGGATGCACTCGTGGAGAAGCAGGAAGCTCCAATTTTTATGCCATAGTACCAATCTTTTGCAACACCTTGTAATGACCATAATACTTTGGCGATAATTTATTATCCTTCTTAGCTTGCTTGAGTGACATTTTTTTGTATGGTTGTAGTCATAAAAATACCCAGTCTCCTACATCAAAGCTTCTCTTGCTGCGATGTTGATCTGCCTATTGTTTCATTCAATTTTGTGCCAAATTCAGGCTGTCCTTTAAGAGTTGGAGAACTTCTTGTTGATGCTCGATGTGATCTTCCACTGCTTGAACCTTCAAATTTTCTCTTAAAGATGATGTGATGGATGGTGTATGATATCCATAAAGTGCCATAAATGGGGTCATTTTTGCTGTAGTATGGAAGGAAGTGTTATACCACCATTCAGCGAGAGGTAACCACTTGACCCATTGTGTTTGTTTATCAGATACAAAACAACGAAGATATCCTTCCAAACATTTATTTACTATCTCAGTTTGACCATCAGATTGAGGATGACAAGATGAGCTATGAGCTAATTGAGTACCCAAACAAGAAAATAACTCCGTCCAAAAATTTCCAGTAAAAATGGGATCTCTGTCGCTCACAATAACCCTTGGGTTTCCATGTAGCTTTTGAATTGTGTCCATAAATGTAGTAGCAATTGTACTTTCTTTAAATGGATGAGATAAAACACGAAAGTGTGCATACTTGGTAATTATATCAACTACCACCATGATGACACTCTTTCCTTCAGACTTAGGTAAACCTATGATAAAATCCATTGAAATCTCCTCCCAACATTGACTTGGAATGGATAAAGGTTGTAGAAGACCTGGGGTCTTAATTGTCTCAACTTTATTTTGCTGGAAAACCAAACATTCCGCCAAAAATTTTTGAATATCAGGTTTAGGGCCATCTCAAAAAAAAAAATCTTCACCCTGTGGTAAGTTTTTAAAAATACTGAGTGTCCTCCAAAAGGAGAAGTGTGCGATTCCAGAAGAATATTTTGTTTTAGTTGGGAATTATTACAAAGATATAAGCGATATTTGTACCATAACAAATCATTTTTCCAACTAAATGTATCAGATGTACTAGGATCTTGAGCAACTTTTGAATGAGTGTCCATACATATTTGTGCTTCTTCCATTCCTCTCTTGCTTCGGTTATCCAATCTGGTTGGATAATAGAAATGGCACAAAGCAATGCTTCCACCTCTTCATTCTTTCTTGAGAGTGCATCTGCAACAACATTTAGGTTCCCTTTTTTGTAGATCATTTCAAAGTCATAACCCAACATCTTTGTGACCCATTTTTGCTGCTCTTCTGACGATACTCTTTGTTCGAAAAAGTGTTTAAGACTATCATGATCAGTTTTTACCTTGAAGTGTCTTCCCATTAGGTAAGTTCGCCATTTCTTTAGTGCATGCAGTATTGCTAACATTTCCTTCTCATAAATAGGTTTTTGTAAATACGTTCCTTTGATTGGACGACTTTCAAAAGCAATGGGTCTTCCTTCCTGCATTAAAACTGCACCAATTCCATTTCCTGAGGCATCACATTCCACAATAAAGGTTTTTGTGAAGTCTGGCGTAGCTAAGACCGGTGCTAGGCACATTGCCTTTTAAGATGTTCAAAGGCCTTAGTTGCTTCACGAGTCCATGAAAATGCATCTTTCTTCAATAATGTTGTTAGAGGTGCTGCTATTCTCCCATAATTCTTAACAAACTTGCGATAATACCCTGTTAACCCGAGAAATCCTCGCAACTGCTTTATGGTTGTGGGGACTTTCCATTCCGTAATGGCTTTAATTTTGTTAGGGTCTAATTTAACACCCTCGTGAGATACAATATGACCCAGATATTCCACCTCTTGTACTCCAAAGAAACATTTGGATTTTTTTGCATATAATTGTTTCTCCTGCAATAGTTTGAGCACCCTGTCAACATGTTCAACATGATCCTTCCAAGACCCGTTGTAGATTAGTATATCATCAAAAAATACTAGCACAAATTTTCTAAGGAAGGGTTTGAAAATGGAATTCATCAACCCTTGAAATGTAGAAGGTGCATTGGTAAGGCCAAAAGGCATGACCAAAAATTCATAATGACCCTCATGAGTTCGAAATGATGTTTTCGGAATATCTTTAGTCTTCATTATAATTTGATGATATCCTGAACGAAGATCCAACTCGGTAAAATAAATTGTTCCATGTAATTCATCCAATAATTCATCAATCACAGGAATGGGAAATTTATCTTTAATGGTGAGCTTATTGAGCTCCCTATAATCGGGACACATGCGCCATGATCCATCCTTCTTGTGTACCAATACTACAGGAGCAGAGAAAGAACTTTGACTAGGTTGAATTATACCAGCCTCTAACATTTCTTCAATCATACATTCAATTTCACTCTTTTGGACATAAGGATATATGTAAGGTCGGATGTTTGGGGGAACACTTCCTGGAATCAAATGAATAGCATGATCATGATAAAAAATAAGTGGGAGTCCTTTGGGAGTATCAAACACATTGGAATGATTGTCTAAGAATCTTTGGAGATCTGGATAAATAGATGATTTTGATGTTGGAACTTCTAGTGAGCATAATTGTGCAATTATGCCTCGTTGTTCTTTCTGCAGAAGCTTTGTCATGACATTAGAGCTTATTATCTTTCCTGGCTTCCTTGTGATACCCCGTAATTCGATTTCCTTTCCTTCCAAAAAAAATTTCAAGAAAAATTCTTGAAAATTAAAAGCTACTGTCCCCAAAGATTGTAACCATTGTACTCCTAGTACAACATCAGCACCTCCCATTGGGATTGAAAGCATTGGAATATTCAATACATATTCCCCCATGGATAGCTTGATATTATGGAATTTTCCAAAGAAATTTATAGTTCCTCCATTTTCAACCATCACTTGACATTCTGGTGCTGGGTATAGGAAACAATTCAATTCCTTAGCTACCTTACAATGAATAAAATTATGGGTACTACCTGAATAAATCAACACTATCACATTTTTCTTCTTGATATGTTCTTCTATCTTGAGAGTTTGAGGAGTGTTAATTCCTGCCAATGCATTACACAATATGGTTGGACTCATTTCTTCCTCTTCTAGGGTTGGTTCCTGGTGTATATCCTCTTCTTTTTCGTTTTCTTCTTCCTCTTCACAATCTATGTAAAAGAATTTCTTCTCATCACACTTCTGACCTTTAGTGTATTTTCTATCACAACTGTAGAAAAGCCCTTTTGCTCTTTTTTCTTCCAATTGTTGTGGTGTCAACCTTGTAGGTTGTTGAAATCTAGGAGTAGAAACACTTCCGTCTTTATAGAAGTGAGTGGTAGGCTTCCTTGTCACCATAATTTTACATTTGATTGCCTTCTCCAATGAATCAGGCTCCACAACGCGAACTTCATGTTGGATGTTATCCTTTAAATTACCTATGAAGAGATCAATCCTGTATTCCTCTAGAATATCAGTTACCCTTATATTCAATTTTTGGAAGTCCTCAATGTGCTCCCCCACTAAACCCTTTTGTTTGAGATTTATCAAGTGGCTAAAGAAGGTGTTTCTCTTTGTATCCTCATAATGTGTTATCATTTCCTTCGTAAAAATTGACCAAGTGACAATTTTTTTATAGGAGCAAAGCCATCGATACCATACAAATGTATTTTTTTCTAGATGTAAAGTTGCAATGCATACCTTTTGTGTGTTTTGCACATTATTGAGATAAAAATATTGCTCCATCTGTAGTATCCATGTTACGAGATCCTTGCCATCAAACTTCCTCATATCCATCTTTGGAATATGGTGGGTCTTCCTACCAACATTAGGTTTATGAAATCATGATTATCATTTATTTTGTTGTCATCATGAGTTTCCTCTACTATCTTTTCGCCATTAGGAAACATTTATTGTATCAACTTTGCCAATCATTCTTCATGTTTTTGATGTTGTCTTTCATTTTTTCATCGATCTTAGCTTCCATGCCATCCATCTTAGCTTATATTCCCACTTCCATTCCATCTATCTTAGCTTCCAAACCATTCATATTAGCTTCCACGCCTTTCTTCAAACCATCCATCTTAGTTTCCATGCCTTTCTTGAGAACTTCCATTTCATTTTTTGTTGCTCTTTGCGATAGCGAAATTTGGTGCACTTGCTCATGGACTCTAGATATTTCATGTTGCATTTCTTTGTCTTCATGAGTCATAGTAGAGCCTTTTGAAGGCTTAATGGGTGTTGAATTCTTTGTAGGAGGAATTTTAGAACTCAATACTTATAGCTATGCTCAATAGGCCTTTGGAATCAACTAGAACTGATTTTTCAAACAAGGCTTATGAAATTTGAAAAAAATACACACATTTTTCTTGATTTTGAGGATCTCGATATTGAAATTGAATTATCTCAATGATTTCGTATCTTCAATATCTGAAATTTGGCCCTGAAGTCACCCTCTGAATCCTTTTTCGAATGCCACAGGTCTGACCTGATTTTGATTCTTCAAGGAAAAGTTATGTCCAATCTCCCACAATGACCCAATTATGGACTGGTTCAGTATAACGAACTTGTACGACTTGCCACATGTCACTGTTTCCTCCTTTGGCTCTGAAATTGATAGACAAGAAACTACAGTCCGTGTACTTGCGGCCACATTTTACAGCATTCCAATCTGATGCTCAAAAAGAGAGTTATGAAGGTTTTCCCATGATAACCTCTTTGAGATGAAATTCAAGAGCTCGAAAAAGACCTAACTTCCACAGATCATAAATCTGAAACTATTGTGAACCAAGATCTAAAATTTTGCGACACGGTTCCTTAGTATTTCGGCTTCACTCTCTAAAAATTTCATCTTCTGAAACTTCATAGAACAAAATTTATAGCACAAATTCCGCGATGACCTGTTTAGGTTAAATCAAGAGCCAGCAAAAAGTCCTAACTTCCACATATCATATCTCTGAAAATATTGTGAACCAAACTCTAAAATTTTGCGAAGATGTTCCTCAGGATTTAGGCTTCACACTCTAAAAATTGCAGCTACTGAACCTTTGTAGAAAAACAGTTATAGCGAAAATTCCAAGATGACTTGTTTGGGGCAGAAAAACCCTAGAATCCAATGCTCTGATAGCAAATGTTGTGAAACCAACTCCAAAAATAGAAGAAAAGAGATATAAACACCTTAGAAATAAGCCACTTTGAGGGGTAAACCTCCAATACATTACATGAATGAAAAATTCTTGGATGGTTCAAATTACAAAACCTCCTTTCTATATATAGGAGTCCATAGGGCCACAATGTAATCCTAGTGGGGCCACATTGTAATCCTAGCCGACCTAGCAATAATAATTTAAGGGCACAATAATAACAATATGGGGGTTACAAGGGTACAATAATAAAAATAAGGGGGTTACACTAACAACAATAAGGGACTATACTAGTAATATAGGCACCTAACATTTGAGCTTATTCATATTTTAGAAAAAATGGTTTTCTTCTTTGTCACACTAGTTAGAATTAAAATATACTTTTGGTCTTCTAGATTGGGGTTGACCACCTCCTTGTAGTCTCTTAGCCTCCTTTTATTTTTGAACTCATTATTGCACCATAAATTCTCTTTTAATTTATATTTAACAATGTTTTCAATATTTTCAATATCCTAAATGATGACATCTTCTTGTATTCATCAATGTTTTAGCCAAGATTTTTCATCTTGATGCCACTGTCGTTTAAGATGCTTGTGTTTATGGTTGGAGTTGGAATATATTTTTGGGAGTGTCTTGTCATACATTTTGTTTATCCTGTTTTAGTATGCTAATTACCTAGCCATGGTCATGTATCGAAAGGCGGAGAAGATTGATTCTATGAGGAGGATAAGATATGGTGTATTTGTTTTAAATTTTATAAAATTATTTTAGATTTTCTCTATCCTTCTCCAAGATTATATAGAAATATCTTATACCCAAACTTCACATATGTATAAGATTAAAATCCCAGCCTCTATATTTTGAAAATACGACATTCAGATGTCGTATATTTCTTCAAACTGGACATCTTCAAAACTCGTGTCTACAAGAAAAGAAAGACCCCAAATGAAAAAAGAGACAAGCCCAAAATCCAAAGGGATGGAAATTCTTAGATTCATAGGAAGTCAAAGCAAAGGAAGAAGAAATCCTAGAGAACACTAAAAACATTATTGAACAAAATTCCCATGATATCATAAATAAGAGCATGATAGAGCAGAATACTTTGTTAGTTCCAATTGTGTCCAAAGTGACAACACCTATAACTCAACATCAACAGATTGTGAAGATTTCATATGAAAAAGAAGAAAGCAACACCAAAATCTTTCATGCCTTTGAAAGTTCATATTTTGATAAAGAAACTCCTATAAATGTAGAAGAAAAACAAATGAATATTGTATCCTCCACTTCAAACTCCAATGGTTGGTAGAAAGTGGAGAAAAAGAAGGGTAGAAAAGAGTAGAATAGATGCTTACCTCTATTGTGAGGTTTTTCATGCATGGTCGTAACACATATGTTTTTTGACTGATTAATCAACCAATATATTGATATGCTTTACGCATCTACAACATAATTTTCACTATTCTATATAATGGAAATTATGTTTTTTCCTAGGAAAAAATGTATAAGATCAAAAGAGTGATGAGAGTAACTTTCCTTATCCCACAACTAAATTTATGCTAATTTACACTTGTTTTCAAGCCCATAATAAGCTTTCCTACCTTCATTTATCATTTTTTCAGCACTAAAGTTCCAATTGAGCTTGTCATCAATATCAATGCTAAGATATTTGAATGAAGGAACTTCCTCCAAATTATTATTTTCATATATCTAAGTTTAATAAGTGATATTATATGATTTAATTATAATAACCCTTTTTTTCTCCATGTTCACATTCGTAACCGTATTAGAGCATAAATCCTTGAGGATTCTTAGATTATTATTGAGGTCATGAGGATTCTATTCTACAAGATAAATATCATCAACATAAATAAGAAATATGATGACTATATCAATGAGAGTTGGGTCGATACAATCGACGTCTTCCAACCTACCGTCTAATTTATCAATATAAATGCCAAATAAAGTAAGGAACAAGGACAACCTTGATTGAATTATATATATTGAATAGTATATAAAATTATAAAAAACATTAAAATTATATATATATATGATATTAATTTATTATATTTATTTCTTATATCCTTTAAATCATATGCTTATTGTAAATTTAGATATACTTAACCTTTATGCATTTTGGAATTGGTTTTAAAATATAAATATGTCCTTTTTCATGATGATAATTATTATTATTATTTATATAAATTACATAATTCCCACATGATTTTCTTCATCTTTTGATATTATCAATAAGACTCTTGCTCTAATTAACGAGCCATAAGGTTTAATTTAATATTTAATTTAGCATCCAAAAACAACATAATACATAACGTGTATGCAAACATACCATTTTAGTTATAAAAAAATTGCATATTCCAAATCAATTAATTTCCCATTTAATTAGACACATTAGCAAAAAAAATCCATTCTACATGGAGATAACCATGATTAGTTATCTACAATTGAATCTATGTGCACCAAATTTATTGTTGAGAAGTGATCTCCCACCCAACCATAGGAATCATCTATGGATTCCACTCCTAAACTAGACCATGATACCATTAGGGTGAAAGAAGCTCATACAAATCTTTAGTCTCACTCATCCCAACCTAGTACTACGATGACAAAGCCCACTTACTCACTCCAGAGATCTCCAACCTCTCATTCAACAAAAAAACAACCATGCAACTTTATTATAATTCCCTTATACATAACACATGGAAGATATTTCATTTATCTATTAAAAAATACCTCAAATATTTTCTTCCATCCCATTGCTCTTTAGTGGATGCAACAAGTATCCAATTGCTATATTCCTTGTGCTTTTAGGTATAACTTGGGACAAAAAGGACTTGGATTTCAACTAATCAATTTTTAATGATAGAAGGATTGCAATTTTTAAGGTGCTTACTTTGGCTATTGTGGACATTCATGTAACACACCCCCTTGTCTAACTGGAGGTGGTCACTAGGTTACAAAAATATCATGTTACAATTACAAAAATGGGGTAAGAATTTATTTATTTATTTATGCATTTCTCTTGTAGCATACTTCTCTCTCTCTCTCTCTCTCTCTCTCTCTCTCTCTCTCTCTCTCTCTCTCTCTCTCTCTCTCTCTTTATTGCAAATTTTGGTTTATTTTGGTCTCATTTAATTCCTAGTTACAATTGTGAGCTGAAGTGGGTCTATATTTTACTCTATCAACTCTCTTGGTTGATCCAAAAACCACTAACTATTGGTGTTATATCGCATAGTATGAAACTATTTTTTTTCCTAAATAATCATTTTGTAGGGATTCTAGATGAATAAACCTTAAATAATTTTCTTTTTAAATTAATAAAGGCATTGCAACACATAATAGATCCATCTTAGAGTGCACATATATTTCTTCACTCTACATATGGGTCCTCCTCCACTTCATTGGATTGAATTGTAAATTCTATAGCTAGACCAAGATAATGACTTCTTTTTGGATTGAATTGTAAAATTCTATAGCTAGACCAAGATAAGGACTTATTTTTGGAGAGCTTGGAATACACTTCCTCATAGGGTTGAAACAAGACTCAATCTCTCTCTCTCTCTCTCTCTCTCTCTCTCTCTCTCTCTCTCACTCTCTCTCTCTCTCTCTCTCTCTCTCTCTCTCTCTCTCTCTCTCACACACACACACACACACACACACACACTAAGGTTCTCTCTCTCTCTCTACCCCTATCTTGCGCTAATGTTCTCTCTCTCTCTCTCTCTCTCTTTCCCTCTCTTGCACTAGTGTTCTCTCTCTCTAGCACACTTGTGATATAGTTACTGAAAATTTGGGTTTATTTTGGTCTCATTTAATTCCTACTTTAAATTGTGAACTGAAGTGGGTCTATAACTTACTCTATCAACTCTCTCGGTTGATCGCAAAACCACTAACTATTGGTGTTATATCGTATAGTATGAAGCTGTTTTTTTTTCCCAGATAATCATTTTGTAGGGATTATAGATGAATAAACCTTAAATAATTTTCTTTTTAAATTAATAAAGGAATTTCAACACATAATAGATCCATCGTATAGTACGCATCTATTTCTTCACTCCACATATGGGTCCTCCTCCACTTCATTGGATTGAATTGTAAACTCTATAGCTAGACCAAGATAAAGACTTATTTTTAGATTGAATTGTAAAATTATACAGCTAGACCAAGATAAGGACATATTTTTGGAGAGCTTGGAATACACTACCTCAGAGGGTTGCAACAATAATCAACCTCAACAACATAAGGAATTCATGCATTTCCATAGAGGTAACTCGAATCTCCTTTAAAGAGAATAAGAGCTCAGATAGTACTCAGCCTTGGATAAGAAATAGCTTAGAATATTACAAAAACATAGATTAGAATCCTACCATGCAACTTAGAATGATCATAGGTTTTCAAGTCTTAAATTTTCAGACTGTATACTTCGATCTTCTTCCTTTGGCTAAGAAAATCTCCTATTCAACATCGAATGTTTTGAGGATAAGTTATTCTAGAGTAAAAAAAATATATTATTCCAACTTTAGATATTCCTTAAGACAGGATGATCAATATTCTCAAGTGTGGGAAGGCTTCTCTCCAAGGGTGATATTAGTGTTCCTTATTCTTCACCATAACTATGATTCCATATTGTTTTTATAGTGAAATCAAGGCTAGAACAATTTTTCGTTTTTGGTAACTACTTCCAATGATACAATAGACTTGTTTAGGGCATTCAATTTTACGTTAGAGAATTCCAATAATAAGCAAGTAGCTACACATGAAAAATTAAAACTACTAACAATATAGAGATCACAGTAAATCAATGAGACAAAAGACACCGGAAATTAGGCCAGCAACTAGGGAAAAACCCACAAGGGGGAAACTCAACTAGTCTTTCCTTATGGGAGAGAGCTCAAATCATCAATTTGTGCATAATTCATAGTAGCATTCCATTCAAATTGATCTTCAACAAAACATATAAACAAGATTGACCATCATGGTAACTCAAGTCAACTCTCCAATTCTATCCACAAGAATTCCTTTAAATTATGTCCATAAGAGGTCTGCAACTAGGTCTTTGCATGGTCTCTAGGAGGGATGAAATTTGGCCTATTCATCAACCTTATAACATAGCTTATGCCACATATAATAATGTCACGTAACCTTGAATGGAACAGAGAAGAAGTGCCACAATGTAGCTCACTTTTCACAGAGATATGTGCCACAAAGAAGGTCGCTATCACAGAGATACGTGCCACAAAGAAGCTCATAGTAATAGAGATAAGTGCCACAAATAAGGTCATTGTGTTAGAGATAAGTGTGATAGAGAAGCTCATTGTCACATAGATAAGTGCCACAGAGAAGCACGATGTCACATAGATAAGTGCCATTGAGAAGCTCGATGTCATAAAGATAAGTGCCATAGAGAGGTCACATAAAGCAAAAAAAAGTAGTGCCACAAATAGCTCGCATCATAGAGATATAGTTCCATATCTAGCTTGAATCGATACATATAAAACAATGTCACAAATAGATCACATCACAACGAATAATTTTTCCTCAGAGCTCGCATAGAACAAAGATGAGATCTGAAAATATGCCTTGGAGGCGAGCTATTAGTATCAATATATAGTTGTTCATCTATGCAAATAGACATGCCTCTTGGGAAAATCGACATGTTTTAGGAGGGGCCGACTTGAGAAAATTTAGGACGAATTGATAAATTCATAATTTCTCTTTCGCTTTGCTAATGAAAATACAGACCAAAGATACCAAATTTCCAACAATGTTTTCATGCATTGGCATATTTTTCAACACCTCAAACCCTTAATATTGCAAGATATATCAAGAAGAAAAATAACATAATGCTTATTGACTTGAGTAGTACGCATAAATTAATTGTTAAAAAAATAGTACAACTCCTCAATTGTTTTATGTGTCTAGTAATAAATCTTCAAGTTTTGGTTGCTATGGGGGAATATTTGATTTTTTAATAAAATGTCACAATAGTAAACTTATTATGGGAGAATATAATTTATAAATCCCAATGTATGTTATTCTAATTGGAGGACTATATCTTTTCAAGGGATTCATTGTTTGAGATAATTTGGTATAGTTTCTACAAACTATAGGGAATTATTCATGAAAAATGAATTGAAAGGAAATCAATATGAACTCAAAGGGTTAAAATCTACATCTTCTCAGGTCATCATCTCTCATAAAATGGAAGGCCTCCTAAAAATTGGTAGTATGGGAGTTGTGGTTATACTTTATGCTATGGAAGTAAAGTGAAAAGATGAAAATATTCCAAAGGAATTCAAATGCACCTTTTAAAATCATCATAGGGTATTCCAAGAAATTTCCAAATGGCTACCTCCATCTAGAGATCATGAACATCATATTGAACAAATACTTAGAAGCATTGTTCCTAATAAAAGGCCTTATAGATACCATCATCAATAAAAATGAGATATTGAGAAAATGGTACAATAAATGCAAGATTTAGGTATTATTAAACCTAGCAAGAGTTCATTTTAGGCTCTAATAGTGATGATGAGAAAAGATAATCTATTTCTTGGAGGATTTATCTTGATTATAGAGAACTTAACAATCCACCATTCAAGATAAATTTCCAATTCCAACTATTGATGAGTTATTGGATGAGCTTCATGGAGTGGCTTAGTCTATAAATTTAGATATTAAAGTAGGATATCACTAGATTAGATTAAGAAAAAAGGCATTCCTAAAATAAATTTTGGAGCCCAAGAAAAGAACTATGAGTTCTTTGTCATGCCTTTTGGGTTGACTAATTCTTCTACTTTTCAAAGTCATATGAACAAAAAAATTTGGCCCCAACTTAAAAAAAAAAAATTGGGTTTATTTTATGGAATACTTTTCAATAGAAAATGATGGGAAGAGCACTTTAAACATGTGGATAAAATCCTAGAAAATTTTGAGAACAATAAAATATATGTAAAAATATTCGAATGTGCTTTTGGGGAATGAAAAGTAGAGTATTTGGTCATCATTTTTGTCAAGGGAAGGGGTTAAGGTGGACCATCAAAAGAACCTTATAGAATTTTGGGTCTTATAGGTTATTATCAAAGTTTTATTCATGATTTTTCATGTATTGCAAGCCCACTCACATCTCTCTTGAAGAAAATTTCATTTCTATGGAATGAAGAAGCTTCTTTTGCATTCTCAGTCTTAGAGGATGACATGTCTTCTACACCAATATTGGAAACATCTAATTTTGGTAAAACATTTATAGTTGAATTTGTTGCATTAGGATAAGGCATTGAAGTAGTATTAACACTAGCACAACCACATTAGGAAATGTGGTTGGTCGTAGGAAACATCTTGTTAAAAATAAAAATACAATGGACATCTTTATCATCGATGTTTCGAGTCTAAACCAAGACCCATTGCCATGACAAAAGTCGAGTAAAAGAGAGTGAAAAATGGATATATATCATTCTCCTCTCGTATACAATACTTTGTGTTATCAAGTCATTAAAAGAATTTTGAGGTCTAAAATTGGCCTCCTAAGGAAATTATAAAATAATAGTGGAAATAATAAAATAAGATTATATTACATCATCAAATTTTAGAGGGAAAAAAGCAAAAACTACTTTTTTCAACTTGTATTTTCAACTTATGTCCCTATGGGTTTAGTCAATTTTCAAACGGAGTACTCATTGGATGAAAAATTTAATTCCTCATCCAAGAGTACCCATGTTGCATACTTTCAATGGACCCTACTACACGAAAAATGAGAAATACATGAAAAATGTGATTAACGTGATTGCAATCACTTTTTTCATGTATTTCTAATTTTTTGTGTAATAGGGTCCATTGAAAGTATGCAACATGGGTACTCCTTGGATGAAGAATTAAAATTTTCATCCAACGAGTACTCTCGTTCGAAATTTGAGTAAAACCCTATGGAGATAAGTTGAAAATATGAGGTGAAAAAAATAGTTTTATTATTTTTTAATATTTTTATTTTTTACTCCAAAAATGGTGAATCATCCCCCATGTTTGACATCATCATCTTGAATCCTATTGGTTCTTATAAAGGTTATTTTGGTTGTACATTTTTCTTAGGAGGCCTATTTTAGACCTCAAAATTCCCCTAATGATTCAATGTGTTGGACAAGCATGCAACCTCTATATCATCATCACTAAATGAATTGACGCAAGGTGATAATTCTCTATAGAAAATAGTATTAACAAATTTCATAGGTTTGCAAGGGTTAATATGATGCAACATTAAAATAGCTTATGTGAGGAAACCTTGGTTTGTAAACAATGTAGACATGGTTTATTCATGTTTTTTTTTAGCATTTTGGAGCATCTTCTAGTTGTAAACAACTTTCAAATTTATCATGGAAAAGTGTTCAAGTTTATAGGTATGTATTTTGTCTGGCATTACATTAAAATTTGGTCACAATCCATGACAACAACCCAAGTCTATGCCACAACCGCATTATGAATTGGGGATTCTCTGCTCAAACACCATTATTCCCTAATACTTTGATTGTACAACATTCACTATGAGTGCATTCATGGAGAAACCTTCATTCTTCAAGATCATCACCACATAAATCTTCAAAAACTAATAAAAATATAATTTAGGGTTTAAAATTAAAAATTAAAAACATATAAAACCACAATTTAGGGTTTAAATAGAATAAAATTTAGGTTAATTTAAGGGTTTAAATAGAATACAATTTAGGTTAATTTAAGGTTTAAATTGAATATAATTTAGGTTTTAAATTAAACATTCAGAATACAAAAACACATGGTTACCCCACATTAAACATAACAATAATTGGAAGTATCATGCTTAAAAGAAAAAAGAAAACAAGAAGTTAAGATTTTAGGTAAAATTATTAAATTAGTAACTTCACACATATAATAAAATTTTCTTCAATACCAAGATGTTGAATTAATAATTAAAAAAATGTTCATTCAAATGACTACTGCTACTAATATTATGCACAAAATCAAGTTATATACAAGAAATGAATGCCTAAAACACAATCTCGAATACAACGAAATACCAAGACATTAAAAAATGAAAAACAACACCACAAGTATTGGACAATAATAACAATGAAATTTTTTGAAAGAGAGCCTCTACGTCTTTGAAATACACTGAAAAATAAGGGGTAAGTCATTTGCATGTAGATGTTATTTCCAATCCCAAGAGATCATAACAAAAATGCTGCAAAAAATACTCATGGTAGTAGAAGGAACCTCTGACATCAAATAAAATGCCAACAAATAGAGCCAAGCCCAACAATTTATGTTGCATGATGGGACAATAAACATGGCCCTGTGGTTACCTCCCATTTCTATCAACATCGTTGGGTCATAAAGATGATCAAGGTGTGATGAATTGAAATGTCGACCAAAAATAATGGGAGTGATGACTTCAAAGGTGACGAAACAAATAATAATTAAATTTAATTGGTTATTCTTGCTTTCAAAACATATAAATGTGATGTTTCATTTTCCAAAATTTTAATTTAATCAATAATATTGTGAATTAGACAAAGAATATTCCTCACTTATTAAATCACAACCACCCAAATAATTTTTTAATCCTAAAGAATTGAAATACTCAACCCCAATTCAAATATAAACCAAGCCTATCCATAAACAAGAAGGGATACCATTGGCTTTTGAAAGTAAACAATTCAAGTGAAAATAATTGGAGAAATATATATACGAAAATAAATGGAATCAAATTTATCTGTAATAAGAAAAAATTGGAAATAGCTAATTAGAAGGAATTTTAAGGTTAAGATATACTATGATATACTAAAGTAATTTTTTTAATAAAATGACGTTGTTAGAAGAGAAACGAAATTGTTAGAAAAAATGTAGGGTTTGGTTTGGAAACAATCTACAAAAGGTGACGGAAAATGTGGTAGAAAATTCCTTTTCAGTAGTAGAATAAACCTTGAGTTCATACTCCATCACATCTTCCATTATTGTGTGGTTGGAAGAAACTCACCATGAATGAAAAAATGACAATATTACTAGATATAAAATACAATTTATAAAGGAATGGATGAGCTCTATGGAATACTCATAGTGGAAGAGAAATACCCTTTGGCACAAGGCTAGAATATTTGTATTTCCTCAATAAAAGTTGAAGCAACAAATATATAAAGAAATATGTGAGCAATATGGAACATTGGTTGTGGAAGAGAGGTATCCTTTGGTACAAGGGTAGAATATTTGTATGCCCTTCAAAAAAGTTGAAGCAATAAATATAAGGGAGTCTCATGAATCTTTGAAGGCATGACATTTAGGGTTCCTTAAGACATATCAAAGGCTAAAAAATAAAATGGGGCAAGGAATGAAGAAAAATATCGAAAATTTTGTAAGAGAATGTTAGGTTTGACAAATAAATAAAGGAGATATATTAAAACATCCAAAATTACTTCATCATTTACATATATCTCTTCAAATATAGGAAGAGATATCAATGGAATTAATTATAGTTTTATCGAAAATAAAAGGTTAAAAATAAATTTTGTGGTTGTAGAAATCAAAGTGGAAGAATTGTTATGAAGGAAATTCATAAACTTCATGGATTTCCTAAAGCAATAGTAAGTGATAGAGATACAAAATTTACTAGAGAATTATGGAAGATGAGTAGAACAACACAAATTATGTGTTAAACATAACATCCTTAAACATATGGTGAAATATAAATAAATAAATTTTTGGAGGGTTATCTGTGTTTCTATTCTTCAAAAAAAATATTAATGGGTGAAATTGTTTCCTCTAGAAGTAATTTATAAACTACTATGGATATTCCCATTGGATAGTTCGTCACAGTATATCTACTAAAATACATTTGAAAATCTAAAACCTACACCATCAGGGTTAATTTCTCCTTCGATTTCTATATTCATTAATTGCTATGTTATGCTTATGAATGTAATAAATAAAATATTGAAAATAGATAACAGAGAAATAAAACTCATAAACCACAATGAAAACAAGATATGATTTGGGAAACCCTTACGAGAGAAAACCAAACTGGAAGGTGAGGTTGCTCTATTCTATCTTCTCTAAATTTAAATGGACGTAAGTACAAAGAAGTGAGGCTTGTGGTCGATGGGATGCTACAATGCACATACCCTCTTTTTTCTCTCTCTCTATCCACTCTCAGCTACTTTTCTCATATATGGAACAAAATGCACTTGAATATAGTGAAACCTATTTTCCTCCTAGTCTCCAAATTATAACAAAGCTTGATAGCCTACTAGCGGTTATCATTGACTCCTTCAACACTTAACTATAGTTACAATATTGAATATTATAGAGTCGTATTCATATGCTCATGTGGCTATACCATTTTCCATAAATATTGGGGGCTAACATGACATCCTCTTGAATCATGGTGGTCAAAACAAAAAGGTCAACCTTGGCATAAATTTTGCATATTTACTCTATTTGAGGTATTTCTTGCACCGTTGGAAAGGTATGAAAGTGTGAAATATTGTAAGGGGTGAAATATTTAAGAGGAAAAGTTTTACCCCCCAAAAAAATGGTATTTGATGCCTCAAACTACTTCTAAAATATTTTAGACCCTAATTCACCAAATTGGGACCTACTGGTAAAGAGGATTTTATGAGCTCATTCCTATAATTTTTTCACTCTAAAATTATTAGGATAAATGAAAAATAATGTAAGATCCAATATGAATTATACCTACCCACTTTGGGGGGATTTGTGTCCCCAAATTTTTTTATTAAATGAAGTGAGGAAAATTTTCCTTTGTATTCTCATGAGTGTACCATTTAGCCTTACCTAGAAGTTTTACTTTCAATCCAATATTCCAAAATTCATGTTACCACTATCTTGTATTTATGGAACTTTTATGAAAAAATGCATCATATATTAACTCTAGTTGAGCATCTATTGCTAAATCATCTACAAACGGTAGGACTTGTTTGTCTTCCTGATCCAAGATGGAAGGCTCATAGAGTTTCAATTTATCTACATTCAAAACTGAGTAAATGCACATGTATATGGGTAGATTAAGTCCATAGGTGTTTTTTCCAACCATTTATAGTATCTTAAAGGGACTGTATCACAAAGCTTTAACTTTATTATCAAGAAATTGTATCATTTCCTTATTCAATTGTAACCATATTGTGTCTCCCTTCTATATATTATGTTGATCATGCATGGCCTTGTACTATTTCTATGAATTATACAATGTCTAATGTACTTGTATATGGATATAATTGATCTTCTCAACAATTTTTATGCCCTTAAGGCATCCCTGATAATATCCTCTCTCTGTCATTTTTACTACCCATATGCAATACCCAAAGGTAAAGGTGGCATTTTTCCAAAACAAGGTTTAAATGGAGACTTACCAATAGAAGTCTAGGATACTCTCTTATAAGAGTGGTGTATATACACCAGACTTTAATCCCAATTCTTTGGATGTTTCTAATTATAACCCCTCAAAAGTTTCACCAAAGTCTTGTTGATGACTTCCATTTTCCCATCTATCTATGGATGGAATGTTGTAGACCTATTAAAATTTGTGTTCATCTTCTCCCACAATGCAGCCCACAATGCATTGAGAAATATTGTGTTCTTTCCTGAAATGATTCTCCTTGGTATTCGAAAGTGCACCTAGACCTATCCAAATAACAATTTATCTGGTTTTTTCTTGTTTATGGTATTTTTACAGGGCATTAGAACACACATATTTATGAACCTATCAACTATCAAAAGTAAGTTGGCATGCCCCTTCGTAGTTGTTATTAAACCTCCTACAAATTCCATGGAAATTATTTTCCAAGGACAAGTTGGTGTAAACAAGGGATGATATATTCCCCATTTCCTATTACCATGCTTTTTGGTAAAACAATAATGCATCATCTTATGAACCTAGATACCTCTTCTTGCATCTTATGCTAGTACACATACCTTTGCAATTTTTCCATTATCTTCCCTACACCAAAATGCCCCACAAATTTGGAGGTGTGAGCCTCTTCGAACATTTCAAATCACTCACCTTTAGGAACACATAAATTATCTAACATATAGAGTTAACATTATAGAGATGGTATTCAATTTTTTTTTGTTACAATCATAGAATTAATCTAAGACTCACAGCACACAAACACACTCTTGAATTCTATCCTCGCCATATGCCTCTTTCTATACATCCTTATTTTTCTATACATCCTTATAGAAAATACAAGGTGCAAAGGTGCATAAGAGTTCCCAAAGTTGTGATATATTATGTGGGTGGCATTGAAACAACGTGTTTGTGCTCAAATTCTTATACTTGATCACAGATTAAAACTATTTTTAAAACCCTGTAATGCCTTGTCCATTATCACTTAATTTGCACCCGTAGGTACTATAGTGGTTAGAGATCTATATGGATTATTATCGCCTTTCCCACTAGATAGTTTTTCCACTTCTTCGTAGATTGCACCATGTCATGGAGCTCCTTGTCATATGTGGGGTGTTTGAGAACCACTCGATGAAATACTTCAAAATGATAGCATACAAGCCTTCCTCCCTACATCATGACCACTCTTATAAAATAGCCACTCAAATTTGTCTCCACTTCAAAGGGATAATACAAGTTTGATAATGCCAAAATTGGTGCTTGGTTGATCCTATTATTTAACTTCTTAAAGGCCATCTATTGACACTTTCCTCACTAGAAACTCTTGCCACTCATTATTATTGTGTGAGTGGTGAAGCTACTACTATAAACAAGGCCATGAATTTCCTCATGTACTATGTTACCTCAATGAAACTCCTAACCTTAGAACATTTTTAGGAACCTTCCAATTCATGATGGCCTCCATCTTGGTAGGATCTATATTCATCTCTCCTCTACCTATCACTTACCCCAAATACAACAAAGACTACTATGAAAAATCACACTTCTTGATATTTCTTGGTAGTTGGTGCTTCTTCAATGTCTCTAGCACTTACATTAAATGTGAGATGTGCTACTGCTAGGTAGCACTGTATACCATTATATCTTCCAAATAAAAAACAATAAATGAATCTGTAAAATGGAAGAACATATCATTTATTAACCTCATGAATGTAGTTGGTGCATTGCATAGGTCAAATAGAATGACTAACCACTTATACAAACCTTGTCTTGTTTTGAAGGAAAATTTCTAGGTGTATTCTTCTCTAACTTGAACTTGGTTATTACCTGACTTCAAGTGTAGCTTGGTGAAGCATTTGGCTTGCTACCATTGATCCAATAGATCATCTATCCTAGGTATGGGGTACCTATTATCGGGCATAATTTTTTTTAATTCTCTATAGCCAATACAATCCACTAAGTCCCATCCTTCTTTGGTACAACAATGACAGGCGACCCACATGGTGAGATACTTGGTCAAAGGACACCCTATTCTAGTATTTTTTGCAACTACTTCTTCATATCACTTGCTTCTATAATAAATTACATGTATAGCCCAATTTTTAGCAACATGGAGCCTGGAAACAACTGGATCTCATGCTCCATTTCCCTTTTGGGTGGTAGCCTTTTAGGCTCCTCGAATACACCCTTGTAATCATATAACAACTATTATAGTTTATTTTTATGTTCCTTAGTACACCCCTCCAAGGATGACTTAGCTCTCATGGAATTTTATATGCATTAATTTTGTCTTAAAAACAATAAAACATACTTCCTACTAGAATTGATTAACTTTTTAGCTTGGTTGGCACTTACCAGCGAGATCTTCCACTTGCCCTTGTGGGAATTGATGATGAATGATTTTCCATCCTTGTTTAGGTGGTCTTGGTTGGATTTACACATGAATATCAAAACAAAACTCCACATACATCAAGTGGAATGACATCCAATTATACCTCATCAATAAAGTTGACACTAATAAAAAATTCATCCACCATTATGAGTTTATGAGTTTGAAAAACATAAATTTCTTGTACAGATGGTTATGTATACCCCACCAAATACTTTAGGAGTACGTCTAGGTTTTTTGGGGAGACACTCAAGATTATTTCGATCTCCCTTAATTCCATGGTGTACTCACATATACTCTTCCCCTGTCTCTACCTGAAATACTTCCATATGATCCATTAGTCCTATACATACCTATTGGGGTAGAACTATGACTTTATGAGAGTTTTTTAAATCCTCCCACTTAGTCACTAGAGGATCCCTCCTATCTTAGGGTTTTTGTGTGCATTTCCCAATAAGTCAATTCATGAAATTCTAATTTCATTTGTGAAAACGAAATTCTCTATTCTTCCTCTCTTTGGTGAACACTAAAATAAACCTCCAATTTTTACAACTAGTGATTTAACTTCAAAGTGTCAATCTCACCTTGATCTGTCTTGATCTTAACCTTTGCTTCCATATTGAATAGAGACTCTAAATGGTTCATGGAGATTCAACTAAGTTGTTCTTTTTCAAGCTATTTTTTAAGCTCCCTCTCTAGTTCTTCCTGATCCACCAATCTCCCCTTTAATTTGATCTCTACATTAGAACCTCCATATTCTCTGAATAACTCGAAATTATTGGTCATGACCACCTTGGGGAGTATCACATTATAGATTATATCTATGAATTGTGCTTATAGCTTTGAAAACATATCCTTTGAGTATTCTTGAGGGTTATTACAATATTCCTTTTAACCACAACTATGATAATTTTTTTATCTCTCTTGATCCCATTTAATTTGAGTGTTGAACCTTCACTCTAATACCATTTGTAACATATCCAACTCCTTAATTTTCCAACTAAGGCTATGGGGTATCTATGCCCAACCTCCTGATTCACCTTAAGGAAGTGGGGTTATAAAATAGATTATTTCTTTAACCACATGAAAACACATTTCCAAGTCCACCGTCATTTTTTCGCATTGAAAGCTTTTCAAAAATATAAATTTCTGCCAAATTCGAGATATGGACACAAAGTTATGCCCATTTGAAGATTTTCCTCCAACTGTCACATCATCATTTGTACCATGCCACTTGGTAGAAATGTGGTAGTATTTTATCCATTGTGTTACCATCATACATGGAATTCCAGCTAACACATCAAAACATTATCAGGTGTTTGCAATATCAGGGTGAAAACCTGATAGCATAGGTCTCAACCTCTCATTACCCGACACTCAATATCCTAACCTCCCAAAATTTGATAATATAATACGCCGAAATATGCTGAAAATATTATTTCCATATTAATAAATAGCCCTCTTCAGTTTCATTAGTGTCGATGGATAAATCTCAACCTCAATCCCCATAGACCTAATATCCAAAAGGATAATAAGTTGATACCGTATTTCCAATCCACTGAACTGATAAATCAGAGGGATGATACACTCTCTTAATTCAACATTCCTCAATCCTATTGATAGAGATTGAATTATGGGAATATTCCCATAAACCAATAGAAATGTCTAGGTTTGTCAGTGTTGGGGATTTATATCGTGTATTGATTAAGTATTTCCTAACACCTAGTGGTCTAACATCTTGATATATAATATCCACATCAACTCTAACTCATTTGGAACTTTGCCACTACCTCAGTGCCAATGTGCACTCTAATTGGTGTCCTCTTTCCATGTTGGCATGTCATTTTAGCACCATGTCATATGCCACATCATCCTTCCATGTCATCATACCACATCATCACCTTGTTGACATGAGACATCATCAAAAGTTGTCTCATGCCATGTCATCATGACACATCATCCTTTGATGTGACAACCTTATTGGGTTTCTTAGTATCAAGAGGAAACCCTGATATATGGTATCCAAACCTCCAAATAACTTGAGGCCCAAGAATTCAAAGTCCCAACCATCTGATTAATATTTTATTAACCGACAAAACTTCACATTCCATATTCTACAATTTTTGGTTCTGTCAATATCATGTTTTTGTGATGGAGGTGAATCAATGTATCACCCAACACCTAATCACCCAATAGCTGACAATCAATATTTATCACTTGATGGATCCCAAATATCCCATCTTCATTAACTAATAGAGATTGTAGGATCTATTAATATTAGGTCTTAGTGCCAGTCATTATTCACCAGTGTACTCAACAGCCGAATCCCTGATATATTAATAAATAATATTCCAATAAGTTGATGCATCACAATTAATTCATGAAAAAAATTATTATTTATCAACGACATTGTTAGGATTTGTCAATATTATGAGTTCACATGGGCTGCAATTGAAATATCCTTGATACTGATGGCTCGATAGCCCTATATCCGATCTCCTATCCTCCTGAAGCTTAAGCCCCTTTTGGATAATCACTTGCTCATGACCCCCCTATTAGTTCATATGACCAAGGGTTTGGTTAAAGCCTCCAATACTTTATTTTTTACAACTTACGATAAGAAATACCCTAAATTCAACGGAACATCCCCAAATTTTTGTAACTTTCAAAAGAATTCTTAAACCCATATCAAAGGTTTGAAATTGATTCCGACAGAGAAAATACTTTCTTAAAATAATTATGAAGGCGCATAAACCTTCTCTAGCCTGTGAAGGAATCCGAATTTTTTTTCTCAAACTTCTAAAAGATGGTTATTGGCCAAATCCATAATTCTAAATTCCCACCTCAAACACTTATAAACAAGAAAGACCATTGTCTTATCTTATCTCTAGAGGAAAAAAGTCCCCTTAAGTAGAGAAGAACCTTCAAGCCTTCTCATCAAGACATGGATATATTCACTACTTTCTTATCCCACAATTGACCTGGGTAAGACCATTCAAATTACGAAATATGTAAAGAGCTACAAAGCTATAGTAAACACATAAATTCCACTTCACATTACAATGTACTTCTGAACTATTACAGGAAACATGCTTTAATGGGTGCTTCTACATACAATGTCCATTCAAGACAATAATAATCATTAATCACCAAACACAATTGTACATTAATTTAGCTTATCACTTATACATATTCAGTAAACCATCTTAGCTACTTTCAATTTATCATCACAATCTTACAAAAAAAAACAACATAGGAATAATCGTGAGATATTGAACAAAAAATTCGTTTCATTAACAATATTAGAGGAGAATTAAAAAGGTTGGGGTGTTACATTCACCCTCTCTTCCTAGGGTTTGTTTTAGGAGGAATGCTCTTCTTTGTTTTAGCACCCACTTCTCTTTTTCCCAAAACCTCAAGTGAAATATCCTTGAAACCTTCAATCCCTTCCAATTCCCCAACCCATCCTAAGACTTTGTGTTTCCCTCCTTCTACACATGAATATGAAAAAAAAGAAATTATGAATAGTTGATCTGCTAGAAAGGATGGTTTGTCTAACCCCATTACTTCATTACCTTCTGCTAGATAAGAAGATGAAAATTTTATTAAGCTTATAAAGAGGTTAAGATCTCCCTTTTGAGAATTCTTGTCATCCTTTGCTTCAATTGATGACTAATTGTTATTAGATTACATTTAGTTGATCTAGCGCCACAACCAAAAATTTCTATCCTTTCCACATTATTGTTTTGGCATAGGATTTGATAGGGCATTGTTTTTGTATCAAGGTTTTTCCCTACGTGCACTAAAAGACTAACCGCACATCCATTCCTAAGAGATATATCCACCATAGGCCTTTCAATGAATACATATCTACCTTCAAAAAGGTCATTGGAGTAGTCTACAATCTCTTCTTCCATCTATGAGACCTAGCCCTAGTTCCTTAACCAATCTCTTAAAAATATTTTATGCATAAATGCTTGTTAAAAACATTCTAAGAATAATAACAAACCAATTTAAATGAACAGTAATATGATACTTTGTTTTTTTGAAAAATAAAAATTGCTCAAAATATTTCATAATAAATTTTAAATCCATTTGATTGTTAAACACATCATTAAACTATTAAAAAATATATTTAAATGTTTTATTTTAATGATTAAAAATCTATTTCTAACTTCATAAATAATAATAAATAATAATAATTAATTAAAATAATAATATAAAAAACAATTTTCTTTGATTTCGAATGTAATATTTTTATTTTATTACATGCAGAAAGATATATATTTTTCTATTTCAAATATTATTTAATATTAAATTTTTATTTACAATTCGAGATATTCTGTGACATATTCCTAGCGTTTGAAACAAGCTATTTTTCATAATTTATTAATAAATTTAAGAATAAATGTACTCTCCCATTGAATGCATTTGTATATGGCCTTGTTTAGCAAGTGTCAATTTCGCCCGATGGTTAAAAATGTAATTTTTGTTTTTAATCATGTCAAGCTTGACGGCTTGAATCTTATTTTTAATGGATCTTAAAACTTGTAATCTAAAATTTTCATTATTTTCCAAACAAAAATAATACCTTGTTAAATTATGATTTTGTTTTATTTCTTTCAATATAATCGTATTTGCTAATAATACAACTATTACGTTTTGCAATCAATTTCTAATATAGTATACATTATATTTCTTATTTGCTCAATACAAAAAAAACTAAACAAAAAACATTATCAAGAAAAGCCCTATGAGAAGGTTTATTATATTATGGATGGTTTACATTTGAATATTAATATTAATATTAATATTAATATTAATATTAATATTAATAATTTAATTTAAAGTTATGATTTAATTAATTATAAAATTAGTGAAATAATAATAATTTTAATAATTTGTTTGTGAAATAATAGCTTTATTTCAATATAATTATCTGACTATTAAAATTTATGGAATATATATATATATACATTTTTTTTTTCTAATTTTAATTTTATAATTAAAAAAAAAAAAAACATATACAATATTTGAAATAACAAATAATTTTAATTTATTTTATGTTTAAAAGTCAAAGAAATACAATAATTGTGATATAATAAAGAGATTTTGTCAATTATTACAACTTCAAAAAAATATAATAGAGATGAAAGATAATACTTAGAAATTAATTTGCAAAGAAAGATACAAGAAAAATGTTGATGAACAAATAAGTAACGAGTTAATAAGTTTGATTTGAATTGCAATTGAGATTTATTAATTGTTATTTTTATTTTCAAACTCAAGAGATTGTCTTATCTTTACTTTAATGCTTAAGCACATGTAAATAAGCCACTAGCATTAATAGGTTTGACATATTTATAATTAATGTCATGTGTTGGTTTTGCTATGTTTTGCAAGTATCATTGATTATGTTTTTTTTTAAATACAATAACAATAATAAGGTTTTTTTTTAATGTTTTGCAAGTATCTTTGATTATGTTTTTTTTGTAATACAATAGTAAGAACATAAGTTTAGGGTGGCAAATAGAAAATTATGGAAATGGTATTAAATGTAAAATTTTTAATAAAAAAATTATTTGTTATGGAGATTTGAAATAGAAGTTTAAAATTTTATAATTTAAATTTAAAATTTAAATTATTTGAAAAACACTTATTTTATTAATATGATAATAAAATTTTAAATTTGAAGTTAATTGGGTTTATTTCCAACAAATTGAAAAAATGATTGGATTTTTTTTTTAAGAAATTCAATTCTTATAAATTATATGATAATATTTAATATAATAACTTTAAATATATAATGTAATAAACCAAAACATATATAGAGTGGGCTTAATGGTTAAGAGTATGTATTTCTTCTTAAGAGGTCACAAGTTCAAAAACCATAGGGGGTAGAGTACGTATGCCTTAGTAGAATTAGCAGTCAAATCATTGCTCAGAAGTAGGACAAGGGAGACTCGTAGCAGTGACCTTAAAATTATTCACTGATTTACTTCACCACAAGTAAGGTAAACAACAGCTCCATGGCCTTTGTAAATATTTAAAAAATGCGAAAATCATGTCAAAGTCAAATCTAAGTGCGAGGTTAATTAGTTTTGATCTTGTTAGAAAAATGTTACGTAATAATAATATATTCTTAACATATTATTTATATATATATATATATATATAATTGCAAGTTATTTATAATTGCAAATTAATTATTAATTCACAATTAAAAAAAATATAATTCTAAACTTCTATCAATTTTTTTTTTGTCAAAGTCTAGTTTATATTATCATATCAAAATTTACAGCAGAGAACAACATAGTTGTGTTACATTTAGGCAACCCAGAAGGCATGTAGTGCCTACAAAGACTTGGGTGCTCGCCAAGGCATACAATGCTCTTGGTTATTGTCTGCACAAAATTACAAAACAACATTATCATCCTGGAGGAGGGTGTTGAGGACCTGTTGGAGGAGCCACAAAGATGCGTCCCTCGTTGTGCATATGGTAGTCAATATGGTCCACTTGGACCTCTAAAGCTCGGAGGTGGTCATGAGAGCATTGCAGAAGATGACACAGACTCTCTAGAGCTTCAAGGGTCTCATTCTGTAGGTGTTGAATAACATTAATGTAGGCCACAAGTCCATTACGATCTTCATACCTTTGTTAACGCAAAGTGTCTAGGTTTAGCTGGATATTCAAGAGTTGGGCAGAAATTTATTCGAGGGTGGTCGGAGCCTCAACCTATCACGGAGACTAAGCCAGAGATACTGCCATGGCCGCCACTGAATGTCGACTCTCGGTGGATTCCGAGTGTGAACTGGAGTCCCTGGATACCTGGTGATTCTCCATGTTGTGCCCAAGACCTCTGACAAAGTACAGCGGGTAGTGGGGTAAATAAAGGAAGGAGCCCAGTTGTTGCATGATACATTGACAACAAAACAAGCTTATGAAAAGAATAAGGCATCATATGTCATGGAAATGTTAGAACCAATAACCAAGGTAGTAGAGCAAATAAAGGGAAAAAAAATGCTTGTGGCTAAGCAGTGTAGGCAGATCTACACCACAACACCGAGCTTGACCTCTCTCTCTCAGGATGCACTAGTCTAACACCCCCCCACCCTTTTTTGGGTTGCAACTCCAAGTCACCTCGGGCCCAATAATCCCTGAAACCACCGCACTGTCCCCGCAGCCTCGACCAATTTTATCGCTGAACACCTCTCGAGCGCTGTGGAGGAGAGTTACTATACCGCCACCAGCTGCAACGCCACACTTGGGCAAGGTGCAAATTTGCCACCTTCCACAAATTTTAAATGAAGGAGAGGCGGAGTGTTAGGTGAGCCCAAGGAAAAACCACCCTAGGGCCTGGCCGGGGAAGGACCCTTCCTGCACAATCCACTAACTTGCTTATATCGCTGGGCAGAGCACTAGAACCACCTGTCACTAGTCGCTCCCTCTATTGAGAAATCACCCTCACCACCTTCACTCATCTCCTATTGCAACGTGCTATTGTCATTGCTAGGATCCCTCCCGACGTTAAGACGCTAGCCATAGTTGCCCGACTACATTTGCACCCTCCTCGTCTCTTGCCAGCGACGCTCAAGCCAAGGCTTGAGAGCCAGCATCTACTCGTTTGTGAAACCCGAATCGCCAACCTTCACCATCTCCCGCTAATGCCAAATGAACTGCATCTTGTTCGATGCATGCTTATCAGTTACCGCTTTTTTCGTGGGTTCTCCTACCCTGAGGGTCATTACCTCTTGAGCATGGGAGGTTAATGAGTTGGTGGGGGCGTGGCTGGGGGCTGGTCCGGCCATAACTGTCTGTTGCCAACTTGTCTCGATGATTGGACACCCTAGCAGGGAATTCTAAACTTCTATGATACTAATACATTCTTTTCTAATATTTTATTTACTATGTTGAACTAGAAATATTTACATGCATGGGAGAGTCTTTTAGAAAGCTCAATGATTTTAACTTCACCACAAAGTGGGTTCAAACAAATCTCATGATGACTTTAATGAGAAAGGTTTGCAAGATTCCAAAGAAATCATGTCAAAGTCAAATCTAAGTGCACAACTAATTAGTTTTGATCTTGTTAGAAATATGTTACGTAATTTTATGTTTATTTGTATATGTAGAATTAATTATTATTTTTTTAAATATTGATATTTATTTTTTATTATTTAGATAAAGTTTAAAAATAAATTAAGTAAATATTTATTGAATAAATAAAAAATATAAAATAAAATTTAATAAATTTAAAATAAAATATTTTATTAAATTTATAAATGAGGATATTTTCCTTTGAATAGATTTAGTAGTTTTTTTTTTCCCAAAGAAAAAATCGAACAATCTATTAAAGTCATAGAGAGTTACATAGTATATGCATAATGCATTCAAAAAACTGCATTTCCTTCCTTTTCAGAGACGATATGGAGTTACTGCAAGTGAAAGACAGTTCACTGCTAGTGTCTAGTTGAGAATGAACTCAGCGTCCATGTTTCCCCCCCAGGTTCCTTTGCAAAAGGAAGCACCCGAAATAGGAGGTAACAGAAGGACTAAGCTGAGGTAGAGCTCCTTTTTTCAGTGAAACTGGATGGTAGTCACCGATCTAGTTTTTATACAAAAAGCACAATTTTTTTTTGTTTTTTCTCCATGTCTCCCGGGCCTCCTCATGGAGGAAAACAGCCCGAAACAGAGACAAATAGAAAGGTAGTTATATGAAGTATGATATTCCAAATATAGAGAAACTGAGAGTTTGAAAAACATATGAAAATAATTACAAAAGTATTAATATCTCTTCAGTTGAACACAGGTTGTTCGAGATTTCAAACCAATCTGTCTTCCACTTCAACAGCTACCCAGAGCCTCAGATCATGCTGAACACCCTATTTAGAAAGAAGGTTCGCTTCATGGTTTCGCTCCCTGTAAATATGGCAAATAGATATCTCGTTAAAAATAATTTTCAATCTGGATACCTCATTAAGAAATGGATGCAAGATGTAATTTAATCAATGTTGAGTCCCATTGAACCACTTGACAATGTTAAGAGAGTCTCCAAAGATCTGAACCTCTCTACATCTTAAAAGAGTGATCCAGCGTAGAAGAAGATGTAGAGCTTTTAACTCTGCAAAATTGTTTGTCCCCTAGCCTAGGCCAACAAAAGCTTTAAGGGATTTCCTGTGGGGAAGTGAATGACCAGTCCCGCTCTGCATCTATCCCGTGGGTCTGAGGCACCATCAAAATAGGCCCAAGGGATAGATCCTTTGATTTTTTCCGGATGAATGACTCTAGAAGGGTGTGCCTGTTGGGGCTTTGGAATGAATTCATATATTGCAACTCCTTCTGCTGCCAATTTTTTTATGGGAACTAAGGAATTTTTGAATATTGTGTGATTCCTCGCTATGCAAGATCCCCAAGCTATCAACAGGGGTATGTTCTTGAATTTTTCATTTGGTGCATCTTGCCACCACTTCTGCCACGCTTCCTGAATCTCATTTCCTTTGCATTTTTGAGGAATTTTTAGAATCCTGAGAGTTTCATTCCAAAGGCTGATAGAGTAATGACAAGTGAGAAAAATATGATGAGCCATTTCCAAACTATTCTTGCATAGAATACGCCATCCCGGACCAATATTACCCCTTTTTTGAAGAAAGTCCCAGGTAGGAATTTTTTCTGAAGAATACACCAGAAAAATAGTCTGGCTTTTGCCTGCCCTTTTAGTTCCCACAATGGTTTGTGCCACCAAACCTAGGCTCCCCAGCCTTTCTGTGACATGAGCCAGCTATAACTGAATTTTGGAGAGTATGTCCTCGATGGGGAGTGTACCCACCTGAGTTCATCCCTCCTCTCCTGTAACCTGATATTTGAGTTTTGAATATCCCTCAGGAAGGTCTCCCATTTCTCCATCCACCTTTCTTCAAGTTGTAGGTCAGTCCCATTTTCCCATCCCTGTCTCCACAGGTTTGTTCTATCATGATTTGCAATATGATTGAAGCTGGTGAAGCCTCTAGCGTTCAATAGCTCAATAAGATCTCTAGAGAGCAAAAAATTCCCTATGCATCCCACCCAAGGGTCCCTACCCAACCTTACCCTGGTTCCATTGCCGACCTGCCAAGCTAAGCCTTGCTCGAGGAGATGCACTGAATCAAGAGTGGCTTTCCAAACAATTAATGCATTTTTACTTGGTTTTTTGGGTAATCTAAGCCAGTCCATAATTGACAAGGGGTAAATGTATTTTCTTTTTATAACAGAAGTCCAAAGGTTATCCAGTGTTATAAGGCGCCAAGCAAGCTTAGCAACTAGTGACTTAGAGAAATAGGATAGTTCTTTTAGGCCCCAACCTCCCCAAACTTTCGGCCTGACAATTTTCTCCCAGGCCACCCAGGGAGTAACATGGTCCTGTTTTGAACCTTCCCAAAGGAATTTTCTACACACCTTATTAATGGAGTTGATAATGCTTTTAGGAACCCATGAGAGGCCAACCCAGTATACTGGGATAGCCATCGCCACTGATTTTATCAATACGAGCCTTCTAGCTCTTGAAAGCCATTTGAAACTCCAGTGCTTCATTCTTGCCTCAATTTTTTTTAGGAGCCACTTCCAATCTCGTATTCGATATGTGTCTCGCTTTAGGAAAAACCCAAGATATTTAACAGAGTCCTCAAGGGTTTTAGCTTCAAACTAGATAATTCCTTCAATTCTATTCACTTCAAGCCTTGAAAGGCCAGTTTTTTTCATAGAGCATTTCTGGTTATTGATACTGAGGCCTGTGGCTTTCAGGAAGAGAGCCAACAGATCCTTTAAGCGTCTGCAATCATCCGGGCTACCATCATTAAACAGTAATATGTCGTCAAAAAACAACAAGTGATTGATGTACAAGTTCACAACTACTTCTATCCCCTTTAGTTCTAGTCTTCTTTTTGCTTCACGAATCATCGGGCTCAGGCCTTGAGCTGCCAATAAGAATAATAAAGGGGATAGTGGACATCCTTGACGGAGGCCTCTCTAAGGATTGAAGAAATCTGTTGCTGTGCCATTTATCAAGATAACAATACTGGAAGAAGATATACAGCGCATATCCTAATTGATAAATTCAATCATGAAACCAAGATGTGTCATTAGTAACCTTAAATACATCCAACTGATTTTATCAAAGGATTTGGACAAATCAATTTTTACAATAGCCCCTTTTTTTCCTTCTTTTAAGGCTATGGAGGGTTTCCTGAGCCACCCCAACAGCCTCATGGATTTTTCTTCCATCCAGGAAGCCAAATTGTTCGACAAGATTCTTTTTGAGAGAAAAGGTTTAAGACGGGAGGCTATCACTTTTGAAATGATCTTATACATGCAGGAGCAGAGAGAGATAGGGCGGAAGTCATCAAAAGAGAGGGGATGGTATTTTTTAGGGATTAGGGCCAGGAAGGTACGTTGAAAGGCTGATAATTTGTCTCCAATATGCAAGGCTCTTCTACCACTTCGACTAGGTCATCCCCTAGGAATTCAAAGAAATGATGAAATAATTCAACAGTCCAACCATCTGGCCCTAGACTTTTGTCCTTTTGCATTGTGTTTAAAATATCTTCTACTTCCTTCTTTAAAATCGGTTCCATGATGCTATTGTTCCCTTCTTTTTAATGAAGCTGGGGAAAAACTGGGACACCCTTATTACTTCCGCTATTGATATTTCTGCAAGGGCTCTGAAGAGATTTTTAAAATAGCTTATTCCTAGACTCGAGAGATATTCAAATGAACGGGCCCATTCTCCATTCTTTTTTTTGAGTTCCCATATAGTATTAGAAATTTTCCTTCCCTTAGCATAATTCTGAAAGAAATTTGTGTTTTCATCGCCCGCTTGTAGACATATTTCCCTACTCTTGTGGCACCATCTCTCTTCCTTTTCCAGTAAGAGTTTTTTTCTTTTTAGTTTCCAACTCCCTAATCCGATTTCTAAGCTCTAAAGATGAGTAGCCAACACCTTCCGGTGTTTCAAGGAAGTCAATCTCTTCATTGACCTTCCTCAACTCCTCTTCCTCTTTTAATTATTTTTGGGTTTCCCACTCTCGAGTTGCTTGCTTCATGCTTTTCAGATTCTCCATAAATAGCTTGCCCATATTCCTAGAATCCCTAGGTAAATTTTTCCTCCAGGTGTCATGGAATAGTTTTATATAAGTATCATCTTTTAGCCAAGAGGAGTTGAATTTGAAGGGAGAGCCTAGATTTTTTCAGTTGTCCTTTTATTTCAAGAAAAATTGGGAGATGGTCAGAGAGGCCCCCATCCCCAACCCAGTGTCGGAACACAGAGGACCGAGCCACCAAATCTTCTCCAAGAAAGAATCTGTCCAACTTTTTCCCGACCTAGTCTTCACCCACCCTACGGTTCCTCCAAGTGGGTTTGGGCTTAGTTAAAGTGGCGTCCACTAGTTGAGAAGTGGCCAGTATGTTAAGAAAGAAATCGGTGAGCTAGTCAACCCTTACAGAGGAACCCCAGGATTCCGACATTCCCAAAGAAAAATTTAGATCCCCACCCAGGATCAGGTTAGGGTTCTTCAGGAAGGATTTAGTGAAAGGGTCATCCCAAAATGACACTCGCTCCACACAAGGCCCATAAAAATTAAGAAACAAAATAGGGGTACATAGCTCCTGTGAGGAAACCTCCACCGCCAAAGAGTTTTACGAACCCCAAGAAGACAAGCCCTTCAATTTTGCAGGATTGTAGCTCGAAGAAATTCCCCCTGATCTTTCTTGAGCGTCCAAGGAATGGAGCACCCAACCAGGGAACATTCTGGTAAGAGTGTCTAATACCTCTTCTCCATGGCCCAAATTTTCTTGAAGGAATAAGACATTCATATTGTGTAACTTCATTAGTTCCTTTAAGGCTATTTTTTTGGGTAGACTAGCCAGGCCTCTACAATTATAGGAGAGAATAATCATTGGTAACCCGGAGGGGGTGGATGTGCTTCTCTAAGCACCCTAGAGAGGGATCTTTGCTTTCCATCGGCTATATCAATTTTAGCCTTTACTTGTGCCTTAGAAAGGTTGGATTTCCTTCCTCTCAACTTTCTAGGTCCAACTCGCTCGTTGACTGGCCGATTATCATTGATATCAACCCAAGCAGCATCTGTGGCCAACCCAATATTGAATACAGAATTTTGACCCACCAAATTAATATATTCTGGATCAATAATGATTTTTATGGTTTCTACTTGTCGAGATGTTTCCGTTGATATATGGCACGCCATGTAATTCTTCACGGTTTGAGAGATATTCATGTTTGAAGTTTGTACCCTAGTTAGTGGGCTAAAACCCCATGGGGTTGGGGCATGGGTCATTGAAAAGTCATAATTAATATTTTTTATGCTCCTAAAATCCCTCCCACGTTCACTTGTTGAAGCCCCTCTCAACTTAAGCATTCATATATATTGTGATCTTCATTTCCTCCTTACGCAAGGGATTCGGCCATCTGAAACAGGTCATCGTGGAATTTTCGCTCTAACGTTTTTTCTACGAAGGCTCAGAAGATGAAATTTTTATGAGGTGAAGCCAAAATCCTGAAGAAGTTGCAGTAAAAATTTCAGATCAATTTGCACAACATTTTTGGAGATATGATATGTGGAAGTAAGGGTTTTTGCAGGCTCCTGAAATTCATCTCAAAGAAGTGACCTTAGTAAATTCGTCATAACTCCCGCTCTGAGTATTGGATTGGAATTCCGTAAAAAGAGATGGATAGTGCACAGTCTTTACTTTTCACTCTATCAATTTCAGAGACAAATGAACAAACGGTGACACGTGGCATTCTGTACAAGTGCGCTCTACTAAAATAGTCCATAATTAGGGAAATGTGAGAAATTGGGTATAACTCTCTCTTGGAGAATCCAAATTGGGTCAGACCTATGGCATTGGAAAGAAGACTCAGAGGACTACTATAGGACTAAAAATCAGATATTGAGGATCTGAAATAACAGAGATACACTAGATTCAATATCGAGCTCCTAGAAGGCAAGAAAAAGCTAGATCATGTGTTGTCAAGGGTTGCAAAGGACCAGACTTTCTACGGCAGCAAAGCAAAGAAAGGTGCAACAGAGAGTAGCATGACAAGAGCGTAAACAAGGTGCATAACAACAACAATAATTTCATCATATGAAGTCTTTCATGTGGGCAAAAGACCGTACAATCATTGTAAAGGTATCATTGTACTTAGTCATTGTAAATACATTATTGTAAAAATTGTACTATGTGTCTATCTCGCCAAGGCCATGGAGGCATGGGAGGTCTAGGAGATGCATTAGGTGTACCATGTAGAAATTGGCCGAATAATGAAGATTTATCCACGTATCATCCCGATCACACTAATTCGAATTCATATGCAACACATAACCTCTTCTACAATCAATAATCAATTTGCGGAAATAGAAACAGTCGCATGCGCACATAAACACAATATGTAATGGGGAAAGCTTATAGCTGAAAACCCCCAACTATTTGTATATTATAATAGAAGAGAAACATGTAACAATCTCAGTACAATACTCCTCACAAGTACTCAGTACTGTCTCCAACAGTTACACACAAACTAGCTCAGTTTTGAACAAGTCACAGGTTCAAAACTCATCCACTAATTGCCTGCCTCTATTGCGCAATCAAGGCTGGTCTAATGAGAGATCCAAGGTTCGAATCTCCTTGGCTTGACAGCACAATCCTCATGGGCAATTTCCTCCAAGTGTGGTGCAAATCTCATGCACAACTAATGTCACAACTGATAGCTATCTCAACCCTTTCATCTACCTCTTTCACTGGTCTCCACTGAACTGTCCATGCACTATAGTGAACCGATGTGTTCTTGAGTTGAATAATGAGTTAATAATTAGTGAATTAAATAATATTTAATTCACTCCACTCATTACTAGTTGATTAGCTAGTTAAACTAATCACAACTAGTTCAACTAAGTTAAACCGAACACAACTCCACCAACTGTCTCATCAACTCCACCAAACTTCTGCCACTGAAGTCCTAACTAAAGTCAACCATGCATGAGCTCACCAACCCCAAGGAATAGCGTAATTCCTTCTGTCAGATGCATGGGCCACATCCGTAGCTCCAACTGAAGTGCTCCAAGAGAATAAACTGAAGTTTAGAGTCTAAATATTATTAAGGGCTAATAATATTTGATCGACCTATTTTTGCACAAAAAGTGCCCAAAAAAATAGACTTCGACCTATATGTCTAAAAATAGAGGTCCAATCATCCAAGAATAACATACCGCAACTCCCGCACCATGCTCCATATGTCTAAAAATAGACTTTGCGCTAAAAAATAGCAGTTCTCCTCATGGGCTCACTTAGTGAAGGCGACTTCATTTCACTAAGCTCCATCATCTTTGCATTTTCAACAAACTTGTGTCAAAGTTGGGTTTATGGTCTAGTATATCTTCTTCTTCTACATCATTCTATATCATTGTAAAGTGGACCATTTTCTCTGGTACGAGAGTCCATTCTTCTTTTATTCTTCTATAGGGTGGTACGGTGGTGCTAGGGTGAGTTGTAGCTCATCGGGTGTTGGGGAATCCATTCAGTTGACTACTGAAGAAATTTGGGCATTGGAGCGTCCATCCAGTGGGAGCTGGAGAAGAATGCTTTTCTAGATTCTAGGAAGTTGGAGCTTTATTTTCAATTGGAGTTGAATATTAAAGAATTATTAGAAAAGTATTAGGTGGTTTTTGTCCCGGAGTGGGTTTCCACCTTAAAAACTGTGTGCATTTGTGTTCCTCTTGTTTGCTGCTATCATTGTACAAACACTGATAATAATTGAAGATTAACTAATGCTCTAATTGAAATAAATATTGATTCACCCCCCCCCCTCTCAGTATTTCCAACACCTGCGCCGGGTTTGTTTCGAGTCCTCCAATGGCTTTACTAATCCAAGGTTTTTTCACGAGGGATCTCAGATCGTAAGGAGGAAAAATAGGTGAGCTCGACAGGGAAGATTCTGGCTCAGGAAAACTACTACTCGGAAGAGGCATGGAAGGGGAGGGGAGAAAAAGGATAATACTATCAAGAGACTCAATGATTTCATGCATTTTAATATATTCCATGTCATTTTTCTTGGAGGAACCAGGCTGAGAAAGATCAATAAAAGAAGTACACTTGAAAGAAACAGAAGCAAGATGAGAGTCAGTAGGCATACCCTCTAGAGGTGCGGCTTCAGCCTCTTCATCTCTTAGAGGTATCAACACTTGTGGCAGCTTCTCAACCTGATCAGAGGCCTCCTGACTTTGGAGAGACTCTTCGTTCCTAGCTGGCGTCAGATCATCCATTATGGTATCCAGAATTTCTATTTCTTCCATCAATTCCTCCTCGGTATTCACCTTGTTTTGCTTCCTTCTACGACGATGGCCACGAGGGCATTATTTTGCGAGGTGTCCATATTTATGACACTTGTGGCACCGGAAGGGAAAATTATCATAATCCAACAGCTGGATATATTCATAATCTCTTTATTTTAAACACATTTCATCAGCGATTCATTCCCTAGGATTTAAGATTACAAAGATCCTAGCTACACTCAGGTCCCTTGTTAGCTTGAAATAAGAGTCAACTTCGAGAAACTGACCCAAGGTGTTCCTGATGGTTCTAAACGTAGATTCCATCCAAAAAGGGAGTGGCAGTCCCAGGAGCTTTACCCACACTGGGGACTCCTCCATATTTTCCCCTTGAGCATCAAATAGAGGAGTCCATCTCCAAAGCAGGACTGGCCTCTTTCTGAAACACCAATTTCTTGCCAAGACCCATTCTAGATGTTATTTTTTCTCACCCTCCGTACCGATGTCCTCTAATATCGCGGCTCCATTTGTGAGACCTCTCTGTCCTCCAGAGTCTGATCGTTTCGGTTCGGCTTCTGCCATGACAGGGAAAAAAAAACCCAGATTCTTCTCTGAAACCTCATGCCCCCAGCAGGTAAGCAAGTCCTCCAGCGCCGGCTCAACGTCCACGTGATCGTTATCGAAACCCACAGCTAAGACAACTGTCCAACCTTAACCCTAAACTGTGACAGCATAGAGACCACAGGTGCACATAAACCCTATTCTCGGAACGACGTCGAGGAGAAAAGTTAGGGTTTTGGCGAGGTAAATCCATTACTAACCTTGTTTACCCTCGATCGCTTCCGATGACGCTCGTACCTCGCGTGTCCACCAACTGCATAACCAGCTGCGCTCTGGAACCTGACACAATTCACCTGATGTCGATCTTTGGGTCTCTGCACATGCCTTCACAGGTCCCTGTGTACAACCTGCAAACCCTGCATGAAGCCACCATACTTCGAATATATTTAGTAGTTAAGAATATATATTTTCCTTTTAGAGGTTATTTTCTCATTAGAGGTCACAAGTTTAAATCCAAAGGGAGGGATGGTAGAGTATGTATACTTCGGTAAAATAGATAGATTATGTACACCTTTTGTCTCACTAACAAAGGAATCTCATACATTAATATGGTTAGCACTTTCCTTAAATTAGATTATTATTATTATTATTATTTTATTTATTGTTCATAGCTTTTAGATAATATATATATATATATATATATATATATATATATATATATATATATATATATTTTTGGGTAAACATCCACAGGGATTTGAACCACTAACATTTTGGCATGGAGATTATTAATAGAACACTCATTCACCATCAATCCAAAGCCTTATGGGCAATAATATATTTATTATTAAGTTAAAAACATTTAATATTTATGTATTTTGAAATCATTTTTTTAATTATAAATGATGATTAATATCATTTAGAGATGGTTTTTTTGGGGGGCTATTTGACACTACCAATAAGATTTATTTACTTTAATTAACCACTCATATGGATTATTTAATCTCAAAGAACAACATAATACATTATTGATAGTTTGTATGCAAATATAAAATAGTAGCTAAAACTAACATTGCCTACCCGAAATTTATTAACTTGGCATTTATTAGCAAAACAAAAAGAATTTTATAAGGAGATAACCATGATTACTTATATATGCAATTATGCCATGTCCACTAAATTAGTTATTATGGAATTACCTTATGCTTAGCCATAGAAATCAACTATGGTTTCCATACAAACCAAAGCATAATAACACTAAGGTGAAGGAGCTCATATAAGGGCCTAGTCTCACAATCCATTACTCTCACAACAAAGCCCATTTGCTTACTAGAGCACTCTAGGTCCTCATTTAACCAACAAACAACCACGTCATTTTCTCACACCGCCCTACACAACACATATGAAATCCTCCCTTTCTCTATTCAATAATGCCTCAAATACATTCTTCCTTTTTACGTTGTAAAGCGTACTTATTTGAAAACAACTTTCCTAAATGGCTACATGTAGCATTATGTACCCTTGATTTTAGTGTTAGACGATTCAAATAATATTTACCTTTCGATTGAAATTTGTTATTAATCGGTTACAAAAAACAGTTTTAGATTCTTCATCAAATTGGAAAAAATGTCATGAAATGTCCCCGAAGCCTTTTTGGTGACCAGACTCATCAACCCATCACCATTTTCTGCTCCAAAACCGTGGTGTTCCTGCACGTGAAATGACATGCAGGGTACAATCTTCGGCCAGAGTCCCCAAGATCCCTACCTATCTTTGCATTGCTCAGTAAAAGTCAGGCTCGTCAAGCCATCACCATTTTCTGCTCCAAAAATGTGATGTTCCTACTGTCCTTGCGGCTTATTCTATACATCCCTCTACTCTGATTAGCCATCACCATTTTCTGCTCCAGAACTGTGATGTTCCTGATGTCCTCGCGACTTATTCTATACATCCCTCTACTCCGATTATAGTAAATTGAAGAAGCAATGTCGACAGTACAAGCTGGTTTTATAATTGTGAATGCAGACTAAGGATTCGAATTGAAGTTGAAAGAAGCGTCTTCAAGTGAGGGTCACGTCCGGCATATTCTACTTTGCTCCTTGAGAATTTGCCTGCGGAAATTGCATTAACTTGAAATGCAATGAGGACCTCATAAATGTCATTTTCTTTTGATTTTTCGCGAAACGATTTACAGGAATGTTCGCACCTTGCAATGGCCACTCTTATCCTCAAATGTACGATGCACTAAAAATGGCAAGATACTCTGCTTTTTCCGTCTCCGAGTGAAATCATTGTTATGATTGGATTGGTGAGTGGTTTTTTAGATTTAAAAGTTTTCTTGTCAAATTGGGCTTCCATATATATTAAATAACAAGCACCCTTATTGGGACAACTAGTAATTGTGAATGATGGTGTACCAACGATTTTGAAAATGCAAATTAAAAACCAAATTGGTCTCTCCAATCTAAACATGCCTTCCATGGAAATATTCAAATCACCAAGCAACAATCATCTTCTTAAATTAATGGATAATAACCCACACTCTCAGTCATATGTACGTATCTTGGTACAGTGATAATAAGACCTTCCTCGAATCTGCAAATGTTATTCTTATCTTAAGCAATTAGTATTCCAGAGTTTAGTTTAATGAGTTGACTTATGCGAGTACTTTAATTTAGTTGGTTTAATGGGATGACTTCTTTGCCTTGTATTGAGCCGATTTTTAATAGTTTTCATAAGTTAGGAAATTGTAATTTTAATTGGATGAATAGCAACCATTTGAATTTTTTGGAGATTTTATACAGATTAATTAAATTTATTTTACTTAGTTAAAATATAATTTAAATAATAAAATATTATCATATTTTAATTAATAAAGTTATTCTTATTTTAAGCAATTTAAACTTTTAAATGATTGTTTTTTAATCTATATTGTTATTTTTATCTTAAACAATTTATATGTTAGTAGTATAAATAGGTGTTTTATTGCAGTTTTTTAGTAATTGGTGAAAAATAGAAAAAATATTATTTTATATAATTTATATGAAAATAGTATAAAGAGTTGTTTTTATGTAGTATTTTTAGTAATTGGTAAAAAATAAATAAATAAATAAATAAATATATATATATATATATATATATATATATAATTTTAAGTTGTTGAATATCTATAATTTAAATGTTGTGGAGCTTTTGTAAGGGTTTAAATCCATTTTATGTAGTGAAAAATACAATTTAAACAATAAAACATTATCATCTTTTAATCTATATTGTTATTTTTATTTTAAGCAATTTATATGGGTATAAAGAGGTGTTTTTTTTTGGGTAGATTTTTAGTAATTGGTCAAAAATAGAAAAAATATAATTTCTCATAGTAACCCATTAATGTTCATGTATTTTTATTGTTGTCACAAAAATTAATGTTCATTTCTTTTGAGTAGCCATTGAGGATGTTCTTGTCTTTTTAATGTTATGATGTAAATTAATGTTCATTTATTTTCAATGATATGAGGTAAAGATTATAATTACACATTGAGGTTTATGTTGGATTATTTAAATGATGTAATTAGTTTTTTTTGTTGAAATTTTGAAAAATGAAAAATGTATGGTTGCTCAAGAGGAAAAATGATGAAATTGTTTATGTGTTTATCAAGAGATTTTGTAATTTATATCATTAAATACCTAAGTTATACCATAGATGAGTTGTTATTCTTTGTGGGTTTGATGTAATCTCTTTTCTTCCCATTGACAATCTATTTTTTGGTACTTAGATACTTATGGTTCTTAGAGAAGAAAGGCTTCTACTAATAAAACACCTCATTTTTTAAACTTCTTGAATGATGATATTTCATCTTAGGACCAAAGAACTGATACTTATCTAAAAATGATATTAACATATGTTGTTGTAACCAAATTATGTAACTCACTTGTAGTTGAGCATTTCCTCTATACTACTCTTTCCTACCTACATGATTCATGTGAGAGCATTTCCTCTATACTATTTTTTCCTATGTTACTGCTTTTACAACGTTTCCCTTTCGCAACATAGGGGGCATTTGTTGCTTAGGTGCATGTGGAAAGAATTCAATTGTTAGATATGTTTTAACAATCCCAGGGACAAAACCACTTGGGTTCAAAATATTCCGTGAGCAATGATAACATGTCAGAGGGTTTGAGGTGTTTTCTTTGGGATATTGATATTTTAACTCATGGTTTTCCTCCCAAACCATTCCATTCCCTCTCATATGTTCAATAACACGTTTTCCCAACTTCTATTAGCTATTATTAGCTACAAGTACCTAGGAATCTCTTGTTTTTTTGTAGTCATAACAACCATAGCATAAAGAGAGAAAGAGAGAACATCATCATGACATGGGAGCATGCCTCACCATGCCTACACATGGTTTAATATTAGAATGATGATCTGGGAGACCTTTTCTTGCACAAGATTTACTCTCTTCCTATGGATATGATATTTTCACTTGGTATGTTATCACTATAATTTTTTTTTTTCCAAACTTGGATAGTTTTCTTTGTTCCTAGTCATGGTTTTTAGAGAGGTGTTAAGTCATTTTAAGTTTTTAGGGGTTAGGTGATAGGGTTAGAGTCTCATTTTCATTCACATAATAAAGTCTAACAACCTTATTTCATACCTTGAGAGTCTCATACCATGTTTAGAGAGTCAAGTTTTAACCATTTAAAACAAATTTTAATGATTAAGCCATGAAAACACGTTTTTGTAGTGTAGACAGTGTTAAAAACTGCTTTTGCGCTACGAAAACGTTGCTCTTTTCGTAGCGCAAAACCCTGAAATTGCATTAGGTGCGCTACGATATCGAGGATTCATAGCATGTCTTGTCAGTTATCAAATCCACCAAAATTCCGTTAATCCTTCATGATTAGGTGTCAGCCACGAGTCTTTTCTCACACATGCAACCATTCATAGCCATCATGACATTCATTAGAGGTCATTTATCTTAGTCATTTTCAAATTTGAAATGGGCTGGATTTTGGGTTTATTGTCTCATGCAAGAAACACATGATGCATACCCTTTTTCGAATGGTAAGCTCAGGGTAAGCAGAAACCAAGGCTTCTCTCATTCATCAAGTGAGGCTGATTATTACTTTCAAGCGAGGCAGTGTCTCTAATCAAGCGAGGCGGTTTACTCTGAAATCAAGCGAGGCTATTGGTTACAGGTTTTCAAGAAGCACAAAGGAATTTCAAAGAAAAGATGACAGAGGAAAGAAAGAACCACAGTTCAGGCCACTGTTTAACGACAAAGCCTGAAAACATAGAAGCTCTAACCAAGGACAAATCAGTTGAGGAGGCTTTCAAGAAGACAAGATGTTGGAAATTCTGTGAAAATTTGCAGGGAGGTCATAATCAAGTGAAAAAAGAGTTTTCTCTTCATTTCACAGGTTCAAATACAAAATTTGGACTCTTAAACTTGACAATTTCCCCTGAGATCATATCATTAGTGACAGAGATTTCAAGGGGAGAAGAAAAATGGTTCAAAAATTTCAAGTTTGAGATGGAACCCTGTAAAATATTTTTGAAGCCAAGGTTTGAAGAGACAAATTTAACTAAAGCAGTGCCAAGAAGCTACATCAAGAACACCTATGCCAACCTGCTCTACAACATTCAAAGGTATTTCACCTGTGAGGGAAGATACCATAAAGTGTATTCTTATCATTTCAAAATCTTGTTGCATTTTACTGGAATTATTTCTTTGGATTTTCCTTTCTTCTTGTTTCAAATTTTAGCTAAGATGGCAGATAAAGTGCAAATGAAAGCTCAATACTGTGAAACTTCACTTTTCCATCATGGTCTAGTTAAATTGATAGTTTTACATGAACTTCAGAGGATAAACAGAGAATTGTCTACATTCTTTTTTGTGTGTGGATTTGGGGTGGAAACACAAGGAACAGGTGTTAGTCCTAAGACTAAAGAAAAGTCACCATTAGAAACCAGTGACCCTGCAGAGACAAGATCAAAAATATTTGTCAATTTGAAACCTATAAAGCAAGTGAAAGAGCCAGATATTAAAACGTCAGTGATTATTCAAGAAAACCCTCAACCTGCATAAAAGAGGACAACTAAAGTTAAGGAAATAGTATAGGAATAGTCAACCAGCAAATCAGCCCAGAAAAGATTGACTAGAAGTCAAATAGCAAAGGAAAGAGGCAAAATAGTGGTTTTAGAAGAAAATCCAAGTTTAAAAGGTAGTTTGAATGAAATTTTACAGGCTATTGATATTGAAGAATCTCTTTTAGTTCAGGCAGACTTTATAAGATTGGATGAAGGGAAATCTAAGAAGATGAAATCTTCCAAAAAGCTAGATTTTGATGATGAAATTTCAAAGTTTGTTTTCAAGCCCAGAAGGCCTTTAACTAGGAGATAAAAAAGGTTGCAAGAGCTGGATATGGAGTTAGATAAAGTAGGGGAAGTTTCAATTTTTTATGAAGAACCCATATACCTATCATTAACAATGCCTGAAGGTGACAAAAATAGATTTTTCAACACTCAAAGAGAAAAGAGCAGTTATGAAGAAATAAAAGAAAATTTGAGATTAGATAATCTCGAAATTGCTAAGCTTAAGAAGAAAGCAAGAAGACATGTTGTTGAGAAGAGAAACTTCAACAAAATAAGGGCTCTATGGGAGGTCGAAAGAGTTTCCAAATCTGAAACAGTCAGCAGTGAAGCTCAATACTTTACCTGGACTGTCCCTGCAATCAAAGAGGCGAGATTTATGAGAATGATAAATGTTAAATTGAGGGCTACTAACAGGAGACTGAAGAGGAAGATTGAAGATCTTGAAATTCAATTAACAAAGTCTGAAGGTCAGCTACAGCAGAGATAGAAAAAGAACAGTAAGTGACAAATCCTTAATACAGTCTTGTTTTTGAGAAGGACATCACTTTTCGAGGAAATTTCAAAGTTGACTTATTTTTTTTAAGGTCCATAGACATCATGGAAACCATTAAAAGGTGAAAATATTCTTAAAGTCTGAGAAATGTGAAAAAACTGTGTAAAAAAGACCTACACAGTTGTTTCATAGCGCGCTACGAAACTATTGTAGGTGCATTTTTTAATATTTTATAAGGGTTTTGAGGGGTAAAAACACTTGGTTTCTGAATTTTTTTGCTGGCGGTGGATGGAAAGGGCTCACAGATGAAAATTCAGGTGTCAAGGAAAAATAAAGTGGATGGTTGAGAGATGTTTACAAAGATACAAATTATGCGCTATGAAAACAGCTGCTATTTTCGTAGTGCAGCCATATCATCTCTCTTTAAACTTTTTCAAAGGCTTAGTTTTTGTACAGGTGGAAAGGCATGGTTCCATGGAGATGATAACACATGTCACTTATCTTAAAAGGTCAATATTGCCAGCAAAAGGGTTCGAAGATCATCAATGAAGGTAAAAGCTAAATTACAGGAAACATGTTCCCTGTTTTGTAGGGCAGATAAGACATGGATCAACATGATTGCATAACAATATTAGAGGCATCATCAAGGTTGAAGATATGGAGAAAAAACTGTCAGAGATATTATTTAAGTCTTAGATAAGGTTGTTTTAGACATAATAAGGAGTTTTACTCCTATTTGTATTAGGACTTCTAGAAGAGACAGTTAATTGGCAGATGTAATTAAGAGTTTGTTTTAGGAGCAGATAGGTGTCAAACTTAGGAATTCAAATTCTCTTCAAGATGGATAAGGGAATCCAAGATTGTAATGATGACTTGACTCTATAAGAGACATGAAGTCGAATTGCTAAAGGTTGGCAATTTTCATTAACAAGCAAACTATGTTATTATAGTAGATTGTGTGTTTTCATCATAATACATATATTGACTTTACTACTCAAGATTCAGAAAGAGTTTTTGGTGTTTGATCTTCCTATGGCTTTCCTCATCTACCTATTTGCAGTGGTATGAACATATGTTACATAGAAATCATTGAAAAATGTTCTAACTTCCTTCATATGTTTGTAAATTTTGTTTTATTCATTGTGTTACTGTTTCGTTGATGCATCTAAAACTCTGAAATGCCCTGACTTCCATGTTAAGCTAATTTTGATGTTTTGTTGAAACTTACCTTAACTCCATAGCCAAATAGATGTTTGTTGATCAGTAATTCAACCAGTTATACACTTTTATCCAATTTATTTCTAGAGTTAGCCATCTAATCCTTAATTCAAAATCTTAAACCTATTGAGAGAGCCTTCTCAGGTTGAGGAGGCTAAACCTCAACTAAAAGTCTAGTTTGAAATAGTTACACTAAGGTAGCCTGATTAGCAGCCTATTAGATCCTATTTTGGTGATAAAATGGTACATAAATATAAAACAAATATTGTTGAAACAACATGTCAGAAAAATTCTGAGAGAAAAGCTACTGCTTTCAAAGAAACGAGACAAAGTTAAATCACTCAACAACCCCTTTTCTCTTCCCTTCTTGTAGTATCATAGTCCCCCTATTACTTTCTCAATCAAACTTTTTAATAAATACATTATCATACATTTTTTATTTTATACATAATTTTACACATAAAAACATATATCATAAAAAAATATAACAAACATAATATTAATCTACCACCAAAACATACACATTTACTAATAAAACCTTGAAGACCGAACTTAAAAATATACCATAGAACAAATCTACCACACCATAATATTAATCTACCACTAAAACATACACATTTACTAATAAAACCTTGAACACCGAACTTAAAAATATACAACAAATCTACATGACTTCTCTTTCCTCTCATAAACTAGGTTATACAATTAATTACACCGAAGGTGTTATCTATTGTGGGGTTTTTCGTAGCGACACTGTAGAGATTCGTCGTAGAACGACAAAACTGACCAAATCTCTACAGTGTCAGCCAGATGTCTCTATAGAGATTTGTCGTTTTGACAAAATCTGAACAGTGTCGTGCTACGTCATGATTCACTATACTTTTCCAGCTGTTTGAGACTGAATTTCTCTGAACCTCACTGAGAAATTTTTTTTTTCCAAGTCACTCCACTAGCAGCTGAGTTGCCTTACAGCTACTGAGTACGAAGGAAAGGTTGTCAAATTAAGTTACTTTTCAGCTGCTTGAGACTGAATCTCTCTGAACCTCACTGTGAAAATGAGGTGAACCCCAGAACTGCGAAATAAATCCCCACAATCCCTCGGCATAGCCTTGGCGCAATTTGAGAGAAGAGAAATGTTAATTTCGCTGGTAATTTAGCCGTGGGAAAAGCAATCTTAATTTTTCCTTGCAAGTTTGATTTGGGATTCATGCACTCTATATCTCTTGAAGCAATGGCCGGCGTTAGTACCGCTACTGGAATTGCAGGCAATGTGTCGAGCAATATTTTGAGCAGCCTTTGGAACAAAGTTGTTCAGGTTGTCAAAGACATAATTTCTTTGCCTCAAGCTCAACGTCTGGGCAATGTAGTACATGGTATAAACGAGAAGGAGACTCTGGTTTCGGCATTAATCAGGAACATTATCTCCTTATAGACACGTCAGTGCTCTTGGCGGTGGTACGCTGGGTGCGAAATGGATGGGCTTAATTTTCAAGGGCCAACTAAGGTACTACGTGGCAACAGACCATTGGCAAAGAGTATTTAGTGCAAGAGAATGAATCCACATATACAGTTTTAAGTTTCTGGATGGCAGAAAGCTCGCCGGCTCGGACGTGGCGTGCGTGGTTTTGACCCCGAAGGATGAGAATATGAAACTCTGAGACGGTAGATGTTTCGAGACTTTGTCGAAGGCAATCTTTTCATTACAACCCGAGTCTATAAATTCGAATTCCGCGGAGCAATTTCCAATTGCAGATGCATTGTTTCCATTCGCAAACGCTGAAACTATAGATGTTGTCAACGTTGACACTGCTGTAGGTCCTCATTAGATGGCGAGGATAACATCGGATTAGATAAGCCAGTAAAGGGAATCCATGGCCGCCTGAGATTGCAAAACACTGCGGCATAAAATTGCAATAATTGAGTTTTGATCGAATATTTAAAAAACGACAGAACACCATTATAACGCCATTGCATGATATACTGACATCCGACTGTAATATATTCGGTAGTGAGTATATTTATAATAAATAATTTCCCATGTGAATGGACTTGGAATTCCAATACGAGACTGTATAATCAGCGCATGTTAAACTGTGTCCAGAGTTAGTGTTAATGTGTTGAGTCATTGTGAGAAGCAATGAGCGGTTGTCCAATTTATACTGTGGAAGCGACGTTGAACCCTCAAGAGGGAATTGTGAAGCAACGACGTTATGATCCCGGAAGGGGGGCGCAATTGAAATAACCTCTGGTCACTATCTGTATGTTGAACTCTCGTTCTGAAGAAGTCCGATGCAGATTTAAGTTGGAGTCCTATTTGTAACTAAACGCATTGCCCCGGTCTGGAGTGGGAGTAACGGAACCTGGAGTAAGAGGGAGCGGAACCAAGATGAAGGGAACAGTGAACCTGGTTTACAGTAACCCCGGTGGTTTTGATCGCACCACCTTTACACGGTGAGTGGTATTTAAGAATTGAGAGTGATTCCATAGAGCAGCTGACACGTGGCATAGGCGGGACCCAAGAAAACCGCTTTCATTGTGCGCCATCGCGCGTTATCATTTGTGCATCTAAGACGAGCGATATCCGTTGGATGCAATGAAGCGAGGCGACGTGCTAACAACCGTTGGATGGGCGTCGGTGTAAATAGTATTTATCACAGAAATACAAGATCGGTCGTGTGTTCGAATCTTCTCAGAGTGACCGAACTCCAGCATTTCTGCCGAGCAGCGACGGGAACATGGCCCTGCAGCGCCTGAAAAAAACGTCCTGCATTTCACGCGCTCCTTCAAATCCTCCCCGAGATGCTCATCTTCTTGACGGATTTTCATCACCTGGATGTGCACAGCATGCAGTTTCTTGACATTAAAATGCTCCTGTCTATTGACGGAAAATTCACCGTCATAGGCGATGGGGATATTGATGCTCATTTTCACCTGAGCTTTGGTGTTATGAACCACGCTTTTGAATTCCAAGTCCATTCACATGGGGATTCCATTTATACATCACACAGATCCGATTAGAACGTTATTACTAAATAAATTTTATTTCTATTTATAGAGATGCAATTCTTTTCATCACTTTTGTTTCTGAATCCCCATCTATTGCCCCCTTTACCACGGTTTCACTAATAGTTTTTGGATCAGCAAGAAGGTTTTCATCATTTTTCACTACAAGTGAAGAGAACTTAGTCGGCAAAACAAAAGATGACATGACAGAATGAAATTAGTGGACTAATGTAATAAATTTAATTTATTAAAAATGAGGATGATGCCTAGTGACTTAGTAACATGGAAATGAATCAGGTTGGTGAGTTCCAAAAGTCTACCAAATCTTATCTTCTTATCTTAATGATGTGAGATGTGATTAATCCTAAAAGATGTGATTAATAGAAACTTCCAGATTAATCACAAAACATTATAAATTATAATGATATTATAATTTACAATATAAATTAAACGTTATAACTTATAATGACATTATACTTCACAATATAAATTAAATATTAAATCTAAGATATAACCTTGGCTGTGTCAAGCTGCCTAGGCATGGGAATGTGGTCATGACACCTTTTTGGATACATTCCTCGTCCGGCAAGACCTGGTGCTTGTCTTCCTCAAAAATGTCAAATCCTGACCGAACAGAGGTTATCATGATTTGCTCTATATCATCAGTCGGCTGCAAATCAAAAGTACTCAGTAAATAACTTTACATTATTACCAAATTAAGAGCAAATTGAACTGAATGAATCAATCAATCTATACCTTGGAGACCTTTTTTTCAAGGGATATTATGCGCTCCACAATATTTCCTTTGGCCTCTGTTTCAACAAGAACTGAGTTTATGGGCTTGCAGCGTTTCTCCAGACTTTTGGTAGAAGATGAGTTTTCGAAAGTCAGCTTAGCTGATTTCCCATTCGTGTTGGGAGCTGGAATAGAATGCCCACATGATAAACTTCTCTCCTCTAGATATGCAACCTGCACCAGTGCAGAAACATATAATTAATTTTTAATAAAACGTAATATATCACTATCACTTAGATTACCATAATTTTTAAATATGATTATTATATTATTGATTTTGATTTTGATTTTATTTTGATTTGTTTATTTTTATTTTTATCTATTTATTTATTTTATTTTTATTTATTTATTTATTTATTTTATTTCTATTTCTATTTTATATGTTTTATATTTATATTTCTAATTTATTTAATATATATATATATATTTGATTTTTTAATTTTTTATTATTTTTTTTAATTTTTTTTAAGCTTAAATAAAATTACTTATAAAATAAGGTAATGATGTTATGAGTTTTGAATCAACTAACATATAATTATTAAAAATAAAATATTTTTTATATATTTAAACTATAAATAGTATTTCATTATTCTTAACATTTAATTTATTCAAAAATGTCAATTGTTAATCTCAATCAAAACACACACGACCAGGGCAAACTTTTTCATATTCACAAGAGTTAATACAAAGTCTACTCCTTCGATGTACCTTTGCACCCTTAGGGACAAATGCTAGTATACAAATTATTATATTACAGTTCAGAAGTAACACTAAAATATTACACAAAAACAACTTTATTATATTAAAATTTGATAAAACAATCTGTACAGTTAAAAACCCACCTTAAAACTATATCTCAAACCCATTGAAGGAAACAAATAATTCATGATTACTCCAATAACTAGATGTCCCCATCACGCTCCCAAAGTCCCAAGGCCCTATATCTATATCCTTGTCTATTCTGTGATATAATTGACTTAAAAACATAAACATCCAATAATCATGACCAGTTAACCTTTTTTTTGGATATTTTTGGAAAAACCTTCATGACCACTCGAGTTTTTTAATATTTATTTTTGCAAAAACCTTCATGCTGGACAATGATACAGCCTTATCACAACCACATTCAGGCCGACACGATTTGATTTGATTTGACAACGATAAACGACAAACTGCGTTTTATATTTTTCAAAAAATGTAGTGAACCTACCTTTCCTATTTTTAATATATCAATGTGTGCTGTCTTTTCCTAAATAGACGTATTGATGCCCATATTTTTGTATTCTACTCATCATTTTCGTTGGTATCGCTCTCTGGTCTATCTTGTATGCATTTGCTGCTCTGTCACTGTGTGTATTGACTTATTACCACTTTTGTTGTAATTGTGATTTTGTTTCGTAGAAGATTTATTACTTTTTCTGTCACTATGGTTGGTAACCAGTGGTGGGACTCCACATTGCAAGGTGAAGAATCTAAGATTGGGAAACATGTTTCTAAATAAAACAATGTAAAATTTTGATATAAATGAAGAATCCAAGATTGGGAACAACCTGAAGCTTTTCGAGAAAGGATGAATCCAAGACTTTATAGAAAGCAAGAATCCAAGATTATATGGATGAAAGTACTTGTAGAATGGGGTAGTCTATCAAACGATCAATTGATTTTAACTTCACAGCAAAGTGGCTTTAAACAAATATCATGACGACTTTAATTATAAAGTTTTGCCATTAACTAATTTTGGGATGTTGTGTAATTATATGATGGTTTGTTTGTGCAGGTAGTGTCAACTAAACAAATGATAGAAAAAATAGTTTGTTAATTGTTTTAAAATTTGCTGAATTGGTATTGGAGTGTTCGAGCTTGTCGAGGATAACTCGTAGGCTTCCATATTCTTCAACTGGTCTATAAATCCTCTATGTGCTTCAAGTACTCTTTTTGCTGTCACAAAGCATTCAATTCCTCCTCCTGCAAATACTTTGGATTTATTTTGGCTTGTATGCGATTTATAGTCGTTTTCAAGGGATTTGTGCTTAGTTGGATTTCTCATTGACCACCAGGGTGCCCATCTCTACCTGGAAACCTTCATTGGCACATTTATCTATCATTTTATTGATTTCTCGAAGCACATGGAAAAATGAGACTTTGTCTAGTCCTTTCAATATTGCCTTGATTATTTTCACAAGGTGATCCATTGTAGTAATATTCCCAAATGGGAAAAGCAAGAATATAGTGCAAAACGATGGAGATAGTAGTGTAAAACATCACATCAATAATGGAGGCCAACATGGAGCTTCTTAATAAATTAGAACAACAACGAACATGTATAAAATGATAGGCCACAAAGCATAGAACAAGATACAATAAGCCTCCAATGAAGAAATTCCTCAAAATGAGGTGCTGCTACTATATCAAAATGCCGGAAAACAGCTACAACACAGTCATAAGTGCACTGCTACAACAAATGAATATACAAAATATGTAGGGCTGTTATATGCCTCAAAATATATGAACAATATAGATCTAGGCTTAATACAATTACCCACAAAGAACCCAGAAAGGGTTTTCAGAAATACACCATAATACAAATGAGATCTAAAGCCCTAGGGTTGAAGATTCACTACAACATACTAGATGAAAAATTGTGGTTGATCTGATATGCACAATAGAATAGCCTCCTCTAATGGATCCTCTAAATGAAAGGTAGATCCCTTTCACTAGAAAACCTCCTCTCCCAATGGTGTACTGAAAACACCCTGCAACTCCACCCTAGAAATAACGCAGTCTAAGACAGAAACTGCGTTGTAGGAGAAAATAATAATGTGGCCTAATGCCAAATGCTGCAATAAGGCTCAAGGGCCTTCATTACCAGCCTTCCAATGGAAGGAAACCTTCCTCTAATGAAAAACAGAACACAAATCACCCAGATCTAGTCTCCACTTCTGCAACCCTGCAACACACCACACCTTGAACATGAACTGTGTTGTACCATAAGACTTTAGCTTTGGAAAAATGCCTGATAGTGGAATGTATTACAAGACTCCTCCAAGAGCTTCTCAATGGAAGAGGTGGGATTCCCGATCAGGAACACCCTGTGCTAAACAACACTGCAATCCTAGCTAAACAGCTGAAGAAAGCAGAGTCTAAACAGACCAAAGATCTAAAAAGATCAATTCATAAACATATCATAAATAATGATCTAAAGCTGCCATCATCTTCCTTATATAATTTGTGAGCTTCTAAACCCTAAGACCCATTCAATAATGGCACTACTTCCTTGCAAAGCAACTCCATCTAAAACTGTGTTGTCTTTGATTGATGACCACTCCTCCATGGCAACGCTGTTGATTTGGTCAAAGTCGACCCAGTCAAGGTGTTCCAGTCCCTTTTCACACCTAAGGGTGCCCAATTAAGCTGCCAAGATCTATTCTTTTCACATTGGCATTGATTTATTCATATTTAAGGATAATTATGGACCTCCATTGTCCTCTTATTCATTAAGCAGAAAGAAAAAGCAAAATTTAATATTCCAACTAGCTCATGGCTAATTGGGAATATTACAGTCCTCCCTTCCCAAATGTTGCGTGTCCTCAAGCAACTGACAAGGTGAGTGCTGCAACTATTCTTCTCCATCATTGGAGACACAATAATGTGATAGAATTCCCTCATAAGCTAAGTGTCTCCCAATCCATCCCTCCAGGAAATGCTCCTCCAAAGTTCTCATGAGATGCAAATGATTCATCCCACAAGGAAGCAATAGATCCAATGAAACACACATGGTTTGCCCAATGGTCTCCCTGAAACATGTAGCATAATGAACATGGAGAATCTCTCTCCCATAGGCACATACATTCCTCCCATCCTCCCTCCAATCATTCCCATAAAATGAATGAGTACATCATCAATGTATGGCATCAAAACCAAGTACATACAAACAAAAATATGTAAAAATGGAGGTGGGTCATAGTCCCACATGTGGAACCAGCACAGTAAATATCCTAACTGCATAAAATAATGATATGGTAAGTGGTTTCCCCACCACTTACTTGCTGCCCAAGTATTCTCACAATGGCTGGAAGTGTGAGATATGTTTGGTGCTTTTGGAGTGCACCCACAATGATACAAAATATCCCTATGTCCTCCAAGGGAGTGGCCATGTTCAGGAATGTTTATGGCCCAAAGTTGGCCATGAAGTTTATATGGAATAATGCTCCTCCTTGGAGCTATGTCCTGAATATACATGGTAAAGAAATGCAAGTAATCATCAAATGAAACATTATGTACATAATCATGTTCCTTACTAGAAAAATTTCTCATAAAAATGGAGTGGTCCATTGATAGATCCCCTCTCATTCCAAAATAGGAAAGAGGTGGCTTTGATAACTCCTTCATTAAGTTATGTCTCTCTTCCAAGTCCACCCTTGAGTTAGTTGGAAATGTGTGGCTGATCTGATATGCACAATAGAATAACCTCCTCCAATGGATCCTCCAAATGAAAGGAAGATCCCTTTCACTAGAAAACCTCCTCTCCCAATGGTGTACTGAAAACACCCTGCAACTCCACACTAGAAATAACGCAGTCCAAGACGAAAAATGCACTGTAGGGGCAAATAATAATGTGCCCTGATGCCAAATGCTGCAATAAGGCTCAAGGGCCTTCCTCACCAGCCTTCCAATGGAAGGAAACCTTCCTCCAATGAAAAACAAATCAGAAATCACCCAAATCTAGTCTCCATTTATGCAACCCTGAAACACAACACACCCTTAATAGGAACTGCGATGTACCTTAAGACTGTAGCTTTGGCCAAATGCCTAATAGTGGAATGTAGTACAAGAATCCTCCAAGAGATTCTGAATGGAAGAGGTAGGATTCTCGATCAGGAATACCCTGTGCTAAACAACACTACAATCCTTGCTAAACAACTGAAGAAAGAAAAGTCTAAACAAACCAAAGATCTAAAAAGATCAATTCATAAACATATCATACATAATGATCTAAGGTTGTCATCCTCTTCCTTATATAATTTGTGAGCTTCCAAACCATAAGCCCCATTCAATAATGACACTACTTCCTTACAAAGCATCTCCATCTAAAATTGCGTTGTCTTTGATTGATGACCACTCCTCCATGACAATGCTGTTGATTTAGTCAAAGTTGACCCAATCAAGGTGTTCCAGCCCTTTTTCACACCTAAGGGTGCTCAATTAAGCTGCCAAGATTTATTATTTTCTTATTACCATTGATTTATTATGGACCTCCATTGTCCTCTTATTCGTTAAACAGAAAGAAAAAGAAAAATTTAATATTCCAACTAGCTCATGGCTAATTGTGATTATTACAACTGTTGTCTCTTGGAAAATAATTCTTCACCAATTCTTATATCAAGAAGAAGTATCCTATAACAGTGAGAGTTGAGATCTCGTTTGTTTTAGCTAATCAAATTCCTTGAAGGAGAGCATCAACTTCAACGAGATTATTGGTCATTTTTCCAAGTCCCCATGAATATTTTACTTCCTTTTGTCCATCAAGGCCATAAAGGACCCCTCCCCCTCTTGCCACCCATATATAAACTATAAAATAAAAAATAATATATACATAAAGTTTAGTATTTCATGATGATGATAATGATTAATTTTTATAGATATCATAATTGGTTTATTGAACATTTTTAAAACCAAAATAAAAAATTGTATTCTTAAAGTATGCATTATGTGCATAACACTTAAATTAAAATAAAATAGTTCCAAAAGAATGTAATAGCCTTGGTGAAAATTCCATGTAATAAAGCTAAAAATAATAACCACGGTTGTTGGGACACTTATTCCAAGCTGGATGTTGGGAAAAACATCCTAATGGTGTTCATTTCGGTTATTATGGCTAAAGGAAATTGGCAAAGGCTAAGGATAAGAATTTGGAGAGGAAAAAGGGCATTTTTGGCACATATATTTATTAAAATAATGGAAAATAGGAGAAAAGGGAGATGAAAAGTCACAGGTTGCATGTGAGGAGGAAAATGAAGAAAATAGAGGCCTCTTCTATAAAAAGGCTTCTGAGGATCAATTGGTATCTTTTGTTAGTGCATTTTTTTGAGCTTTCTCATTATTCTCTCTCTCTCTCTCTCACTCTTGGATACTTAGAGTTTTTTGGAGCATTTTAGCATTGGAGCAAGAAAGGCTAGAAAGAAAGAAGGAGGAAGCAAGAAATGAGGAGCAGGAATCAAGCGGCTACATTAAGATTCTTGGCAGGTATTGATTTGCATGTGTGTTTTCCTTGCAAGATTTGGCATGGATGATATTGCATGTGGTTTCTTGTCGTCTTGGCATGGGTTTTTCCAGGTGTGTAAATTTTTTTAGCCTAGCCTTGCCATTTCCAGATAGCCATGGTGTTGTGGAGTTATCATGTTTTAGTTTATCTAGATTACCACATGGATTCAAAGCTAAGTGGGATGGATCTCTGAATTGATATAACACATGGCCTAGTAACCCCTGAACCTGACTGTGGGTTGCGGTAAATCTAGATAGTGTGTTGCCTTGGTAGGCCTAATAATCCTCAACCGGTGAATGACGGGATATACGGTAAAGCCTAGAGGTGTTTTTATCTCCATCAAGCCTAGGAATCTCAAGTTCGGGATATGTGGTAAAGCCTGGAGAGTATGTATCAGTTTAGGGCCTAGTGATCCCTGATTCAGATTGTGGGTTGTGATAAAGCCTGAGAGACTAAGAGACATGAAAATTCATCATGGCTTAGGCGAAGAGAATCCAGTGATATCCATGCCTATGTTGGCCTAGTAATCGTGTGTAGATGATGGTGAAGCCGATTATGACATGTTCATTGTGTTGGCCTAGTGATACAGGATGGATCATGGTAAAGCCTGATTTCTATTGATGAGGGTGATATGGTTTAGCCTCGGGATTCCCTGGTTGGGTTTTCGGTTTGAATCCCAAATTCATGCTTAGAATATGGTACGAGGGTGATTGGCTGAAGAGAGATTTGGCTCAGCCAATCTACGGTCAAGTGGAACATGGAAGTCCCATCTTCGGTTGGTTTTTACATCCAGTAATGAAGAGCTCATTCCTTTGGTATTTGGTAAGAAAATGTAATGGTTTATGTATTGATTTTATTGTTGTTGTATCCATTGTATTTATGTGGTTATTGTGTTAGTTATAAGCATGTATTTTATCAGTGATGATGTATGGCTCTATCCATGTTTTTACTTGTAAATGAATGCACAATGTATCTATGGTCAAATAGAATGTATTTAAGCTAATGATGTAAGCGAGTGATGCTTCTTAGCGATTCTCAGATAAGTATGAAACACCTATGTTTAAATATGTTGTTTACACCTATAGATGCAATGTTTGTGACATGTTTGATGAAATTCCTAGCATGGATAGGAGGGGTCCAGATGAGTTTTTGATGATGTGATTGCTTACATAAATTTGTTTAAATGTTATTTATCATCTCCTAAAGTTTCATGAAGTTTTGGGTAGTGACCTGAGCTCTAGGGTTGAAAAGGTGGCACAAATCCTGGAGTTGCAGGCACATAACTAACCAAATGTGGCCCTGGATGCATGCTTGATGTGTCGTGCCTATGCCTATAGGCTCGCAGCCTCTACCTTGCCTTGGCATGCCTACGACTATGGTCCAAAAGGGTCAAAAATTCAGTTTCTCTCAATGGTCAGGGATATGGAAGGTTGGGTTACCTTCTGAGGATGTTGCTGATGTTGTGTAAGGTGTGTTTGTCTTGTTTCCATCAGTTCCACTTCATTAAGGTCATCTAGGAGGTTGAATCTAATATTAGTAGATGCTGGTCACATGTTTACACCGGTTAGTCGATTAATTGGGTAGATGTGGGAAGGGGGTGTTACATAGTGGTATCAGATCATATGGTTGTGCTCTCCTTGGGTGGTGTTTGGTTCCTATTCTCTTGTGTGATATCTGGTACCACAGAGTGGTATCAGAGCATGGTTGCGCTCTCCTTGGGCAGTGTATGGTTTCCATTCTCTTTGGGTGATGTCTAGTTCTCATTCTATTTGGTTGATATCTGATACCACATAGGGGTATCAGAACATGGTTCAACCCTCAGACTAGATGGGCGATGTGTTGGTCATGCATTCATGTCGATTGCATATGTGTTCTTCATGCTTATGTTCTATGTTATTGTCTCATATGCATGGCATTTTTCTCAGTTGCAGTGGTGTCACCATGGAAAGGTTGATGGTGTTGTTGTCAACATGTTGTCATGAGTGTATGACTAGTTATGTGTTGTTAATTCTTGTGTATTGTTCGTGCATGCTTGCTTACATATTGTTACATATTGTACATGCATTTATTTCTTATGATAGGGTTACATTTTGGTCATGATTGGGTGATATCCGTGTATGATTGCTTGTGTGATGTCATATGTTGAACATGCATTGGTTGTTTACAATTAGTTATACATGTCAAGTGGGCACATATGGTCAAGTTTGCATTGGTTTTATTGATGTTGCTATGCATAAGGTCATTGTATGCAGTTAGGTCATCATGATGATATTGGTATGTTATTATACTAATGTGTTGACTAAGATAGAGCAAGATATGTAGACCATCAAAGTGAAGTTGCAACATTGGACCTCGATGCAAGAGCATGTTCTCAAAAATTTTTGTATGTCTGGCATGCAGGTATGTGATTCATGGTTGTTGCAAGAATTAGGGTTACTTATATGTTTGTCATTCTATTATTATTATGGTTACATATGTGATAAATGCTAGTTGATCAGTGTAGCCATATGAATTATGGTTATGAGTATTCCTTTAATTCTATTGATGTTATGGTTACATCATTATAGATGCTAGTTGATTAGTGCAGTTATATGTGCATTCGCTGGTTAGTCAAGCATTGTATTAACTTTATGATTATGTTACCTATTGTTGATGAGCATGTTATATGTTGACTTATTGTTGTTATATGTTAGTTAACTTGATGATTAGGGTTATAGCATTAATCTCTTGTTGTTATATGTATCATGCTAAATTGGATTGGCCTATGCAGATGGTTAGAGTTATGAAATTCAGGTATGAGTCAACCTAGTTGCGATATTGTGTTGTACTAATTTAGATTGAGTGTGAATATGTGATTGTTATGCATGAGTACCAATTGTTTACGAGCTTATTATGTGAACATGTTAGCTAGTTACTGTTATGAATATCATGATCTTATTTTTGTTTGATCTGATGTGTTTTGAAGTCATATCATGCTAATATAGATTGATTTTGCAGACAAGATAGCCTCCCCTAAGGTACGTTAAGGTATGAGTTTGATTATGTTGTATACTTGGTGCTTGAATGTTTTATTATGTCGTCTATTTGGTGTTTGAGTGTTTTGGTGTCTATTACGTCATATAGTTAATTTATTTAACATGGTGCATTTATAGTTTGTTTGAATGATTGATTAATCGTATGATATGAGTATGTGTTTGTAATATTTCATGAAGATGGTTGTAATAACACATATGCGTTGAGATAGTTGATATGTAATTGAGTGCAAGTAGGTGATAGTTGTAGTATTATTATCTTGACTATTAGTTGATTATTACATGGTTGTTAGTCTTCGTAGAGACTAATTTTAGTTAATAGACATGATGTCTTGATATTTGGAACATGTGATTGACATGTGTGGACATTTGCAGGGAAACATGCTTGGTATTAACATAACAAGGTAGGATAATGGTATATTGTTATATCTATTTATGCGCTGACAGTTATGTGGTTATGGTAGTATAATTTAAGGGATTGCATGGCAAGAGATTTCCATGAAATATTGAATAATTCTTGGGTTCAAATTTCCTTTGGAAGTATTGGGAACCATGGGAATTGAGTCATGGTGTTCGTTTCTAGTCTTGTGCTCTCGGTATTTTTGATTTTTTTGTGCTTTATTTGTGGTCTTGATTGTGTCTAGTGCATGATCATGCCACTTTTTTCATGGTGTCGTATTTATATTAGTTTTCCATGGTTTTTTTCTTGTCGTTTCTTGTTCTTTCATTTTGCTTGAAAGTATGCGAATTGGTTGGGAAATAGAAAATTATTGGAGCTCGGGGAGAGCTGGATGAAACCCAACATGTAATGTAAGACACAGATGAAGCTCAATGCATGAGTAAGGGAAATGGAAGGTAAGAATATGACAGTCAGTTAGACTGGTTGGGTCCATGGTCATAAATGGACTATGACAATACAGACATGAGAAAGGCAACAGAAAAGGTAAAGAAAATGGATCTGAGGTGTTAGATGCCTTGGCTTGTCAAAAATTGTTGTTCTCAATGGTGTACGTTGTGCACATATAAAGGAATTCCTCTCGACCTAGACGTTATGATATCTGGTAATCATGTTGTGATCATAATTATGATGATGGCTATATATGTATATATGCATGTATGTATGTCGCTATCTGATGAGATCATGATTGCTTTAGGTTGATGTTTATATATGTATGTATGTATGTATGTCGTTGATTGGCAATGTCTTCATGGATCTTGATGGTTTTATGTTGATGGTTTATATGTATATATGTATCTATGTAACTGTATGACATGGTTTTCAAGGATAATTCTTATGGAGGAATGATTTCTTATGCAGGTGAATGACATGAAAAGGTTCCAGGATATGGGGAATCAAGGGGCAGAGTAGCCTTGACAGATCTATGAGGTCAGTATCATGTGGACATGAATTGATATTATATGCTTGTACTATGAGCCCTATGTCTATGTTATGGATAGGTAATGCTGAGGGGTACATCAGTGGAGTGAAAGAAGTATGCTTTGCGACATGCTAGGACAAGCATGGATAAGTCACTAGAAGAAAGGTTTCTTGTGGGGTTAGTGTGTGGTATATGTATGTGCAGTACTATTGTTATGTATATTTTGTGCGTGTTGTATATTCAGTGATTGTACCTATGGTGATGTGTAACTGTAACATATGTAGTATTGTGTATATATGATGTTGTATTCCTGTCATATGTTCGGTATTGTGTGTATATTGCATATGTAGTGCTAGGTATAGATGGTGTTATGTACATGTTGGATATGCGGTGATGTGTACATATCGTACTGTGCACATGTTGGATATGGTGCTATGCACATGTTGTATATGCAGTGCTATGTACATATGGTGTTGTGTGCATGATTGTACATGTGGTGATGTGTGCATGTGGTGTTGTGTACATGTTGTACAAGTGGTATTGTGTGTAGGTGGTGTCGTATACATGTTGTGCATGTGGCACTATGTACATGTGGTGTCTTGTACATGTGGTGTCATATACATGTCGTGCATGTGGTGTTGAGTACATGTGTATTGTGTACACATTGTACAGGTGGTGTGGTGTACATTTGGCATTATGTACATGTTGTGAAAGTGGTGTCCTGTACATGTGATGTTGTCCTCGTATTTTCATAAATAGGAGGATTGTAACCTTTAGGAACATTTTTTACTATATCCCTCGCTGTGTCCTTCCAATAAGGAGACCTACAAACATTGAAAGCTATTTCATTTGCGAAAAAAAGTCATCCAACGGATGCATCAATATTTCCCCTCCCTTTTACATCCCATAAGTTTTGAAGGTGGGAAACATAAACTTGATGTTGAGAATGAGAGTGTGGACCACCAACTATCAATCCACTTGGATGATTGTTGGTTTGAATTAAACCTTTCACAATATATCTCAAATTTTCAAGTTCATTAAATTTATTAAGCAGAGAATCTTTCTCTATTTTAGGTACACTTTGACATAAAGTTTTTTGTTCTTTTTTCCCCATTCCAAGTAAATGTCATCGAAATCTTCCTACATTCTCTGATTTTTGTGTTTTAAAATAAGGCCACAACTAAACCATTGAACCAGTTGTTCCACTTGCTCCTCCACTATAAGATTGAGTGCATTTCACAACTACCCATAGCCCTGCTTCAAAGGATTTTTTTACTTCTTGATATTCTTTGGTTTGGATTTTTTTTAATGCCACTGTGGAAGATTTATGTTGGGAAAGGGGTGGTATACTTCGTGAAGTTGATGAAATTTCTTCCATTTCAATGGGAAATGAGTGGAATAAAAAATAGATAATTCTCTCCCACAACGAATTTTAATCTGCACAATTTATATATGAAAATTAGTTAAAAAATTAAAAATAAAAATACCCTGATACTTAATTTGAAAAGTATAATTAACTAAAAATTTGAAGAGATAAATGTATTAACATGTAGAATTTGATGTAATGCATGAGGGACTATACTCCTAGAGAAATAATACATATACTCATGACGGAAAATATTGATTTTAATGTAGAATTAATTTCAAAACCCTTAAATTTCATTACTCTAAAATTTTATGGCTTAATGATTTAGGTTGTGAGCTAATGGTGTAAGTAACTCAATTTTGTTATTGCAAAGTTAAATGTTTGTAGGTTTAAAATTTTTCCCTTTCCTGCAAGCCCATGTAGTGAGGCATTAGATATTTAAATGCAACCTTCAATACATGACAACTAGCTGGTGATATTCTACTAGTAATTTAATGAAAAATTAGTTATTGACATGCTTTCATGAAATAAAAATGCATCATGCTAGTAATTGGTAGAGAAGTACAATCCCAACGCTATCAATTTTCAAAATATCGAATGATTTTCAACAGTTAATGGAAAACAACATTTATCATAAGGTAACATCAAAACAATGAAGCCAAACTACATTAGGTAACTTAGTAAGTGTTCAAATACAAGAGTCACAGAGTAATACTAAAATCTACCATCAACTTAGGAATACAAATCTAGAGTATAGTTGCAATAATTTTTAATTACTAGGAGCTTTCCATTCTATGTTGTTGCTTATAACAACACCAAAGCAATATAATTATTTTTAAATGAAAAAGCCAATACATTGCTGCATAAAATAGACCCACTTGTTGCTTGATTTAAGGGAATTTGATCCTTATTGCAAACAGGGGACACAAATATTTTTAGATTGATCCTTAGGAAAGATCCTGACACAAAATATAGATTCTCAATTAGAGAGGGGAATCTATGAATACAAGACAACAATCCCCTGCATTACTCCAGAGTATATATAGCTGCAGTAAAATTTTCATTACTAGGAACTTTCCATTATGTACGGTTGATTAGAAGAACATCGGAGCAATATATTTAATTTTTTTTATGAAAAATAAAGCATACTGCTGCATAAAATAGACCCACTTGTTGCTTGATCTAAGGGAATTTACATAACATAGAGAATCATATTGCGAACAAGGGACACATATATTTCAAGATTGATCCTTGGAAAAATAAATAAACATGATTTTTTTCCCACCTCTATATGAACAAAATTTTAAAGATTAAATTAAAATAATTAATAAACCATTGTAAGCCAAGACGATACCTCCACTGTCATTATTAGACTAGATCAGATCACAGTTTTGGCGTTGATTCATCGCCATCTTGACTGTTTCTTGTGAATAACGATCTTAGGTACATCGTACAATGAATATGTGCAGTTTTCCTATTCTTCCTTCACTGTGATACTCTTGAAAGTTTTATTAATGAACATATATAAATTTTTGTTACCCTAGGCTAGTTTGAGACTATTCTCAATGAGAATTCTCACACAAGTTATGTCAATGAGCATATGTGATGGTGGATAAATATTTGTAGAATTAATATATGGTGGAGGTGAATATATATAAGTGGTTATCATTCTAAGGTAAGTTTACTTTTGCACATTATTTGTGGGACCCGCATGGATACAAAGTATTTCTATGAGGAGGATTTTATTAGGCAGAAGGAAGTGTTGTGCGGAGGTGTAGAGTAAGAATTATCACAATCAAAACCATCGCACAATGGTTATCATCTACACCCAGTCGTAGTCCATATTAAATTGTGCTTTGTTATGTTTATGTTTAAAGTGAGAAGAATGGTTGTGCAAGAGTGCAGAGACTTCTCCACACTATTAATGCAAATGATATCTCTAAGACTGTTGCAATTACTAAAAGCATATCCTTTCCTGAAATTTTCATAATTTTTTTCATGTCAATTAAACTATCATTGAAGCTTGTGCAGAATGCTTTGTGCAGAAATATTTCACTGCGCGGATAGAATTTTCTCATCAACGACTCTATACTTGATTATGAGTCTCATGTGCTGGGTTTTTTGCCAGATCACATTATTTATGGTTTTAGGAGCAATGTTGCATATTGGGAAGCGATTTCTCACTTCACTTTCTTATGATGTATTATGTACTGTTTTTTATCATAATATAAAACAGCATTTTTTTCTTTCTGAAAAAAAAAAAGAATTTTCCTTTGAGCTTTGTGCAGAGATATTTTTGGTTACATTGTATGGAGTTTTCTCCCCACTCTGCACAACCATTCACTTCCACTATGTGAAAATATTTATGCAAAAAAAATCAATTAAATAGCAGTAGAAGCCGAGGGAATATGGTGCATTGCAATTATTCCCCTTGTTTGTAATACAATAGTAATGAACATAAATTTAGGGTAGTGAATAGAAAACAAAGGTAGTGGTGTTAAATATAATGCTGAAAGTGTTAAATGTAATTTTTTTAACAAAATTTTCATTTTTCAAACAAATCAAATGAGTATAATTGAAAATTTGAAACATAAGTGTAAAATTCTATAATTAATTTAATTGAAAAAATTGAAACTTATCAAAATTTGATAATAAAATTTAAATTTTAAGTCAATTGGGTTTATTTTCAATGTTTAGGAGGTATTATTAGACCCTCTCCACCCACCTTTAATTTCTGCAAGTTACATAATGAGCTTTGATGTTATAACTTCAAACCTATATTGTAATAAACCAAAACATACACATTCCTTAAAAAAATGAAAAATATTAAAAAAAAAACTTGAAATGTCATATAAAACCTATATATAATATTAGATAATTGAAAATTATTTATATAAAAAATAATAATTAATTAATAATAAACAATAAAAATTATAATTTTATCCTTCTATCATACTAATAAAATACTTTATAATATTCTTTCACTATGTTGAAGAAGAAATATTTAAAAGCATGGGCGAGTCTTTTAGAAAACTTAATGATTTTAACTTCGCAACAAAGTGGGTTCAAACAAATATCATTAATGAGAAAGGTTTGCAAGATACCAAAGATGTTGGAAATACTGAGAGGGGGGTTAATCACTATTTATTTTTATAATTGTTAGCTTGTGCTAGTTAAGATCACTTAAAAACTAGAACACAAAATGAACAACAAAAGAATAACTTTATTTAAAAGAATGGCAAGGAATCCAATAATATTTTTACATCAATAAATTTGTACAAGAAGACTTATAATTTCTTCAGGGCCCAAACAATATATGAAGACTCCAAAATTCAAATAAAAACCAAGCTCCAACCTATACCTCACCAAGCTCCAACTTGGTATAATTCAGGACTCAAATCCTCTCAATAAATTTAGGTTCCAGCCTGGTTTTCCACAACGCTCAAACCTTCTTTGAAGACTCCAATCCTCTAGGGCTCCAACCCTCTCAATATTCTTTATTTATTCAAAATTATTTTAGTGTTGCTTTAGGACTTCCAATATCTTCTTCAACAAGCCCTGAATGATATCTTTGATAAGGCTATAATAATGTATCAAGCGATCTTCAAGATCAACTTAATATATCCTTCAATTTTCTTTGGTTAATGGTCTCCAGGGAGGTCTCCAAAATATATACCAAAACCTCCATGATATACTATAGATCATAATCCAAGTTTTGCTTCAAATAGTTAAAGTATGGCTTCATAACATTCGAGGGTTCATAAAAAATAAAAGAAAAAGTATCCTATGAAAGTCAAAAAAAAATAAAATGTCAAATTTTGTTGTAAGAGATGCCTCCAATTTTTCTTTGATAGGTATCAAAGGTGCTACAAATACAACTAGTCCTCTCTATAAGCTACTTCAACAAAAAGGTGTCTTCAACAATGTTCCAGTAAAGCTCCAATGTTGCTTTAACAAAGGCTATATTTTACCCAAAATAATACTTCAAAAAGAACCTTAATTATGTTGCTTCAGTGTTCCAAGAAGGGATTTAATAGTGCTCCAAGTGTTGTTGCACAGGTCTTCATAATTAGGCAAGGATGTCCGAATAGGTCTTCATATTTCTTCCATAAGATGCTTCAAACTATCTCTTCATGTTTGAGATAAGTCACAGGTTGAAATTCTTATGAAAGAGGGAATCAAATGTTTGCTCCTAAACTGATCCATATCTTCTCCAAAGGACTACGACCCTACTCCTAGAAGGCTAAAAAAACAGTCTTGGGTGATCCCTTATTACAAGGTCAAAGTTTTGTTGTCACAGGTCTGCGAATTTTCACATAGTTACAAAAAGACTGTGATTTTGGGCTTATCCAAGGTCAACAGTCTTCAAATAATGCTTTCAACAACTACCAATACAAATTCTTATGAACTTCTCCAATTTTAATTCACAAGTATTGCTACAGGATTTCCTTCAAAGATTACTCCAAGGATGACTAAATACTTCCCAAGATAGGCCAATTTTAGGTCTGAAAAGTCACTAAATCACAATTTTGAATGCCTAAGGGTCAAGGCTATTGAAGAATTGTAATTTGAACCCACCCCACCAAAAACATTAAGAGCAAGATTTTTCTTAGTGTTTCTGTAGAGTTCACTTAGCTTATTGAAGAAGCTATCACCATCGACATTAAGGTCGTGATTAACAGGAGGTGTTAGAGTATTAATTGTTGAACTCTTAGTTAAACTGAGAGGGGGGAGGGGGGTGAATCAGTTTAACACATTCATAATATTTTAAAACTTTTCATTAAACCTTATTTACACCTTCATTTCATGTCCAACTTAATATGTGAGTAATCTTAGAATGTGAGCAGCAAGTATTAATATAATAGAACAACAGACTTAATATGAGAGCAGCAGGTATTAAGCAGATGATATAAATCAGATCAACACATAAACATCATGCACAGAGACACCAGATATAAGTGGAAACCCATAAAGGAAGAAAACCACATCTTATTATTGTTGTGATGCAAAGGCAAGCTCCAACTCCCTCTCACCACTGTTTTTCTGCAGGCACCAACCTACAGGAGGCTCCTACCTCAATTCTGCAAGCTACAACTTGCAAGGAAGCACCAACTCCCTTCAATTTTCTGCAGGAACCAACCTACAGGAGGTTCCAACCTCAATCAGTTACAATTGACAGCTATCAAGCTGCAACTTGATAGGGAAGCTCTAACTTCCTCAATTTATCAAATTGAATGTTTGCTGATTTACTTCAGATATCAGCTCTGTTCTGTAGCTTCTCTTTCTGCTCTTCTTCTCTTAATTTTCTTTGCCTTACACTACTATACTCTGCCTTCTCTATATTTTCTCTCTCTAACCACTTTTATGCATATCCAGTTAATATTATTTATAGAGTTCCTCACATGACTGTTTGTATTTCACAAAGAATTTGAAGTGAACAGTCATGACTCTTTGGCTTCTATCTTCTCATTCCTTTATCCAACTCATTTTTAAAATTATAACAATGTGTACAAATTTCCATGCTACAATGGGATTTTGTCTTTTCCTTAGGATACTTGCCTTTGCATCACACACAATAAAAATAATTACAAAATTTTCATTCACATTTTTAATTACACATTTCAATTTCACTCAGCTCCTTTTCTGGATTTTGGCTTCACTGGATTTGTCTTTTTCTGCTGCTGTTAAGAACTTGTTCTGCATACACTTTGTTCACTGTCATCTGCATATTCCCTGTTTTTTGTGCTTATTCACCTGTCCAACTCATTCCTGTACCTATTCCTGTTCACCGAACTTTCATCTCTGCATGCTCTCCTCTTCTTTTTCCTTTTCCATAATTGCATTCAAGTTTCATGCCCAATCATTTCCCAAGTCCGAGCAATCTCACAATCTCTGCTTTGTTCTGCACTGGCAGTTCCAATGCTTAAATTTGAAGTGTTAATAAGTCAACCATATTCCCAATACTTTTCAATATTTCACTTAACTGTGTGTAAATGCATCCCAAGCTTCATTTCCAATCATATTCCAACCTGGCAATCTCACTCTGCACTTATTCTACGCTGGCAAACTCAAACAAATAAGTCTGGTCATTTTTAATGTCTCAATTCAGAGAATTGAGATATTAATTCAACATTCCGCCATGGCTATAAAATCATACATATGAATTCATTCATATTTCGATCATTACAATTTTCGAACTTAATTTTGGCTCCCGGCTTATACATATAACTTTCGAACTTTATATTATACCGCCAATACGATTAACCTTGGTTAAAATCTTTTTAATATAACTCACCAGGCCTTATACTAAGATTACAATACGCCGAATAACATTAATAAACCAAATTCATTATATATGACTCCACCCCGGGCCCACAATACAACCAAAGGACCAATCGAGTGCACACTGTACCTTTGTTAACCCACGCGCCCATTCGACGGTTGGTATTACGTTGCCTGATCCAACGTATATTGCTCGATCAACATGCGCAAACAATAATGCGCGATGGCGCTCCGTACTCGGGTTATCCTCCGTACACCTTGGTTAAACTCCAGGCAAGTTTGACGCACGATCACCGTCCGATGGCCCTCTTCCAGATCAACAGCTCGTGTCAATTTCGCTCTGCGTCCTGGTACGAAAGTTAATGCGCGAAGGCGGACGTTAAACGGTGGTTTTACTGTTCATCCATGGACACGCGTCGATCAATCAATGGAATTGCTGCCAATTTGGGAATACCGCATTTCGTATAATAGTGGTGCGATGAATACCACAGTTCACTTTAAACCGCTGTTACTGTTCATTCAGCTCTTGGTTCCACTTCTCCCTATGTTCCAGGTTCCGGTCCTCCACGATTTCAATTACATATATTCTTTGTTACGACTATGGTTCCGCTTCATTCACGCTGCGCATTTGACTATGGTTCCGCCTTCATTCATACTGTGCATTTGACTATGGTTCCGCCTACATTCATACTGTGCATTTGACTATGGTTCTCCCATATATATAACACACAGTTCTTCGGTGTATGCATATATGTAAACCATATATATATATATAACGCACCTACCATATATACAACCTCCATGTCAATCGAATACAAGTGCTCTGTTAAAAATTGGGGATAATTTCAAACATAATTCAAACAGTGAATGCCAACTGATTCAAAGCATATCCAATCTCATTGCATTCCACTGCACATTTGAATATAAAGTCCGGAATGTAAATTATGTTATGTGTAACGCCCGGCTGTATAAAAGATTCTCAGAATTTATATATATATGTACATATTTTTGGAATAACAATTATTTCTCTGCAATAACAGCTGTGGCTCTGCCTCTGTCGCTTCTGTCACTCTGCCTCTGCCTCTACTGCTGTGATAACAGCTCTGTCTCCGTATTTTCTTCCTCTGCCTCTGCCTTTCTCCTTTATATTCATTTCCTCTTTGCTACCTCCATTGTATGTCTTTGTCTCCTTGTAACCGTTCCTGTTTCTACATATGCTACCTCCTTTTCCATCAATGGCAACATTTCCAACAGTCTCCCCCTTTGGCATTGATGGAAATACATTTTCTCTGTTTGCCTGCTCTTTCTCCTGTTGCTTGCTCTTCCTGTTTGCCTGCTCTTCCTCCTGTTGTTTGCTCTTCCTGTTTGCCTGCTCTTTCTCCTGTTGCTTTCTCTTCCTCCCCCTTTGACATCAATGGAAAAGGGTTGCTTTTTTCATTTCCTCTCTCTGAGTTATGTTTAGGTCCTCTACTGCTGACTTTGTACCATGCTGCTCCAAAGTGATGTATAAAACTTGTTGAGAGAACACTTTGAGGATTATCGAATTTGAATATACACGGTAAATTGATACAGTTCAAACGCATAGACTTCTTTCACTTGTATAGAGCTAAAAGTGAGAATAATGATACTTCATAGAATACAGATGTATCATCTTTTATCTAATCAGAGATGTATGATTGGATTCAAACTGATGCTTTTGTTCTGTAATTGACCTTTTCATGCTTGAATAATGCAGACAACTCTAGGATAATAACTTGGTGTTCTTTTGTCTTAATCCTTTGATCCTGAGGACCTGATTCATGCTTTCCTTGCTGAATGATCTCCCCCTGGAATGATATTATCATTTCTGTTCTCCCCCTGAGACTGTGCTTTCTCTTTATATCAGAGAGTAGCATCTACAGATACTACCCCTAGTTTATCCCTCAAATATTGGAATGGTTCTCCAGCAAGAGGTTTGGTAAATATATCAGTTGTCTGTTCTTTTGTTAGTACATATTCCAGTTTTACTATATTCTGAGCCACTTGTTCTCGGAGAAAATGATACTTGATTGGGATATGGTTAGTTTTTGAGTGAAGCACAGGATTTTTAGATATACTAATAGCACTTGTATTATCACATTTAATTGAGATAGGTTCATCAATGCTTACCTTCATGTCTTGTAGAGTTTGCTTCATCCACATGACTTGTGTACAACATGCTGCTGCTGCAATATATTCTGCTTCTGCTGTAGATAGGGAGATAGATGTTTGTTTCTTGCTTAACCATGCCACCAGAATTTCTCCTAGATAGAATGCACCTCCACTTGTACTCTTCCTGTCATCCAAACAGCTGGCCCAATACACATCTGTGTATGCTGATAAAGTGAAGTTTTTGCTTTTAGGATACCAAAGTCCATACTGTGTTGTTCCTTGTAGATATCTGAATATTCTTTTGACTGCAAGAAGGTGATTTTGATTAGGTGTTGATTGATATCTAGCCACTAGTCCTACTACTAGCATGATGTCTGGTCTTGATGCAGTCAGATACAATAGACTTCCAATCATGGATCTGTAGAGTTTTTTATCTATATCAGCAGACCCATCATCAGCACACAGCTTGCAACCTGTGGTCATGGGAGTTCACACAGGTTTGCAATCCTCCATTTTGAATTTTTTCAGCATTTCTTTTAAGTATTTTTCCTGAGAGATGAAGGTGCCTATGTTCTTTTGTTGAATTTGAAGTCCCAAGTAGAAACTGAGCTCTCCAATCATAGACATTTCAAACTCTGTTTTCATCTCATCAGCAAACCCTTTTGCTAGTTCATCTTTGTTGCTTCCAAACATAATGTCATCAACATACACTACAACAATCAGAAGTTCATTTTCATGGGCTTTTATGTATAGATTGCTGTCTACTCCACCTCTCTTAAAACCCTGTTTTTGCAAATATTTATCCAGTCTTGAGTACCAAGCACGAGGAGCCTGTTTCAGTCCATATAGGGCCTTCTCCAGTCTGCATACATAGTCTTCTTTGTCTGTCAATGAGAAGCCTTCTGGTTGTTCCATGTACACTTCTTCTTCTAGCTCTCCATTAAGAAAATCAGACTTTACATCCATTCGATATACCCTGAAGTCTTGGTAGCATGCAAATGCCAGGAACATTCTGATAGCTTCCATTCTGGCTGCAGGGGCAAATTTTTCTTCATAATCAAGTCCTTCAATTTGTGAGTATCCTTTGCAGACCAGCCTAGCTTTATTCCTGATTACTTGTCCCTGCTCATTCATTTTGTTTTTGAATACCCATTTTGAACCAATGATATTCTTCTCAATTGGTCTAGGAACTAGTTCCCAGGTATTGTTCTTCTCAATTTGGTCCAATTCTTCATTCATTTCTTTTACCCAATACTTGTCCTTGTTGGCTTCTTCAAACTTCTTTGGCTCTATTTGTGATAACATTGCTATGTATACTTCTTCTGTCTGTTCAGTTATCTGCCTTCTTGTTTGCACTCCTACACTCTTGTCTCCTATGATTTGATCTTCTGGATGGTTCTTTTGAGTGTATCTTGAGGGGGTTTTTGAGTTCACTTCAACATTTTCTGATTTTTTTCTTGTTTCTTCATCATCTTGGTCCTCTTCTTCATGATTTTTAGGATGGCTGCTGCAATCTATATCTCTTGTCTTGTTTGGAAGTTCTTCATCAAATATTACATCAATACTTTCTACAATTTTTCAAAGAGTCTTGTTGTAGAATCTGTATCCTTTACTCTTGGATGCATATCCTAAGAGTATTCCTTCATCTGCTCTTGCATCAAACTTCCACAGATTTTCATCATTATTCTTTATGTAGCACTTGCTGCCAAAGACTCTAAAGTGCTTGATTGATGCAGGTTTACCATGCCATAGCTCATAAGGTGTCTTATCACTGTTAGGTCTTAGATGAGCTTTATTTAGAATATGTACTGCTGTGTGTACAACTTCTGCCCAAAAGGTTTGAGTAGTGTTACTCTCTTGCATCATAGCTTTGGCCATTTGTTGTACAGACCTGTTTTGTCTCTCTGCTACTCCATTCTGCTGAGGTGTCCCTGCAATGGTAAATTGTTGCTTTATTCCATGTTCATTACATAGGTATGCAAAGTCATAATCTGTGAATTCTCCTCCTCTATATGATCTGATACATTTTAGCTTGCATCCAGTTTGATTTTCTGCTAATGCTTTGAATGTCTTAAACTTTTCCAATGCTTCTGATTTGTTCTTAATAAAAGAAACCCATGTCATTCTGGAGAAATCATCTATTATCAGCATGAAGTAGGATTCTCCACTTGGTGTCTTAGTTCTAGTAGGTCCACACAGGTCCATGTGCACAAGCTGGAGTGGTCTTCTTGTTGATAGCTCATCTTTATATCTAAAGGATGTGCGAGTCTGTTTCCCCAATTGACAAGATTTGCATATGGTATTTGAAGGCATTTTTATTTCTGGCATATCTCTGACAGATTTCTTCTTGCTCAGTCTGATGATATGGTCGAAGCTGAGATGTCCCAATCTCCTATGCCATAACCATGACTCCTCAAGTTTGCTAATATGGCAGGCTTCATCCTCCTCTTTTACTATGTAAACATTACTCTCTGTTCAAACACCTTTGAGCAGAGTCTTTCCTGTTGTGCTTGATCCGACTTCACAATCTTGTGCTCTAAAGAGAACTTCACAGCCTTTGTCACACATCTGACTGACACTCAGTAAATTAGCTTTCATCCCATCTACAAATAGTACATCTTGGGCCTTTCCTCTACCATTATCTATGCTGACTGAACCCTTTCCTTTGATCTTTCCTGACTTATCATTACCAAAAGTAACATTACCGGATTTCTTTTCATCAAGAGTAATAAACTTACTTTTGTCTCCTGTCATGTGTTTAGAACAGCCACTGTCCAAATACCATTGACTTTTTAGATCTTGAGCAATTAGAGCCAGGTCACACTTATTCACCTTCTTTACCCACTGGAGGCACCCTTTGTTTTGTATCTTTTGTGAGGTGATGACCTCCATCTTCTTAGAGGACATTTGGATGGTATATGTCCAACTTGATTGCATACACAACATTTGATCATAATTTTTGTAGAATTGTGAGTATGAACATAATTTCTTTGATTCATAAGCCTTCTTGAGGTGTTAAACATCAATCTTTGTCCATACTTTCTACACTCAATGATTTTATGACCAAATTCCTTATAATAAAAGCAGTAACCATAGAAGCTATTTGCATACCTGATGTAAGGTTGTCTCTTCCATTTGTTTGCTTGAGGTAGTCTCTTCAATGTTTGCATCTTTTGCTGGTTTGAATTACTCCTTCTTGCATGAAAATATGCACCAATGTGTCCCAGCTTGTGGCAGACATAACAGGTGGAATTATTCATAGGAGGGAAGAATTTCCTTTGATGGTTTCCAAATTTTACATATTCAGGGGTCTTAGTATTTATTACATTCTTTGCTACTAGCGGTTTCTTCTGATCTATGTCTTCCTTATTGCAGATTTCTTCTTTTGTAGGAATTGTTTGAGTTGCTTCATCATTCTTCTTTTCTTTTACAAAAATAATCTCTCTGTCAACCTTTTCTTTGCCTTTACTTGATTCTCCTTCATAACCTATTCCAGTTTTTATCATGGGAGATATTTGAGCACCCAGAATTTCATTCAACTTACTAGAGCTTGTTGTTTGAGAAGAATTTATGACCACTTTCCTTTGAGCATTTTCTAATTTATTCCTGAGACATACTACTTCTTCTTCCAACTTCTCTTGTTCTTGAGATTTCTCCTTGATTTGCTTAAGTAACATGTCCTCTATCCTTTTGGCTTCTTCAAGCTTTATCTTTAGCTGCTTTAAGATTTCTGAATTCTGTTCTTCTCGTACATACTTGAGGAGAATGTCCTTTTGTTTTCTGCATTTCAGTTTGAGTCTGTCAATCTCTTCCAGAGCACTTCTTAGCTCCCCCTCAAGGTCGACTTCCCCTTCTTCTTCTTCATCTTCTAGCAGGAGTCCTTCAAGTTCTTCTATGGCCATCAACAAGAATTCGGAGGTTCCTTCTTCACTTGAGGGTTCATCTGAATCTTCAGATGTATTGTTGTCTTGTTGAGCGTACAAGGATTTTCTGCTGAACTTCTTTCCTTTCTGCCAGTTCTTTGATTTATTTCTCTCTCACTCTTGAGGCTGATTCCTTACTTTCTTGTGAGGACACTTAGCAGCATAGTGTCCAAATTTTCCACAGTTGAAGCATTTAAAAGGTAGTTTACCTTTGTATTTATCTGATCCTCTATCCAATTTCTTGACAAATTTTGCCTCTTCTTCATCTGAGCAAGAGCATATGTCTCCCTCTTCTTATTTCTTATTTTCTGATTTAAAAGATGCCTCCCTCGTACTTGTCTTCTTCTATGGGAGCCTCATTTCATAGGTTGTTAGATTTCCAAGTAGCTGGTTCATGGTCAAGGTCTCCCAATCAGCTGTTTCTTCTATTGCAGACACCTTTGGATTAAACCTGGATGGAAGAGATCTTAGAATATTTTGCACAATTATACTTTCTGGCATTTTTTCTCCAAGAGCTTTCATATTGTTAATAATTTCTGCAGCTTTTAGAAAGAAACAGGCAATGTCTTCATCATCATTCATTTTTAAGTTCTCAAACTGGGCTCTATAGACTTGAAGTTTGGCAGTCTTTACTTTCTTGTCTCCCTCATGTATGTTCTCAAGAGTATCCCATATATCTTTGGCAGTGTCTTTGTGCATTACTTTAATAAATTCTGCTTCACATAATCCATTCAGGATGGCATTCATGGCCTTTGCATTAGCCACAAAATCTTGTTTTTTTCCTTTTTCTGTGTCAGTTGCCTTTGGGGCATATCCTAATTCCACAGCAGCCCAGACTTCTATTCCTAGAGACATTATGTATGTCCTCATTTTGATTTTCCAGAAAGCATAATTTTCACCAGTGAAGAAAGGGGCTTTATTGGTTGAGCATCCTTCTTTACTAGCCATCTTGGGAACCTAGGATCTCCTTTCAGTTGTTAGACTTGAACAAAGGAACCCGCTCTGATACCAATTGTTGAACTCTTAGTTAAACTGAGAGGGGGGGGGTGAATCAGTTTAACACATTCATAATCTTTTAAAACTTTTCATTAAACCTTATTTACACCTTCATTTCATGTCCAACTTAATATGTGAGTAATATTAGAATGTGAGCAGCAAGTATTAATATAATAGAACAACAAACTTAATATGAGAGCAGCAGGTATTAAGCAGATGATATAAATCAGATCAAAACATAAACATCATGCACAGAGACACCAGATATAAGTGGAAACCCATAAAGGGAGAAAACCACATCTTATTATTGTTGTGATGCAAAGGCAAGCTCCAACTCCTTCTCACCACTGTTTTCTGCAGGCACCAACCTACAGGAGGCTCTATCCTCAATTCTGCAAGCTACAACTTGCAAGGAAGCACCAACTCCCTTCAATTTTCTGCAGGCACCAACCTACAGGAGGCTCCAACCTCAATCAGCTACAACTGACAGCTATCAAGCTGCAACTTGATAGGGAAGCTCCAACTTCCTCAATTTATCAAACTGAATGTTTGCTGATTTACTCCAGATATCAGCTCTGTTCTGTATCTGCTCTTCTTCTCTTAATCTTCTCTGCTTTATTCTTCTATATTCTGCATTCTCTGTATTTTCTCTCTCTACCTCACCTCATCTTTGAGCTTATTAAATTGATATTATATATAGAAATTCTCACATGACTGTTTTTATTTCACAAGGAATTTGGAATGAACAGTCATGACTCTTTGGCTTCTGTCTTCTTATTCCTTTTTCCAACTCATTTTAAGAATTACTACAATATGTACAAATTTCCATGCTACAGTGGGATTTTGTCTTTTCCTTAGGATACTTGCCTTTGCATCACACACAATAAAAATAATTACAACATTTACATTCACATTTTTAATTACACATTTCAATTTCACTCAGCGCCTTTTCTGGATTTTGGCTTTACTGGACTTGTCTTTTTCTGCTGCTGTTAAGAACCTGTTCTGCATACACTTTGTTCACTGTCATCTGCATATTCCCTATTTTTTGTGCTTATTCACCTGTCCAACTCATTCATGTACATATTCCTGTTCACCGAACTTTCATCTCTGCATGCTCTCCTCTTCTTTTTCCTTTTCCATAATTGCATTCAAGTTTCATGCTCAATCATTTCCCAAGTCTGAGAAATCTCACAATCTCTGCTTTGTTCTACACTGGCAATTCCAATGCTTAAATCTGAAGTGTTAATAAATCAACCATATTCCCAGTACTTTTCAATATTTCACTTAATTGTGTGTAAATGCATTCCAAGCTTCATTTTCAATCATATTCCAACCCGACAATCTCACTCTACACTTATTCTACACTGGCAAACTCAAACAAATAAGTCTGGTCATTTTTAATGTCTCAATTCAGAGAATTGAGATATTAATTCAACATTCTGCCATGGCTATAAAATCATACATATGAACTCATTCATATTTCGATCATTAAAATTTTCTAACTTAATTTTGGCTCCCGGCTTATATATATAACTTTCAAACTTTATATTATGCCGCCAATACGATTAACCTTGGTTAAACTCTTTTTAATATAACTCACCGGGCCTTATACTAAGATTACAATAAAAAATGTTACACTAAAAAATGTCACCCTGACATTCTGTTGACTGTATGAGCTCATTAAACACTCATACATTCCTCCTTTGCAAGTCTTACAACCTTTGTTCCTCATTCCATGCCCTGAAACTGGAAGAAAAACCCTAAAAATCTCTGAAGCCTTGGGTACGCAGGTAATATGAAGCCTTCCTGCGTTTTTAGCTAGGGTACGCAGGTAAGGTGAAGATAAAATGCGTTCTAGAACGCATTTTTCCAGTGTTATAGGTGCGGTACCCCTGTAAAGTAAAAAATGCGCGAAATTAAACCAAAAAAGTTGAATTTTGGTCAATTCTAGAAGGTTCTGGATGAGATTTTTTGGGGATGAGTACGCTTTGATAAGGTGCATGTATCCCACACCTTAAGGAACTAATCCCTTGATGTGAGGAGCCTATCCCTTTGAAGGAGGATTCTATCCCTTTCAAGGTGGAATCCTAACCTCCTCATCTGCTCTATAAAAGGAGGCATTGGGTAGCCTCAAAGGGTTAAGTTTTGATGGAGATTTTGGAGATTGAGGATTAGAGTTCAAGTTTTTTGGAGAAGATTTTTGAGTTGAAGTGCTGTTTGAGATTTAGACTTCTTCCTGCTGAGCTTTTGAGAGGAAATATCACATACCTCTTTTTTCTCCTGAAGGAAGAGTGCAAGACTTATCAAAGTAGAGGAGATTCCTGCTTCGGACCCCGGGAAGGCCTTTCGAACATCAAGGCTAAGGTTGTAAGGTTCTTCTGTATATTTTAAGATTAATACAATCAAGTTCTTTTTTTCTCAATAAATTGTCGTTCGATTGTTTATTTCAATAAGCTGTCGTTTGATCGTTTATTTCATAGATTCCTTGATCACTATGATAGGTATGTTTTATGATTATTTGTTATACAGGTGCTATTGATATTTTCTTGTTTGTGATTGCAGATCAACGAAAGATGATACTTTCTTGTAACAAAAGGGCCCTTGTTGCGATGAAGGATTATTGATGCAACGGAAGCACTGCGACCGCAAATAAGCATTTGGATCTAAGGTAGGATCGACACCTTCATAACATTTATTTGTAAAATGAATATATCTAGAGAAAGACAAACTTAGTTGTTCGTTTGTTGCTAGATTGTCTTCCGCCACTAGGGAGATCGATCTTGTTCGCAAGATCGATTTATCCGGCCAAAAAATTGGCAACTCCGCTGGGGAAAGAAACTTGTTGTTTTTGGTTCTCTTTTATTTTGATTTGAGGAAAAGTTTTTCTTGGTTTTTGATTGATGGATATCTGCCTGGGTAGCTTAGTTTTTCTTCTTTTTTTTAAATTTTGAAATCTTTTATGTTTTTCTTGAAGTTTTCAGGGGACCGCACTTTGTCTTCACACATAGTGCGTGCATCTCCGCACTTTCCTTAAGTAACCAGTGCGGGACCGCACCTGTTTCTTCTGGGACCTGCGGACCTTGTTAAAAGTCTTGAAAAATTTAGATTTCTTCTAGTTTAGTTTAGATTTAATTTTGGATTCTTAGCATCTACCCAGATCTATATTTTTCTGTCAAAAAAGTCTTGTTTCTGAATTTCTTTCAGCAAATTCTTCATCTCATCAATCTCCATTAAGTTAATTGGGTGTTTTGAGTCTCTTTTTTGAGAAATTCTTAATTTGATTTCCTTTGGTTATTAATTGAAGGTTTGTCTCAGTCTTTTCACAATTTTGCATCTTTTTGCTTTAATTGTGTATGAGTGTTAATCGCCTTTGAGTGTTGTTTGATCTTTGGAACTCTCACCCGATTTTCTTGACTTCCACTTGATTGGTTCTTAGATTACATTAGAATCATCTTGTGTTTGAGAATTCTCTTGCATAGATCACATTTGCATAATTAGAATTCTCATTTTTAGAATATGAATGAAAAATGTGCATAGATTACATTTGCATACTTTTCATGTGAATTGTGCATAGATTACAATTGCATAGTTTACATTCTGAAAAATCAATCGTAGATTTAGATTAGTTTTCTTTGATTTGAATTTAGATGTTTTTATGTTTGTTTAAAAAAAAAAAAAAAAAAAATTGTTTTTGGGATTGATTTGCATTAGTTTTTCTTGATGAAATTAGTGCATTAGAGAATTTGTTATATTTTCTCTTATTTATCAATCTTTGCATTGTTGGAAGTGGATGGAAACTCTCTCCTTACTTTAGGTAGGATTCATCGAATTGAAAAGATTACATTATCATATTCGATTGCATTCAGTTTTGGTTCGGGTCATAACACCATTGGTTTCATATCCATTTACCCTTTTGAGTAATAACAGCCTAAATAACGCAGCGCTTAATTAAAATTCATCTAGTAATTTTTACATTTTTAGGGCTTTTTCCACCAATCTAGCTTAGGCTAGTGTCTTGGAATAGGTTTTAGTTAACTCTCCAAGACAGTAAAACAAACAAGTAGACAAATCTTGCGGTAGGAAAAATTCCAATTGTTGCATGTATGCTCTGGGAAGCTCCTCTTAAAGGAGTTAAGCACCAGATCATATCTGAACCAGTGGGGTAATCAATCCTTCCTCATTGGGAACGATAGAAGATATACACGTATTAAAAACGGTAAACCTCGGATAGACCATTGTCGAGGAGCCAGAGGTCACTTGTCGGTAAACCTTGGATTCTTTCAAGGAGCCTTCAAGGGGATTGAGCTTTGTTACTCTGCCCTTGCGTGTGTGTCGAATCGTAGACTGTTCCCCCAGGTATATTTGTTTCAGTTGGTAACCTTAGTGACCATAATCTTTAGGATTCTTCCTTAAGGTGACAGTGGAGGGAAGATCCCACTGTACCTGGAGCAGACGTCGACTAGACACACTTGGACTCTCTGGGGGGTTCTCTTCACTCGAGATGGTTTTGTGAAGAAACTTGTGCCAGTCTGTTTCATTAAGCAGGTTGTCGGGGTAACTGTTCCAACCGCCCTTTCTGTATTAAATTCTACGATGTTGGATTTCATCACCAACTAGTGTTTTAGTACAGGAAGTTACTGTTTGTGTGTGGTTTGACTCCTAGATTTGATAGCGCGTGTTAATTTGTTTGTTTTTACTTTTCGAGACCATAGGTGTGAATTGTGAATTTTAATTGTTAGGTGTGAATTGTTAATTGTTAATTTTAGTTTTTAATTTGTTAATAAAATTCACTGAAGTTGAATATAATGGCAACTGTTCCAGAATTTACCAACCAAGGAACCCTTCTTAACGAGATTCCTAGTACTTTTCATTGCTTTGGAAATGTTGGTCCTCCTTATATGGCTACATTGTCATTACCTGGATTTACAATAGGTTTACTGATATGGTTATTTTCAACTTCGTTGGCCCTGAATACTCCATTTGTTCCACCTCAACCGAATGCTTCACCTAAACAGAGTTCACCATCTCAACATCACCAACCTTCTGTTGACCCTTTACCTTCTTCGTCTAATATTTCTTCCTCTTCGCCCGGTAAAAGCCTTGACGCTAGTAACCAGGTGGCGAAGAAGAAGAAAGGGAAGAAGAAGAAGAAGAAGAAGCAAGGTAAGAAAGAAGTCAACCAACCAACCATGGCTGTAAATGTTAGTTGTGTTGAGGAAACCTCCAACAAGCTGTAGATTAGAAGTAGTTAGTGAGGATAGTTCCTTGTACTGTGTCAACCTCCTTAAAAAATGAATCAGTGGTGAGGATAGTTCCTTGTACTGTGTCAACCTCGTTAAAAAATGAATCAGTGAGAGTGAGGAGAGTTCCTTGTACTGAGTCAACCTCATTAAAAAATGAATCAGTGAGTATGAGGATGGTTCCTTTTACTGTGTCAACCTCGTTAAAAAATGAATCAGTGCGGGTGAGGATAGTTCCTGTTACTGTGTCAACCTCGTTAAAAAATGAAACATGTAAGTGAGGAGAGTTCCTTGTACTGTGTATACCTCGTTTAAAAATGAATCAGTGAGTTTGAGGATAGTTCCTGTTACTGTGTCAACCTCTTAAAAAAATGAAACATGTCTTTGAGGATAGTTCCTGTTACTGCGTCAACCTCTTTAAAAAATGAAACATGTCTTTGAGGAGAGTTCCTTTTACTGTGTCAACCTCGTTAAATAATGAATCAGTGGCTAGTGAGGATAGTTCCTGTTACTGTGTCAACCTCGTTAAAAAATGAAACATGTAGGTGAGGAGAGTTCCTTGTACTGTGTCAACCTCGTTAAAAAATGAATCAGTGAGTGAGGATAGTTCCTTTTACTATGTCAACCTCGTTAAAAAATGAATCAGTTGCGTGAGGATAGTTCCTTGGACTGTGTCAACCTCGTTAAAAAATGAATCAGTTGTTGTGAGGAAAGTTCCTGTTACTGTGTCAACCTCGTTAAAAAATGAATCAGGTGTGTGAGGAGAGTTCCTTATACTGTGTCAACCTCGTTAAAAAATGAATCAGTGAGTCTGAGGAGAGTTCCTTTTACTGTGTCAACCTCGTTAAAAAATGAAGCAGTTAGGGTGAGGAAAGTTCCTTTTACTGTGTCAACCTCTTTAAAAAATGAAACAGTGAGAGTGAGGAGATTTCCTTATACTGTGTCAACCTCGTTAAAAAATGAATCAGTGAGTCTGAGGATAGTTCCTTTTACTGTGTCAACCTCGTTAAAAAATGAATCAGTTAGTCCGAGCATAGTTCCTTTTCTTGTGTCAAGCTCGTTTAAAAAATGAAACAAGCTTCCATGAGGACAATTCTTTTTCTGTTTCAACCTCATTAAAAAATGAAACAGTAGGTAGATTGTAGAGAGTAGATTAGTAGATTAGAATAAGTAGTTTATGAGGACAGTTCTTTGCCTGTGTCAACCTCGTTAAAAAATGAATCAGTTGGTCATGAGGATGGTTCCTGTTACTGAGTCAACCTCGTTAAAAAATGAATCAGGTATGAGGACAGTTCTTTTCCTGTGTCAACCTCGTTAAAAAATGAATCAGTTGGTCAGAGGATAGTTCCTGTTACTGAGTCAACCTCATTAAAAAATGAATTAGGTATGAGGACAGTGCTTTTCCTGTGTCAACCTCATTAAAAAATGAATCAGTAGGTTATGCAGGTAGATTAGAAATAAGTAGTTTCAGAGGACAGTTCCTTTTACTGTGTCAACCTCGTTAAAAAATGAAACACGTTTCCATGAGCATAGTTCTTTTCCTGTGTCGAGCTCGTTAAAAAATGAAACAAATCCTCCCCTAATTGAGTCGAGTCTTTGAATAGACCTCGTAAATGTTAAGTCATATATTTAGGTTAGTTTTTAGGTCGGGTCTTTCATATGATCTCGTAAATGAACCTTCATTCCATCCAGCTATTTATTACTAGTGTACTTAGTTGAATGAAATGAAGCTGGGGGGGCATGCGCTCTAGCAGTTACGCTTAGGGGGCATCAAGCATAGTTTTCTCTACGTTTCAAGCTTGTGTAAAAATGAAACTACTCACGAAGCATAGTTTTCTCTTTGTTTCAAGCTTGTGTAAAAATGAAACCTATCTAGAGTCAATTTTTGTTATTTTCAAGACTCGTTAAACTCATGAAAATCCCGATATTATTTTGCTATATTTCATTCTCGTAAAATACATGAAAATGCCGAGTTCTTTCCGTCTTTTCCTGCTCGTAAATTAAATTAAAAGTCGGCCACATGAGTACATTTTTATCCCTTTTTCGAACTCATTCAAACTTACAGAAAAAGCGAAACCTTGGAGTTCTCTTTTAAGCCCTTTTCAGACTCTCTAAACATGAAAAGATTGCCGAGCACTTGATTATTCGAACTCGTTAAAGTAAATGAATAATCGTCCCTTCAGTATAAGTTTACCCCTTTTACGGATTGAAATGGACTATTTACGAAAAAGGTATACGTTGACTAAATACGGTCAATAGAGTTCTCTCCCGCATTATTTTATCCTTTTTCGGGCTCGAGAGACTAAATTTACGAAAAAGAACACCCATGGAGTTTTCTTAAGTTTTTCTTCTGACTCCCTAAAACTGAAAAACACCGAGTTTCTCCTATATTGGACTCGTTAAAACTTAACAGTAAAGGACCTGTTTAATTTTCAACAGGAACGAACCACTCCTTCTTAGGGTTCGAATTTTAAACTAAGTTGGACTCATCCGAAGGATGAGCTTATAAAAAAGCAAATGTTATCCTCCTCAAGCTTGTCAAAAATAAAGAGGTACTTGCCAGAAATGGTGGGGGAAAAGAGAGAAAAACGAACCTGTTTGTTACATTTTGATTATTCGGAAAACCGTTAACCACTCTTGAACACGACGCTTTTTGTCCACCTGGGTTGGGAAATCCTTTGCCTAACAGTTAATCAAACCATATTGAAAGTCTTCAGCCGGTTTCTGGGTATTAGCTTTGGGTCAATTGTTACCAAGCCATCTGCAGTGTCGTTACGTGTTCAAGAGGAAAGTTCAATTAAAACATTCATCTGCAAAATATCTGTCATCCATTTTTTGACCATCCCTGAGTCAGTCCTTGCCAATATTTTTTCAAAACTTGATCTATGATTTCGTGTTGTGGGCTTGCCTACGACATATCACTTTCTATCGACGACAACTCATTATCTAGGAAGTTGATCTAGAAATCGTCAGTACCTTGAAATCTGCATGCCTCAATGGCAGGTTTCTCGCCTTCGACGACAAGTTGCATCATTGACCTTCGATCGAATGATTCCGTGACATGTTCGACTTCAGCTCATTCATTCACATTTCATGGATTGTACTGAGTACTTTGAGAGCCATTGACATTACTGGTGGTTTCTCTCACACTTGTTAATAGTTCACATCATTGACTGGTAATCAAGTGGTTTCTACCATGTTCGACTTCAACACATTTATTCACATGGATAGAATCGTACTAGTTTGAGATGCGGAAATCAAGACCCTGGATCTAGTTTCCACCATCCAGGCTGCGAGGAATTTTGTTATCATTCATACAATAGACTATTTATAAACAGATGGATGCGTCCATACTGTGTCGACATATGTCTATACTGTGATGTATTCAAAATCATTCCTGTATTAGAACAATTTAGAGTTAGTTTCTAGTTAGTTTTGATCTGAGTATGGGAATGCCTACCTCAGTGATGATATGATTACATATATATATTTTGCATTGAATGTTTTTACAGGTTCCGACTGGGGTGTCCACAGGATGATCCTTGAAATGATAAAGTACTTCACTTTTCATATATGACAGACTTCATCTTCATCTATTCCAGACTTCGCACTTTAGGGGGCAATCTGTTACACTAAAAAATGTCACCTTGACATTCTGCTGACTGTATGAGCTCATTAAACACTCATACATGCCTCCTTTGCAAGTCTTACAACCTTTGTTCCTCATTCCATGCCCTGAAAATGGAGGAAAAACCCTAAAAAGCTCAAAAAACCTTGGGTACGCAGTTAATATGAAGCCTACCTGCGTTTTTAGCTAGGGTCCGCATGTAATGTGAAGATAAACTGCATTCTAGAACGCATTTTTCCAGTGTTATAGGTGCGGTACCCCTGTAAAGTCAAAAATGCGCGAAATTAAACCAAAAAAGTTGAATTTTGGTCAATTCTAGAAGGTTCTGGATGAGATTTTTTGGGGATGAGTACGCTTTGATAAGGTACATGTATCCCACACCTTAAGGAACTAATCCCTTGATGTGAGGAGCCTATCCCTTTGAAGGAGGGTTCTATCCCTTTAAAGGTGGAATCCTAACCTCCTCATCTGCTCTATAAAAGGAGGCATTGGGTAGCCTCAAAGGGTTAAGTTTTGATGGAGATTTTGGAGATTGAGGATTAGAGTTCAAGTTTTTTGGAGAAGATTTTTGAGTTGAAGTGCTGTTTGAGATTTAGACTTCTTCCTGCTGAGCTTTTGAGAGGAAATATCACATACCTCTTTTTGCTCCTGAAGGAAGAGTGCAAGACTTATCAAAGTAGAGGAGATTCCTGCTTCGGACCCCGGGAAGGCCTTTCAAACATCAAGGCTAAGGTTGTAAGGTTCTTCTGTATATTTTTAAGATTAATACAATCAAGTTCTGTTTTTCTCAATAAATTGTCGTTCGATTGTTTATTTCAATAAGCTATCGTTTGATCGTTTATTTCATAGATTCCTTGATCACTATGATAGGTATGTTTTATGATTATTTGTTATACAGGTGCTATTGATATTTTCTTGTTTATGATTGCAGATCAACGAAAGATGATACTTTCTTGTGACAAAAGGGCCCTTGTTGCGACGAAGGATTATTGATGCAAAGGAAGCACTGCGACCGCAAATAAGCATTTGGATCTAAGGTAGGATCGACACCTTCATAACATTTATTTGTAAAACGAATATACTTAGAGAAAGACAAACTTAGTTGTTCGTTTGTTGCTAGATTGTCTTCTGACACTAGGGAGATCGGTCTTGTCCGCAAGAACGATTTATCCGGCCAACACTCTACACTTATTCTACACTGGCAAACTCAAACAAATAAGTCTGGTCATTTTTAATGTCTCAATTCAGAGAATTGAGATATTAATTCAACATTCTGCCATGGCTATAAAATCATACATATGAACTCATTCATATTTCGATCATTAAAATTTTCGAACTTAATTTTGGCTCCCGGCTTATATATATAACTTTCAAACTTTATATTATGCCGCCAATACGATTAACCTTGGTTAAACTCTTTTTAATATAACTCACCGGGCCTTATACTAAGATTACAATACGTCGAATAACATTAATAAACCAAATTCATTATATATGACTTTGATTTGGGCCCACAATACAACCAAAGGACCAATCGAGTGCACATTGTATCTTTGTTAACCCACGCACCCATCCGACGGTTGGTATTACGTTGCCCGATCCAACGTATATCACTCGATCAACATGCGCAAACAATAATGCTTGATGGTGCTCCGTACTCGGGTTATCCTCCACACACCTTGGTTAAACTCCAGGCAAGTCCGATGCATGATCACCGTCCGATAGCCCTCTTCCAGATCAACGACCCGTGTCAATTTCGCTCCGCGTCCTGGTACGAAAGTTAATGCGTGAAGGCACACGTTAAACGGTGGTTTTACTGTTCATCCAGGGACATGCGTCGATCAATCAATGGAATCGCTGCCCATTCCTTCAATACCACTTTCCGTATAAGGGTGGTGCGAAAAATACCAGAAACCGCCGTTACTGTTCTCCGTTCCTCCTCGTGGTTCCGTTGCTTTACTCCAGGTTCCATCCAACTCCTCGTTCTGTCGTCATTCACGTATTTACCATTTCCTCAGCCCAGTTGGTTCAGTCAGTTTCGAACCAATGCTGCACCAAGTTATAGTCTCGCTTCTCCTCCCATACTCAGTCGAGGAATAGGACTATTTTACTGTATTCCTATATTATAAACACAGTGCCCGAACATGAATTCAACCTTACTTCGTCTGTACAGAGAGTCTCCCCAATTATGCACAGTACATCATTAAACCAATTACAGGGTATACGCGTTTCAATTTCCATACAGAAGCCAAATTCCAAATCTCATATGATTGCTCAAAGACGCAAGGCATTCTCCACAATTAAATAACAATTTTCTCAGGAGTCCTAAATTATGAACCCATACTCCCATAGAGAGTGTTAAAACGGACTATATACACATAATCCAACCACGGATTTTTATTCAGTCTGAGCAGGTCTGTACAGGTCTACCCTCGATTCCTCTGCTGCCTCTCTGCTTCAAAGTTTGTTGGTTCAGGTACTCCTCCTTTGCCATCCCTTTTGCCATCAATGACAAAATTTCCAACATTAATCAGTCCCTATATTCATATGAAAACAATTCATTGTTAGTCGGCGCAGTTGTTGAAGGTTTAGGTTAACAATAATGTCAGTTGGCGAATCGCTCTATTTTCTACGGCTAGACTCGTGTATAAATTAATGTGTCTCTGATGTAATAGATAAAATCTTTGAGAGAGTCTTCGTTTTCTAATATGGTATCAGAGCCATGTGGGCTATGGTGTGAGAGTTGTGAAGGCTCGGTGAGAAAGTTGTGTGCTCGGTGACAATTGTGAGTGCTCGTTGAGAGAGCTGTGTGCTCGGCGAGTCTGCTCTGTGTTATGTTGCTAAGCTGATCGAAATGTTGTACCCATTGTGGCTGTTGGGCGTGAGCTACGTGATAAAGGCTTCTACTGAAATTTGTAATGAAGGTTGATTAAGTGTTGTAAGTGTTGAGATGGTGTCTATTTTTGAGCGTGTGTGTGGTCGCTGGTATAAGTGGAGTCTGTGGCATAACGCCAACACACAAGTTTTGGCTTCCTGTTTGAATATGTGAGGAGTGGGCTTGCTGGCGACTGGGTTGTGAGTGTTGTGAGTTGGAACGTGAAGCTCCTGTGAGTCTTTTCAGTTCCTAGAGTTCTCCCGGTGGAGTTGTGAGCTGCGTGATGTGAGGAGTCAGCGTAGTGAGCTGATTTCCAGTGGTTTTGAGATCGTGTTGTTGGAGAGGTGTGTGGTGAATGATATGTTATCATGTCAGAAGCAGTGGTGCTTGAGCTGTGTGCCGGCAAGGAGTCGTCATGAGTGAAATTTCGGACAATTTGTCCCTATTTTCCATGTGGGAGCTTGGGTGTTGTATTTTGACCTAGTGTTATTTTATTTTCAGTGGGCATGGGGTCGTTGGCCCATCCCTATGTGGGTGGAGTGTGGAAGAAAGGTAAGTTTCTGGCTGTATAGAAAGAGATGATGGTGAGATGAGCACTGATACATGGTACAAGACCAGGTGTTAATCCACCAAAATCCAGCGCTGGAGAATTAGGCATTGGACAGTGTCAACTGTATGGGTTTGTGTCTGGAAAAGACTGTGAGAGGAGGAATATTGAAGAAAATATTTTCTTTTTGCCTTTCGAAGCCATCCACGAGGATGTCAAATCGCGGGCCAGAGTTGAAGGCGATTGAAAGACTCATTGTTGGGTGTTGCCGGAGCAGCCAATATTTGCGGTGTTGCTGGAGCTTCCATCGTGACTAAGAGGGCCGAAATTGTTGCAGTGAAAATGAACTGGTATGGTGGCAGAACCTGCCTGGTTACAGAGAGTGCATTTAACTACCAATATACATGCACTAAAGATATCGTCAATGTTTAGAGTCTAAAACTGTTTGGTGGAGCATGGAGTGCTGGGAGAAGTCGCTTGAAGGTTGTGCATTGGAGTTGTGTGCTTACTTTAGTTGCAGCTATGTGGAAGAAAATGGAGCTTCTGGCATGGAGATGAATGAAATCATGGGTTAGCAAAGGAAAATTAAACAATTTCGAAGAGAATTGAAAGTGTTGAAGAGAAAGAATCAGAGGGCAAAGGAAGAATATGAAATGCTTCTAGCCGCTAGAACCAAATTTGAATATGCCGGAAGAATTTGAAGACACTGATGCAATACTGAAGTGACTAATGACATTTCTCCCAGTTTTCTCACGTACAAATTTTGAGTTTTGGGCTATTAAAATGGAGGGACTACTTGGTTCAATATATTTCTGGGAATTTTTTCAAGACACTTATATAAATCCCTAGGATAAAAGTAGAGGTGCAAAAGCATTGCTTCTCATTATATCAACTTTGGATGAGAATATTTTGTCTAGTATTTTATATGAATTTGGGGAAATATGTGGTGCAAAAGTATTTTTGGATGTTCTTGAAATGAAGTATATTGAGAAAATCGATGAAGATGAAGATCTACATAAATATGTAGATATTGCAAAGAGAAAAATTGTGGAGGACTCAATAGCAGTCGATGAAGTTGTAGAGGACTCAATAGCAGTTGATGAAGTTGTGGAGGACTCAATAACAGTTGATGAACTAAATAAATTTAATAGCCTCTTTGAAGAAGAGGTGGTACATCCAACAACTATGGTTGTTGTTGATAAATAGGAATTTGAAATAAAAGAAAAATCATGATGATGAAAAGAACACCAATTATGATTTTGTGAATCTCATGAATGTTTATGAGTGTGCAGATTTTGACAATAAAAAAAAAGTATTAACATTTGAAGAAATTGCAAGCATTAAGGACAAGTACAAGTCCCAAGCACTTGTAGTGATGTTGAATACAAAGAATTTTGGTCCGCAATCAAGAAAGGAGAAGCTCCACCACTATCTTATGGCAAGAAAATTGAATATGAAATTGCACCTGCAAATGAGCAAGCATGGACCCTTTATAAAGAAGAAAAAAATGAAAGCCTTGTTGTCATGTTTTTGTCTATGTACTGTTGTAAGACTAGATGAGACTTAGACAATCCGACATGTCAATTTAGGGTATGCTTGTGTCTTATGTATTTTGTTATATTGTATTATGTGTGTTTTTCATATGGTTTAAATTAAGGGGGAGTGTTGAATTAATCGTAATTTCAACCCACCCTGCCAAAAACATTAAATGCTGGAGCTATCTCGGTGTTTCTGGAGAGTTCAATTAGCATCTTGAAGAAGCTATTGCCACCGAAATTAAGGTTGTGATTAAGAGGAGGTGTTAGAATATTAATCACTCCCTTTGTTCATATGACAACAATGCACTGTTAGTTGACGTAGTAGTTGAAGGTTTAGGTTAACAATAATGTCATTCGACGAATCGTTGTAGTTTCTACGACTAGACTCATGCATAAATTTATGTGTATCTGATGTAATAGATAAGCTCTCTTAGAGAGTCTTCTTTTTCTAATATATGTTCTATGATGTTACAGGACTAGTCCAAACTGGTACAAGTGGGTCCAAGCTATGCAACAAATGCTACAGGGCTAAAATCTTAAAATTACAGATTCATTTGTTCTAAAAAAACCACGAAAACTAAGAAATATTTAGCTCCAAAGCTTGTCCTTTAGCTCCTTAAATTCTTCGAGTTGTGAATCCTATCTCAGATGTGATTTTATTCTTATCTTCTTCCCCGACTTTAGTGTCCCGAATGAAGAAGTCTAGATTATATTTATAATTGTTTTTCCCTATACGAAGAGACATGTCTCTTGGTCTAAGGGGCTGCCATATCTTTTGTGGATATGAATAATCTTAATATCCTCCCATTGTTGGTGCAAATTTTTGTATAATTTACACAGTTCTTGAGTGTTTGAATAACCGCTTTTATTATTTGATTTTTCACTATATAGGGAATTTTAAATTAAAATATTTCATTAGTGGAAGTGGGCTCTATATACGGTGGTAAAAATTTCTCGCTATTGATCTCCTTTATTCTTCTTTGACTACTGTTCATTGATCACGTTTTATATGATAAGGTTGCCATTGTCAATTCATATTATATCAATCTTTTCCTAGATAACATACATATGATTTATGCTCTAAACAATGGTAAATTTTTATGGTTCTTCTAACACTAGAATCAATTTCACTTCAATAAATATATTTATTGCCTTGACTATCATTAGAATAGCAGTTTCATAATTTCATTGTGAGAGTAGATAAATAGATCATTGTAGAAAACAAGCTTCTTAAATCTTTGACATCAATTATCCAATCGACCTAGCCCTAGTTGTTTCTTTGACATCAATGATAAATATTCTTCCAGCAATCTTCCCCCCCCCCCTTTTGTCATTGATGGCAACACACTTTGTAGCAATTCCCCCTATAATAATTTTCCTTGATATTTTTCTCCCCCTTTGACATCAATAGAAAATGTGGTGTTTCCCATATCTACATCTCTCCATGTCAGTATATTCGTTTCACTTTCTTTTTGGAGCCCAAAATAAATATCCCTACTTATTTTTTCCACTTAAGCACAACAATTAACAGTGATAGTCGTTGTTGTTTTATGTTGAAATTTTCCTTCATATATTTTCTTATATTCCAAGTACACCATATTGCTTATGAATTCCACTGAGGATTATTTAGAATTGTAATCTATTGGTGTGGCAGATAGAAATTTATATTCACATTTTTCTAAACCTCTTGCAAGGGTTAGACTGCAACTCTCATTTCTCCTTTACATTTATATGAATAATTTGGTTTCCTTCCAAATTATCGCGTCTTGTACTTATACAAATATAGAACATTATTATATCACAAATATAATGAGAACTAAATCCCCTTAATTATGTGTTCAGTCAACATGTTTGAAATCCATGGTCCTTTCTTTATATTGAGCCATTGGTCCCACTTTTTCCAACACCCTTCTTTCTCTCTAGTTTCCTTAGATTCTAATTCATAATAAAATGTAAGATTTGTTAAAGGTGGTATATTATCCCTTGCAAAGAGCATAAAATGAGGGAAATCTGATGTCAAGGTGATCATGCAGAGAAACTATGCTTTATGAAGCGTGAAATGTTCCCATATTTGTTACCATCTATTATAAATTTTTATGGTGGAAGAGATGGATTGGAACTATCTTCCTTATGTTCTTGCTCACACAAGATATTAGAAGCACTCCATTATTTTGTCCCTTTTTGTGTGTGCTTCATATTAAGGACATATTCATTGTGACTGCTACAAATAGTTTCTTGTTCTTTAATGGGAAACATGTGTACTATATATTTAGAACTACAGGTGTATGTTGCAAGCATATTCTATATTTGAGCCTCCATACTCTAGATTTGAGCCATTTTTAACTGAAAGATTTGGACTTTTGTAAAAAAAATATCATCATGATTTAAAAAACTTCATGATGTCAATGACCTTCCTTCTTTAACAGTTATAGCCCATCTATTTCCATCCTTTGCTTTCTCAAGGTAGTGTTAAGGCCAGTGATAGTTATAATCTTATGAACATTAGGAAGCATGGATCCATCTAGAATTTTAGCTAGGTCCTTTTTAGCCTTAATTCATTCGCTATAATAAATCAAGGACCTTTTCCATGATGTGTACTGCATTTTATGAGACAATTTTTAAGCAAATATTCCCTGACATGTGCTCCTCATCACAATTTTATTCCTCCTTATAATAGGAATAGCACTAACATCATGGTTTGTGACTATGTTGTCCATATTTTATCAACAACAAGGATCAATGCCTTGAGCATTCAAGGCATTTCTAGTTCAACATGCTTCCTTCTCCAAACCTTTGTGACTCTTTTTCCATGTTGGGTTGATGATTTTTCAGAATTTCTAGGAACCCAATTCAAGTTTCCATCTCGAGCTATATGTACAACATTATGACATTTGAATCATTAGGTTTTGTACATGAATAAGGTAACATAATTTTTTTCAGTGAACACCTTGGAGTATCTTCTTGAAATTTTACTTATGGGGAACTTATAGGAGTCTTCATAAATGTCTTTGTTATATGCCTTGCGATCCTTTTCCATGTTCCCAAAATTTGTACAAGAGTAACAATAGCCAAAAAATATAGTTTAATGTCTAGAAGATGAGGATTGTCTTGGTGCACTTCTGAAGTTTTTCTGCCTTCAAATCCTTTGATGATATTCATTGCTACTTATATTAGCATCAACATATCTTCTTGGAACATAGGTTCTTCTAATGTCATTTTGATTCCTTTCCTTGTGTCTACTAGAGCTAGGGGTATTAACATAACTTTCAAGCTTCTCCGCATTCTTTTTCTTTGATGCTTTAGGGTTTGCATCACTTTTTCTAGAATGCTAAACTACATATCCAAGACCATATTTGTCAAGTGGATATATTTTATGACATAGGATTTCATCTAAGACTTGGGAGCTCTTCAAATTCTTAGATAGCTTGTCGACTTCATTTCTCAAGAAAAAAAACTCTCCTTCAAGTCTTTCACAGTCTTCTTTCTTTGTCATTTGGATCTTCATTACTTGTTTTGTTCTCTTTTCTTCCTCTAAATAAACATTTAGGAAGTTGATTTCTTCTTCATGTTGACCAATTTTTGCTTTAAATTTACTCAAGTCCTCAAATATTTGTTTGAGATGAAATGTCAAAATGACTTCCCTTATTTTTTCTTCTTCTAATTGATTTTTCATGGAGATTACTTGTTCATTATGTCTCTTCTCATTCTGATGGAATTATTCCTTAAGCTTTTTTATATTCTCATTTCTTTCTTGTACTTGATGTCTTAAAAGGAAAACTTCTTCCTTTGTTTTGACACGGTTAAGATCAACATCTTGGACCTACTTTTTTACTTCTTCACTTTCCTTTTTGAGGTTGGATATTTATTTAAGGGAAACTACAAGATATCCTTTGAGGTTTTCTTCATTCTCTTCATCTTCTAGGTATTCCTTACTCTTGGTGTCTTCAATTTTTCTTTTAGTTATCTTTTGTAGTTATATACTATGTTTTTTCTATTTGCCACCATCTTTTAGATCTAAGGTCGTGATCAAAAGTGATTTTGAGTAAATATTTTGAAGATTCTCCCAAAGTTCTTTCGTTGATGAACATTTATCCATTTTGACTTTAATAGGATCCAGTAGGCCACTCAAGAGTGCTTCCATTTCTTTCATATTGTATTATTTTGACTAATCTATAGTATTTTTTCAACAATATCTTATTCCCATTCTTCACTACTAAGGGCCACGAAAAATAACTTCATTCTTGTACTCCATAGTACATAATTCGTTCCATCGAACAATAGTGCTTTTCCAACCCGATTTACATTTGTTTTCATAACTAGGGAGGAGATATTTTTAGAAGGTTTGGAGCCTTTCTTTCTTTATTTTTCCATTTGTGTTTATGAGATCTACCTTCTGGTTTTTAGGATGCACTTGAAGGTACTGGCTCTGATACCAACTGTTAGAAATACTGGGTGGGGGGGGGGGGGGGGGGGTGAATCAGTATTTCATTTTACAATTTTTATTTTATACCAATTAAGATCACTTAAAATCCAGAACAAAAAATGAAAAAAAAAATAACAACTTTATTTTAACAAGAATGGTAAGGAATCCAATCCTCTTTTTACATCAATCAATTTGTACAATAATAATTATAATTTCTTTGGGGCCCCAGCCCTAGAGGAAGACTCCAATTTTCAAATACAAACCAAATTCCAACCTATGCCTCACCAAGCCCCAACTTGGTCTACTTGAGGACTCCGTTCCCCTAGGGTCCAACCCTCTCAATCTGATTCAGTTCTTCAAGATGGTTTTAGTGATGCTTTGGGACTTCCAATATCTTCTTAAACAAGTCTTGAATGATATCTCTACAAGGCTACAATAATGTCTCAAGGGAATGTCTCAAGAATATATATATATATATATATATATATATATATATATATATATATATATAGATATATAATATTTAAAAATAAATTAATTTATAAAAATTAAAAGTAAAATAAAAATTTATTGAATAATAAATTTTTTATTAAATTTATGAATGGGGGTATTTTAATTTAAATACATTTAGTGGTTAAAAATACACATTTTCTCTTGAAAGTTAAAACATAAAGGAAAATATGTGTAGAGTACTAGTATGTACACTTTCATAATGGGGTAGAGTATGTACACCTTTTGTCTCTTTAACAAGGGAATCTCATACATTAATTGGGTGTATGGCTTAGGAGTGACTTTAAATTAGGTAATTAGTATTATTGAAGTTTTTTTTTTTTGGTAGATTTTGAATAATATATTTGTTGAATTTTTTAATTATAAATGATGATTAATATCATTTATAATTGTATCATTTAGAGATGACTTTTTTTTTTTTGGAAGGGGGGAGCTTATTTGACACTGCTAATAAGATTTATTTACTTTAATTAACCACATATATGAATGAATTTAGTCTCTAACAACAATATAATACATAATTGATAATTTGTATGCAAATATAAAATAGTAGTTGTTCAATAACAAGTTTCCCCAAACCATTCTATTACCAAACTATTCTATTCCCTCTAATATGCTCAATAACAAGTTTCCCCAACTTCTATGGGCTCTTATTAGCTACAAGCACCTAAGAATCTCTTGTTATTTTATGGTCGCAACAACCATATTAACATAGAGAGAAAACATCCCCATAACATGGGAGCATGCCTGGCCATGCCTACAAATGGTTCAATAATAAAATGATGATCATCACAAAAAACAATGGGAGACATTTTCTTGCACAACATTTACTCTCTTCATAAATATATAACACTTGTACTTGGTACATACATATAAGTCAAAGATTATTGAAACAATATGTTAAGAAGTAATACTTCCCAAAAAAAAAAAAAGACAAAGTTAAATCACTCAATAAACTTATTTTTTCTTCCCTTATAATATCATGATCCCCTTGTTCCCCTTGTTGCTTTCTCAATCAAACTTTTTGATAAATATTATATTATTATATATTTTCTATTTTATACATACTTTTGCATATATAGAAACAGTTATCATCAAAAATATAATAACCACACCAAAATTTTAATCTACCACCAAAACTTACACATTTAGTGGTAAAACTTTGACATTGAACACCAAATTAAAAATATACAATACTACAAATCTATTGTATCTCAAACCCATTGAAGCAAACAAATATTCATAATTACTCCAATAACTAAGTGTCTCCATCACGCTTCCAAGGGCCTACTGTATTGACTCGAAAACATAATAATCCAATCACCATAATGGAAGGTTCCAAGGGCCTACTGTATTGACTCGAAAACATAATAATCCAATCACCATAATGGAAAAACCTTCATGCTCGACAATGATACAGCCTTGAACAATTTCATGCAGGCTGACACAATTTGACGTCCTGCAACGCAGAGACAAGGAAGGATGGAGACATTATTAAACGTAATTTTAGTTGGGTAGATAAAGTCGAAATAGATGTCCATTGCCGACAGAAACCCACCATGGTAAATTTTATTTACAATTTACAATAGTGTATACAATATTACTTGGTTATTCTTGAGCTCTAATGTAAAGACAAACTGCGTTTAATATTTTTCAACAAATTTAGTGAAACCGCCTTTCATATTTTTAATAAATTTAGTCATTGTCCAACGAAAAAAACAAATACTCTACCAATGTGTGCTGTCTTTTTCTAAATAGACGTATTGTAATTGATATTGGTAATGTCTCCCATATTTTTGTATTCTACTCATCATTTTCGTTGCTATCGCACTCTAGTCTATCTTGTATGCATTTGCTGCTGTGTACTGTGTGTATTGACTCACTTTATTACCACTTTTGTTGGTATATAATTGTGATCTCTTTTTCATGGAAGATTTATTACTTTTTCTGTCACTATGGTTGGTCACTGGTGGCGGGACTCCACATTGCAAGGTGAAGAATCTAAGCTTCTAAATAAAACAATGTGAAATTTTGATATAAATGAAGAATCCAAGATTGGGAACAACCGAAGTCTTTCTAGAAAGGAAGAATCCAAGACTTTATAGAAAGTAAGAATCCAAGATTATATAGATAAAAGTATTTGTAATATTTCCTTTACTATGTTGAATTAGAAAGATTACCATGCAGAATGAGTTAGTCTATTAAAAGCTCAATTGATTTGATTTTAACTTCACTTTAAAAGGGTTTCAAACAAATATGATAATTTTAATTATAAATATATATAATTAAGATGGTGTGTATTTTTTTTTAATTCTGCATGTAGTGTTAAAGAAGAAATAATATATTAAATTGTAATATTAATATTAATATTTTATTAATTAAAATAATATTTAATTTTAATATAAATTTTAAATTATAAAATTGAAAATAATATAGATATAAATTTTAATGTTTTATAATGATAATAATGATTAATGTTTATTGAGATTATAATTAGTTTATTAGCTTTATATTTTTAAACCAAATTATTATTGATCAAGTTTGTCTTATGGGCATAATAATTATATGATTCAAAATAAAGCAATTCCAAAAGATAATCTTATAGATAAGAGAATCTTATGATTTTCCATCATAAAAAAAATTCTAGTTTTCCATTATAGCTAGCATATTATATCTAGTGGTATAGATCTACCAATACATTCAAAGTTTTGCAACACTTGATAAACATACTAACTAATGGGAGACGGTTGGACTAGGTCTCCTTGCACTAAATCCTTAGATTGAGACTGGACAAGAGCATTAAGATTAGTCAAATATTTCTAGTTCATGTCATTGATAGTGTTACTGGAAGAAGAGGGCTCCATTGACCACTTATTGAGAGTAATTTTCATATCTTTAAATTGTTAATGAAGGCTTGTTCATTCATCCTTTATTTTCTATTTTAGATATCTCTGTTCAATCAACATTTCCATGGTGGAGGTCACACTTGAAACAAGTTGATTGTATTTCAGCTGCAGGGTGGTGATATCATATGGGAGTTGTTGAATCTATTCTAACGAGTGCCCCTACACTTTACCAAGATTGTGCGGCATGTTGAAACACACAAGAATGTGAATATGCAGGGCCCTACTCTAACTTCCACTACAAAATCTTCCTATGTTAACCAACAATTCAGCTTCTTCCTAAAGTGACTTAAGCAAGAATAGCTCAACACTCCTTTTCTCTCTATGGTCAACTGAACATAAATGAAGCGACCACCAAATTTAACTATAGACCAACTAAAGAGTCACCAAATGCGGGTTTATCTAGGCCTAATTACAAAGTAAATTATGAGATTACATGCACACGTTCATTGCGTTATTTAACATCCTAAAAACTTCCTGAAGGGGCCTGGTTAGGGCTAGCATGACCTTCACTTCCTTATTGAAATTGTCCAACCCACATAGAGATGAAAAATTGCTTCCACCAAATTGAGAAGAGACAACCAAAAAGGCCATTACATCTAACCAATATTATCAAACAAAACTTGAAAAGTTCCATAAAAGGCGAAAAACAAAGGATTTTGTAAAGAAAGAAGAGAAATAACTGAAGTAAACCAAGTATAAGAGTTGAAAGATACTCAATTTCTAGAATTCCCCCACCTCTAGCCAAAAAAAAAGATTACCTACCACTTCCATATAAATTGTATTATAAGAAACAAAGTGACATCCTAAATCTTGTAGGAGTGCATATCACGACCCAAAGAGGCGGGATCATTATAAAAAATACTACCATTTGCACAAATCCACTGAATTTTACCTATAAATGTCGCCATTTGATTTCCACCTTGATTGTAATAACTAAAAGTAGAGGATTGAACATTATAAGGAACCTTGGAGAAATCCATGTCCAATATGCCAAAGGATAGGCTAGCATCAATTCTCATGAAATGGATGAGACATGCTATCATTTCACACCCTAGGATGAGATGGTCTAGCAACTTGTAATCAATAGACCTAGTAGCCTCATACCATAAACACAAAAATGGACTCTCCTATGACTTATATCAGTGATCCTTCCCACTATCTCGCATGAGAATTGTAATTGAGTTTGCATGTAGTCTTTTCTACAAAGGTGCCACTTGGAACAAAAAAATGAAACTAATAAGGCTTAAAACTTTAGGCATAGTAACTATGATTAGGACAAAAGGATTAAATAATAATTTTAAGATGTGGATATTTAAGATGTGGATATTTTGGAAGAGAGCCTATGACTATTTACTGAATAATAATTCAAGATTCCCTGATAATGGAAAGGTTTGAAATATTTCAAGCATGGGCCAACAAAAATCCTCGGAGAAGAGCATAAGTCTTTGCCTAATTTTTGGATCTCGATCATAGGCCCCAAGAATAAGTTAATTGCATTGAGCCATCATGTAAAAAATAACCCCCCACCTACTCCTACCACCCCTATAATTGGTTTTTTGAACCTTATAAAGGTAAATATTACTTCAAATTCTATAAAATATTGTTTTTATGCTAAGAAAACATCAAGAAAACTGTTGCAATATTATCGTAGTTTTGATGCCTTAGGTGGTTGGGAAGGTTAGTATTATAACATTTATTTTAATTTAAGTTCTAATTTAGATGTGCACAATGCACTCTAGGAGAAGGTGTCCTTCATATTTTAGCCCCTTTAGTGTCACCAAGATCATAGTCTTACATCTCAAGATGTTTTGGGTATTGTCCAATGCCCACTTTCACTAGGTAACTCATTTTAGTTGATTCATGTTTTAGAAACATTGATTTTCTTATTTGTGCTAGTCAAAACTGAAAGATAATTTTAGTCTTCTAGATTGGGGTTGACCACCTCCGTGCAGTACCTTAACTTCATTTTATTTTCTAACTCATTATTGCACCATATTTTTTCTTTGAATTTAGATGTAATAATTTTTTTTGTATTGACAATATCCTACAGGATGACATATTCTTGTATTCATCAATGTTTTAGCCAATATTTTTCATCTTGATTCCATCGTCAATTAAGTTTCTTGGGTTTATGGTTGGAGTTGGAAATAATTTTTGGTAGATTCTTGTTATCCATGGCGCATCCATGTTATCTATATTTTCCTTGTACATTAAGTACCTAATCATGGCCGTGCACTCGGTGAGTAGAAGCTTGCTTCTGCGAGGAGGATAAGATAAGGTGTATTGCTTATAATATTAATATTATAAGTCATATAATTCTTTTGGATTTTCTTTATCCTTCTCCAAGATTCTTTAGAAATATTGCATACCCAGACTTCACATCTGTATAAGTTAACAATGGTGATGATATTATCTTTCTTTATCCCACAACTAAAGGTATGCTAATTTACAATTGTTTTCAAGCCCATATAAATATTTAAACACTCCTTATCCTTTTTTGAACACTATAGTTTCAATTGAGCTTATGATGAATATCAATGCGAAGAAATTTGTATGAAATAAATTCCTCCAAAGTATTATTTTCATGTATGTAAGTCTCATTAATTATCTTATGTGGTTTGATTATCATAACCTTTGTTTTATCCATATTCATATTCATAACCATACTAGAGAAAAATCCTTGAGGATACTTAGATTATGATTGAGGTCATAGGGATTCTAGTCCAGAAGAACAATATCATCAACATAAAGAAGAAGGATGATGACTATCCCAATGAGACTCATGTCGATACAACCAACTTCTTTCAACCAACATTCTAAGTTATCAATGTAAATTTGAAATAGAGTAAGGGATAAGGGATAACCTTGCTTGACTTTTATATATTTAATATTATATAAAATGATAAAAATAGTATATCTAAATCATTAAAATAGATCAATTTAATATTTATGCATTTTTGAATTGTTTTTACAATATGAATATGTCCTTTTTCATGATGACGATTATTATTATTTATAGAAATTACATCATTCCCACATGCTTGTCTTTGTCATTTGACATTATCAATAAGACTCTTTTTCTTTAATAACCAGCCATAAGATTGATATTTAATATTGAATTTAATGTCTTAGAATAATATGATACATAACTTGTATGAAAATATACCATAGTAGTTGAAAAAACATTGCATATTCCAAATTCTTTAATTTCCCATTTAATTAAACACATTAGCAAAATAAAAGGAATCTTACAAAGAGATAACCATGATTACTTATTTTCAATTGAATCTATGTCCACCAAGCTAATTATTGAGAAGAGAACTTCCACCCAGCCATAGGAATCATCTATGGGTTCCACTCCCAAACCAGATCATGAAACCATTAGGGTGAAAGAAGCTCATACAAAGTCCTAGTCTCACTCAACCAAACCTATTACTATGATGACAAAGCCCATTTACTCACTACAAAGATCTCTAACCTCTCATTCAAAAAACAAAGAACCATGCCACTCTATTATAATGCCATTATACACTACACATGGAAGATATTCCCTTTCTCTATTCAACAATGACCCAAATATGTTCCTCCATCCATTGCTCTTTAGTGGATGCAAAAATTATCCAATTGCTAGATGCATTTTACGGATAAATTGGGACAAAAAACACTTGGACTTGAAATAATCAATCATTAATGATAGTAGGGTTCCAATTTTCAAGGTTTTTGCTTTAACTATTGTGTGCATTCCAACCATTTATTTTCTTCCCAAACCATCCCATTTCCTCTCATATGTTCAACAACAAGTTTCCTTGAATTTATATGGCCTATTACCGACCAAAAGTACCTAAGAATCTCTTGCAACTTATTGCAATAATGACCATAATAATGAGGGAAAATGTTGTAATATTCTAGATTTTATGGGAATTCAAGAAAGAGACTATATTGGAGTAATCACACCACACACATTTAGCTCAAGAGAGAATAGATAATTGTGGGAAGGTTAAATGACCAAGTTCTCATTCACCTTCATGAGTATTTATAGAATAAAGATATGATCGAAGAAATTGTACCCACTTCCAAATAACCATTTGTTAAGTTATTTTATGCATTTATCCTTTTATTACACATATATTTACTTAATTTCTCACGTTTAATGTATAATGATTTTACAAGGGCTTAAAAGGCCTCCCAACATCTCCCTCGCCCTCAAAGCCTTTCTCATCCTGAGAAAAAATTCACCAACATCCTTACTATGCATGAATCATGAATATTGGTATATTGTGATAAATAAACCACAACAAACACAAGTTATATAGGAAGATACATGTATACAAGGTTCTAAATTGACCAACTCTTTAGCCTGTGTATTCAATTTGATAGGTACTAGTGTAGTCAATAACTATCTCACACTCAACTACTTACCCAAAAATTGCCTTGTTGAATCTCTTATTACACTATCATGCCTTTGAAGCATATCTTTGTGCTAATATTTCCCATGCACAACATTCTATGGTGGAGCACTATGCTTCGATCAACCTACCATTTCTTTTCTTATTGGCTTTAAAGGTTATAACCGAAGGGTTTGTTTTACTACTCTTATACCAAGAAGTTCAATCAATTCAATTCTTCTTGTGTCATCATTTAGTCCTTAAAGATCTTTATGTGTGTGTGTGTGTGTGTGTGTGTCATCTAATGTCTATCTCTTGAATGCCTTCTTCTCATGTCATCAATACTACTTGTGCTCAAATTAATTGATGTAAAATTCATGATCGATACTTAATGTTTGAATCAAGTGTTGCATTGTTTGTATTCTATGATTGGTTGATTGGAACTTTCTTTGTTGTTTATCAAAATCCTTTCTCTTCTTCTCAATATAAATCTTCTTCTTTTGCTTCGTTGATTGGGGAAAATTTTAGGGGCTAATATTCATAAGTGGGCTAATTTTCTATGTTTTTTCCAAAAAAAATATTCGTTAATTTTTATTGTTTCTAAAAATTATTCGCCCAAATTTTATTGTATAAAATTATTTTACCTTAAGAATCACCAAAAAATTATATAGATACTATATATAATATTATAAATTTGAATATTTTTACAAACATATTTCCAAACACTTTATAGATTTCATATTAAGGATTGGTGAGATTCGCTAAGGTTTCTAAAGTTTAAGATAAATTTCCATCCTTAAAATTTTCCCTATTAATTCAGGATACTCTTTCAGTTATTTAAATTTTGTCTTCTATTGCTATGCTACTACCAATCATGGCTTATTTCAAGGCTTTAGTAATGTGCTTGTGTTTTTCAATTTAAATTTACATGAAGATAAACTCTGATTGAATCAACCAAGACTTTGCATGAACATGACTTAACTCAACTAAGACAAAACTCGAAGAACTTAGTATGACTCTCTAACTATTTTCAACAAATTTTTTTGATAGGGAACTAGCAACCTCCCCAAATATATGCAACAACCCACCAACCATATATATCAAGAACTCATAATTCAACTTAATACCGAGATATCCGAAGACCACTAGTACTGGAGTCGGGATCCCAGACTCTAATGGAACACCTATCCGACCATCTTTACTATGGCAGGCCATGTCTCTAGGGACCTGAACCTGTATGACTCTCGAACTATTACTAATACTTAGAAACTCTTTCGTTGGTATTGAGATTTTACATATTTTCTAATTGAGATAGGAACCATCTAGTATCTATAAAAAAATCAACCTCGTCAACTAGGAATCAACTTACATTCAAAATTCAACTTAGATTTTATAATAAATATTAACTTGATGCAATCTAAGTCAATTAACAACATATGCATATATTTTCTTATTTTCAAACAAAGTAATTTTGAAATCGACTAACTCTTTTAGAATCCTTGATGTAACATATTTCATACAAATGACTCCATTATATTCAATTCGTGTTGTTATCATTTTTTCCTCCAAATCACTAGTGTTTTATTTGTTGTTACCTTTCCACTTGTAAATGATAGTAATTTGTCTCGAGGATTGTTAACTTTATATCATTCTTATGTAGTTTTATCTTGCCCCACTTCTTAATAAAAAAGACAAATACATCATGTTCCTTAGTAAAATATTTATATTTAGAAGGATGACTGCAATATGTTGTTAACATATTGATTTGGTAAAATTTTCCTTTGATTTCTATTAATTCTCTATAGAAGAGTTTACATTAGCAAATTTTTCGAAAGCAAACCTTCAAAATATTTCCAAATGACTTGGTAAATCTTGATTGACCCAGGGTTTTGATTGAGTATGCAAAAGTATTTCAAAAAAACTACCATCTACCCATGACTAAGCTAAGATTCGTCAAGACTGTAGTTGTTGACAACTAAATCCTCTTGTTTACCAGTCATACCAAAAACTATATTTTGTACCCCCATTACATATATGCCTTCTAAATACTAGTATTTGCAAAAAATTAATAATATTGTTTACAAAAATCATAAATTTTCACTCTGAGACCCATAGAGTAGTTGCAAAGTGAAATTTTTATTCCAAGATAATTATGGTGATGTTGCAGAAAAGTTGGCATTTGAAGATGCAAGAGCTGAATCTCACAATGTTCATTTGATCCAGTGTTTGAATTTGAGACCACATAACATTCAAATGCTAGACAATCTCACCACTATATCATCCAAATTATATCTCATGTCCCTAAGAATAATTCTTATCTCCTCCTGCCCAGAAAACAACTGTTATTGTTATTATTATGTGGTGTTTTAGGTACTGATATGCATACATGAAAGAGGAGAAGATGGAAGATTGTGCAAAAAGAGGGCACCAATACATGCACAGAAGAGAAGAATTTAGGCGACACTACCTGGTGCTTTGAGGTTGACCTCGTTCAAAATCTCTTTCAATTTTCTATGTCGGCACAAAGTTTCAAAATATTATCTATGTCTTCATTCCATTTTGAATCCTTTATAGTTAAAAACCTGGATGCCTAGTTAAAAAACTTTTGAATATATGCAATTAAAAATAATCTTTTACATGTCATTTTTTCATTTGCAAGATTGGTTGAAGAGTTTATAGAAGTGCTAAGGGTGGCCATAATCGAAGAAAAAAACTTGTTGAGTGATGATTATGACTTACATGGTTAAGCAAGCATGAAATTAATATTTTCCTTTGAATATATTATTATTTGGAGATCGTCGATTGACTTTCATCTTCTGAACATTATATATATATATATATATATATAACCTACTAAAAATTTCGACATAATGGAAACCTTTTCTTCAATTATGCAAGCACATTGCATTTATTCAAAGTAATCATCTTATTGATGGTTGAGAACTATTTTAGTGATTATTTAAAGATCATGCAAATATAGTGCATTATTTTGAATGATAAAATTAATTAGGCTTGCAAAATCCTAGAAAAATCCTAAGCACTAGTGGGTAATAGAGTGTAATGTTCCAAAATTTTAGCTTCCAAGCTAAATGGAACATTAGAGTTAACAACAGTTGTAGTCGGTAAATAAATGGGTAGAAAAGCCAATAAGTCTCTTAAGGAGGATAAAAAAAATCCAAGTGTGAAAGGAGACACTCTTTATAGCTCAATAAGACACCTCCATGTGTGGACAAAGATAAAATGAAGCTGCTTTGACCAAGTCAACAACAGAGTTTTAGTGGAGGAGGAATCCTAGGATGGATAACGCAATTTTGGAGGGAAATGTAACTTGGGTTAGAAGCAACCTAAGTGAGTGGGGCCAAGGGAAAGAAAAATCACTTCTTATATAAGGAAGAGGATGGCAACATTATTGATTATGTTGTAGATTATTATTATTCTTGGCTGCCAAGAATTGTTGCTGCTTGCTGCTTAGCAAGTTGCAGTGTTGTTTAGCACTAGGTGTTCCCAGGCGGGAATCCCACCTCTTTCCTTTGAGTAGCTCATTGGGAGAGTTTTTATTCATCATTCCACATCAGGTTTTCAGGCCAAGCTTTAGCCATCTACATCAGCACAACTTTTCCGGGGATTGTGCAGTGTTGCTGGGTGCAGTAGTGGAAGGGATTGGAATCCCGGCTTCTGAGCCAGTTTCTCATTGGAGGAAGGTTTCCTTCACTTGAGAGATCTGTTTGAGAGCTCCAGAGCATATTTCAGATCTGTGGTATCAGAACACACATTTCTCATACCCTCCCAGTGCTTTTTCTGCTAGGGAGTGCATTATTTTGGAGCCAGTGTTCATTGCATGGTTTGGTGGCTCCGTTGCAGTGTTTCCTTGTGATTGAGAGGTTCATCCTTTCATGGGAGGAATCCCTTGAGGGTTATACATCAGATCAGACATATTTCAGCCTTTTTCACTCATGTGCTTCAGTGTTGCAGTGATTATTCAATCATTTCCTGAATATCACATTTTATATATAGAGTGTTTGACAAGAAACCCTTGCCGAGTTATCTTGTATTTTGTATAGGAGATTAGATATTTGTACTTCAGCATTATTTATCAATATATGAGTAGATATATTATTCTCCTATAATTTTATGTGTAAAACCTCTCTTAGACTACGCAGTACCTTGAGCAGCTGCTCCGACATTTTGCAGTCTTGGGGTTTTTCACCATCTTCAGCTACACTAGTGTGGGAGGTCTGTTTAGCCCACCTAGTTTGATTTGTTTCAGCTCTATTCTTGGATTTAGAATTTATATTGATTAATATATGGGATCCAAGAGTCCATTTCACCGTTTTATTGCATATGTTGCTGGAAATGCGTTTTTGATGCAAGTTTTATGAGCAATCCTGAAAAAGGAATATTACAGTGGTATCAAAGCAAGATCTTCGGCTCAACCTGTGGCTTCAAGCCAAAGTGATAAATCCTTGAAGGGGAAATATTTCAAGCTCTATAGACAGAGTCTGCAGATGGCTAGGTAGCCTCTGGATCTCATCTTTTTTTCAAAGGTGACATATCCAGTAAATTCCCCTGCAGTCAATCTCTGGAATAGAATTTTGATATTCCTGAAAAGGGAAAATTTCCAGTGATATCAGAAGAAGGAGGTATGGACAGAAGCCATAAAGCTTCAGTATGTGCAGAAATAAAGGGAGAAAGCTCACAAAGCTTCTTCCAAAATCTATGAAGAGCTTTCAAGGAGAGCTGAAGAAAATAAGATTGGAGATGAAATCTCCAAAGGAGGTTAATTCTAAAGCTGAATCTAGATTTTCACATGGTGAGTGTGAGCATGCAGCTACACTCCATGATACACAATGTAGTCAAATGCCCAGAGCTATCCTGAGATGGATGGGAGGAGGAAGAATACCTAAGAGAATGACTCTTAGTGATTTGTTGTGGGAGTATGAATCTCAAACTGAGAAGTTTAGAGATCATACTAATTTCCAAGAGTTTTTTAAGATCCAAATGGAGAAGAGCCAGCAGAAGGAGGAAGATAGATTTATTCTATCTACTTTTTTCGGATCACCTACATGTTTAGTTGGAGCCTGGGTGAAGGAGCTAAACTCCTATTTGCAGCTGCACCATATTGTCGGAGATGAAGCTATCAGAGTTGCAGCACTTCATTTCAGATGTAGGGCTCATGCATGGTGGATTTTTGAATCTTATTCCTTAAAGAATGCCAATACTTTCTCTTATGCAAGTTTCATAAAAACATTGATGGAGGAGTTTGGTGAAAAACTTCCTAAGACACATGAGCAAGGAAAGCTTGAGAAAACAAAACCCTTGCATGTGATGGATGAAATTCAATTTCAGAAAACCATGAGAGGAGATGATGTCTTGCATTACACATTGCCGGAAGAAAAAATTCCAGCTCATATTCTTGAACAAGAGGGCATGGGGATCACTTTTCACAAAGGGATTCAATTATTAAGATGTTGCCTACACACATTGATGGAGAAGAAGGCAACAACGCTGTCACATCTAGAGCACATACAGTGCCTCATGAAGAGGGAAGAGGAGCACATGCTCCAATGAGAGGGATTCTTGTATCGTTGCAAGAAGTTCCCCAGGATCTCATACATAGAGGTCCAAGAACAATCAGTGAGCAACATGATTGTGCAGCATTGCAGCTGGAAGGAGGAGGGAAGGAGGAAGAGCAACATCAGTTGATGAGGAGCACATACCCTTCTCTGTTTCAGAAGGCTAATGCAAGGAAGAGGCAGACTGATTTGCAGAGTGAGGGAAAGGGCAAGGTTGCCCAATCAGATATGTGGTCTACTCTTGACATTGATGTCTCACTACATGGAGGCATTCCCCCTGGGAGGCCACCTGATCTTCAGTTGATGAGAGATATCTTGTCTTTGGGTTCACCATTCTTGGTTTTTGGAGAGGTGAAGCATTTAGAGGAAGACTTTGGCATGGGGGGATGTCCAAGTAGCAGGCAGCATCATGAGGAGAGCTTCACATGCCAGACCACCAGCACTGTCTTTGAGGAGGATTGATCCTTACTGGAGGTCTCAACTTTTGGTAGAGTACTCCAAGGATATTGGTGCATGCATGATTCTTGATGACCCGGATGGAGATGACAGATACATGGTTGATGATGTGGTCATCTATTCCTATGGTAGGATCTTCTTGACTAGATCTTCTAGTCTCAAGGAGAAGCTGCTACATGCAACACATGAGGACTTCTCTGCTATGCACTTTGATGCATATTTCCAGTTGATGGAGGAGTTCACTTGGGAGGGCATCCAGCATGACATATATCAGCATATGGAGAGATTCATATCCTAGATGGTGATAGAGGGGATGTCACATCCACCTTCCTACTCATTGGGAGTGAGGGAGAATTTCCAGTTGAGCCATTTCAGCTCAAGACCTCAAGTACATAATGGAGGAGGTATCATTTCATGTTTTGTATTGTACTTATTTCCTTTATTTGAGAAGCATTATGTATCAGGAAGAGTTGCTTCTTCTTTCATATTATATGAGGATGTACTTGCAGCTACTTGTAGCATTGATCTTGGCTATCTTTTTTATGAGCTGTGGGGGAAGCCATATGTCTCTTGGTGTGCACCAATGACACCATATTGTGACTTCATGTTTTCATCCTATGAGATGACTATGGAAGCAAACAAGTGGCTGGTAAAGCACTTGTTAATTCTTATTTTGATGCAGGCCAAGGGTACACTGCGCTGGTTCCATGAGAGGGACCAAGATTCACTCTTCGGTTGTCATTTGGCAACTTGTTTTTATTGTATCTTGCTTCCATGTATTGCTAATGTGTTTTTGTTCAAAGGAAGCTTGAATGAGGGAGATATGAGGCAGCAACAAAGGTTTTTGTTGCTATGGTTGCACCTGGGAGAGTATGGGAAAAATTCTTCCCATACTTTTCATGATATTTCTGGAGAGAAGAAAGGCACATTCATGGTGCAAGGATGCTACCCTTCAGTTTTGGGGGATCATGAGAGGCTTCTCTATAGGGATAAGATCTTCTCACTTAGCAGCATTATGGTGGATGACTTTGGCATATGGAATGTCAAAGAGAGGTGTCATGGAGCCTTATTACAAAGGCCTACATCACTGTCACAAAGGAGCATGATCTTATGGATGAGATATTCCAAAGGGAGGAGGTATCCCTTCTTCTTGCACATTTCTATGAGTAGATTCTCATGTGAGGACTTGTTGGAGGATCTCACTTTCATCCAACCCACTATGTATGGTAGAGAATTCATTTCTGTACTTGTTGATTACTCTATTGAGTATTTGTACTTTCTCACCATGTCTGCATAGTTCATTGCTCCTCAAAAGAGCAAGAGTATTTTTGGGTTTCATGGTCACTTTAGGGCTAATTTTTATGATGATAGTAGCCCATATATACATGACTTTAGGCAAGTGTATTGTTATTCTATCTATGTACAGCTGACAGACATTGATTCTTACTTTCCCATGTTGGGAGAACATACATATTCAACTTGTAACTTGTTGCATGAACACTTGCCATATGACATTCTCAAGCAGCAATCGGGAGACTGCGCTATATCCACTAGAGAGACCATATGTATCATCCAAACTTGCACATAACCTTCAGCCATTTTCTGATTTGGATGCCATGTGGTGATGATGTGTCATTCATCTGATGGAATGGTTTGGGTTGGCATGACTCATGATTTTGGAGGAAGAGTCTTTGGAGGCTCAAACTTCTTCTTGCCATTGGAGGGCAATCATGTCTCAGCCCAAGAGCAGCATGCCCTCTACACTTATCATGATTGGAGAGGAGGATAGCATGGGATAGGCCCTCTTGCCTATCATGTTCACTTTTTCAGCCCACCTTCATTTTAGGAGCACCAGGTGGAAGAGACTTTTCATGAGTTACCATGTTGGAAGGCGACTCACTTCATTTGGATGATTGGATGGATGAGGGAGGCACTCATTCACCATGATGATCATCACTCCTACTTTGTGGAGGCCATGAGACATATAGCATGTTTAAATTCACACTTTCCACCTCTGATTGATGCAGACACTTTGGTTTTGCACACTTGGGAGGAAGCATTGGATGACAGTTTATTTGCAGATTCTCTTGATGAAGTGATGGAGGTTATTGATGGAGGCCACATGAGGGGGAGGGGAGATATTTTTCTCTCCTTACGCATTTTCTTGAGGAAAAAAAAATATTTTGGAGGGGAGGACTGTAATGTTCCAAAATTTTAGCTTCCAAGCTAAATGGAACATTAGAGTTAACAACAGTTGTAGCCGGTAAATAAATGGGTAGAAAATCCCATAAGTCTCCTAAGGAGGATTAAAACACTCCAAGTGTGAAAGGAGACACTCTTTATAGCTCAATAAGACACCTCCATGTGTGGACAAAGATAAAATGAAGCTGCTTTGACCAATTTAACAACACAGTTTTAGTGGAGGAGGAATCCTAGGATGGATAACGCAATTTTGGAGGGAAATGTAACTTGGGTTAGAAGCAACCTAAGTGAGTGGGGCCAAGGGAAAGAAAAATCACTTCTTATATAAGGAATAGTATGGCAACATTATTTATTATGTTGTAGATTATTATTATTCTTGGCTGCCAAGAATTGTTGCTGCTTGCTGCTTAGCAAGTTGCAGTGTTGTTTAGCACTAGGTGTTCCTAGGCGGGAATCCCACCTCTTTCCTCTGAGTAGCTCATTGGGAGAGTTTTTATTCATCATTCCACATCATATTTTCAGGCCAAGCTTCAGCCATCTACATCAGCACAGCTTTGCCGGAGATTGTGCAATGTTGCTAGGTGTAGTAGTGGAAGGGATTGGAATCCCAGTTTCTGAGTTAGTTTCTCATTGGAGGAAGGTTTCCTTCACTTGAGAGATCTATTTGGAGAGCTCCATAGCATATTTCAGATCTATGGTATCATACCACACATTTATCATACCCTCCCAGTGTTGTTTCTGCTAGGGAGTGCATTATTTTGGAGGCAGTGTTCATTGCATGGTTTGGTGGCTCCATTGCAGTGTTTCCTTGTGATTGAGAGGTTCATCCTTTCATGGGAGGAATCCATTGAGGGTTCTACATCAGATCATACATATTTCAGCCTTTTTCACCCATGTGCTTCAGAGTTGCAGTGATTATTCAGTCATTTCCTGAATATCACATTTTATATATAGAGTGTTTGACAAGAAACCCTTGCCGGGTTATCTTGTATTTTGTATAGGAGAATAGATATTTGTACTTCAACATTATTTATCAATATATGAGTAGATATATGCTTCTCCTATCATTTTATGTGTAAACCCTCTCTTAGACTGCGCAGTCCCTTGAGCAGCTGCTCTGACATTTTGCAGTCTTGGGGGTTTTCACCATCTTCAGCTACACTAGTGTGGGAGGTCTATTTAGCCCACCTAGTTTGATTTGTTTCAGCTCTATTATTGGATTTATAATGTATATTGATTAATATATGGGATCCAAGAGTCCATTTCATTGTTTTATTGCATATGTTGCTGGAAATGCGTTTTTGATGAAAGTTTTATGAGCAATCCTAAAAAAGGAATATTACATAGAGGGATGCAAACATCATCTAGTGTAATGTTACAAAATAAAAAGTGAATAAAATAGTCATACATGCCCTTATTAGTACTTGGGACCTTGTGGCACGTATGTTTGAGTGTGGGAGAGCTACTTGGTACTCCACCCATGCATACATTAGAAGCACCACAATGCAAATTTTAATGAGAAACTATATGATTGCCATGATATTTTGGTTTTGAGGTCATCCCATCCTCCACACAATGGCTCATGTGGCACTGGTGTTTAGAACTAGCATATCCATCATGGAAGCATACATGTTTTATGGTGTACCTGTTTCTCTCTAAGCAATATGGCTCTTTGGGTTAATTTTATCATTTATCCTTCATTACTCTTGCTCATGAATTTGTTGGTTCATCCCTTCCACTATTTCCATTGTGTCTTCTATGATAGGCTCATTGATCAAGCTATCGAGGCCAACCACCACTATGTCACACCCATGGAAAATCTATTACCTTAGATGTCACTTTTTCATTTCACCAAGAAGTTTCTCTAGACTATCGCAAGCATGTAAGGTTATTAGAGGTTTATGTCCAAAATGAGAGAGCTATACACCAATTGTAGGGAATGAAGGCTTATATGGAGAATTTCATCCTAGATGTGTCTTAATGTTGCACCCATGACATCAAGTTTTCTCGAATACTAAAATTATACTAGCATACGAATTCATTCATAGCGCATGAACTCTTAGGATAGGAGATTAAACATATGATTCAAAATCACTTGATTGATCTCTCAACAAATGATTCAACCAACCTAGTTCCTCTATGTTTCTAGTCTCAATGTTTTAACTTTTAGCTCTTTAGGATTGACCAATTACTTTTTGTTTTATTTCTCTAATTTCTATAGTATAGGGTATATGCATAAAGTTGGGTTACACTTTTTGGCAAGTGAAGGTGCATTGTTGGTGAAAAAAAGCAGCTCAATCGAGTAATATTTTAGCCCCTGATCAAGCTATTTGAGGGCTTAAATATCAATGATTGATTGAGCATTACAAAAAAACTTCAATTGGCCTCCTGTGTAACCAAAGGTTATCTAGGAGCTTGATCCAGCTAAGGGCTCAATCAAGCCATTTTTTTGAAATTTCACACCAATAAAAAGTTGCGCACAAGATTGTAAAAGCAGCTCGATCGAGCTATGGGATCGATTAAGGCTTAAATCTTGATCAAGCCTTTGTTTAACCTCGTCAAGAGCTCGATCAAGGTTTTATTAAAACCTTGATATAGCTATTTAAATTTTGAATTTAAGCGCCCGATCAAGCTTCCTAAGTGCTTGATCGATCTACTGAGGGTCTAAAAAGCAATTTTTTAGCTCCCCTTCGGCAGATTTCTCTGCAACCCTTTTTTGTAGCTTGGCGGACTTAAGGCGGTATTTTTCCTTAGGTGGAAAAGTTGATCATGTTTGATTCATGAAGGAATCCTCTATCCAATGGCATATGAGTTTGAAATTTTCAAATTCATATGATATTTTTCATCTAATTTATTGTAAACATTATGCTTGAAACTTTTTTGGGAAGTTCGAAATGGGTTGAATGAAAAATCAATAACATAAAATATGAAAAATGAAAAAATTTCAAAAAATACCACCATATTCATTTACGGGTTCTCTTCAAAGGGTACTTTTGGTTTTTGAATTTATTTAAATAGTAGAAAAAATTCTTACGTAAACACGTGTAAGAAGAATGAAATTCAATTATTAATTCAACTTTGAAAATTAATAAATAATATAATTTTGCATAAAAAATTGAAGTTTTAGTATCCAAAAGCTATTTTTCTCTGTGTATATCATGCTCATATATATATTTGTTTAAATTTATACATTTTATAATAATTTATTCTACGTGAACACACACATACCTGTTAAGTTGTGCGGAAATTTGCATGGACAAGAATTTCATTTAATGGAAAATTGATAGATGATATGACACAATTTTTTTTTGCAAAAAATATTATTAGGACAACAACATAACTATCCACAAATTTTCTTTTTACTCTGAATCAAAATTCACAATGCTTATATGAATTTTGAGGGTTTCAATTCGATAAAAGAGTAAACTTTTGAAATTTCATTGCCACATTTGGCCTAAAAGTATAACCCATCTTCATGCATTCACCCTATAATAGTTCTAGATGTTTTCGATGGTTCGGGTTTCCATTTTGACTCTATTGCTGTCAAACTTTTGTATAAATTAAGACTTATCAATGTTACTCTCTTCTCAACTTGGTTTCCCTTAGGGTGGACCTACAATCTACTGGGTTTTTTAGCTAATGCTACTCTCAACATGCAACTCAGACTTACTAGTTACAAAGAATTAAAGTTGTCTTTACAATTCTTATATGTTATATGCAACTTTAATTTTTTGCAATAGAAAAGGTAGACATATTACCAAAACAAAAACAAAAAACTTGGGACCTTGCCACTCGTCATCATATCCATTAACAAGGGCAACTTTACAACCAAACTCGACTAGCATGTATAACTCAACCAATATACCAACTTGATCAACACATCCAACTCAACTAGCATGATCAACTCAACAAACATGTCCAATTCAACAAGCACCTGTGATATGTCCAACAATTAACCACATCCTTGATTGACAAACATCTCCTAATCAACCAACAATTGATCCTTACATTTCACCAACACCCTCCTATGTATTTCAAGTATTGCATTACACTCTCAAGGAAAAGGGCATTGAGAAACCATGGCATTGACCATGGAAATCTTAGGAGAAAAAAACTTTAAGAAAGGGCACTATGTGAGAGCAATCAAGTCAAATACAAGCATCTAAAATATTCTCTTTTCTTCACATTGATGGAAAATATGGATCCATTTGTTTCAACTAAAGGCGGCAAGATCACATTTATTCTGGTTTTATAGAGTAATTGAAAATCTAGCTTCACGCTTGCCTAACACATGTCATACTCAACAATCTACTAGAGGGGGAAAGTTCATATATATATATATATATATATATATATATATATATATATATATATATATATATATATATATATATATATATATATATATATATATAATCTCTTATGCATGAAAACACTTTTCATACAAATTTCTCCAAAATCCTGTTAAATTGAAGCTAGTTCTTATGTTGGAAGCTCTATATAATTTCATTTACATATTTTTTGCTCTCATAATTCCTCTAATTTCTTTGTGTAAGTTTATCTTTATATGAACAACATCCACAGGCAACCATTGAGTGATCCCTTCAAAATTATCATCATCATGATATTTACATGAACAAATTAAAATGAAATTTACATCTATCATAAAATTTTCTCAAGCATTCGCCATCATAAACTATCATAAACGAACAATTATTTATGATCAAATCTTCCAACTTGCAAACCATTCCTCTTTTCATTTATTTCAAGTTTAAACCACCCCCACTTGTTGTTATGAAAAAGAAAACAACAATGTAATAATCCTCTGGATTACACGAACATTCAATAAAAAAACCTATATTGGAGCAATCACATCACAGTTACATTATTGTGAGAAGGTTAACCAACCAATTTCTTTTCAATCTTCATGAGTATTTATAAAATAAAGATATGGGTGGAGTGGTTGTGGATATGGGTGGAGTGGTTGTGATAGAGGTGGCGTGGTTGTAGACCACTTCCAACAAATCGTTCATTAGTTCTTTTTTTATGCATTATCCTTTATTATACCTATATTTATTTCATGTTTTATGTATGATGACATTACAAGGTATAAAAGGATTCCCAATTAAAAACATTCCCATAACCTTGGACCACGCATCCTCACCATGCCTATGAGTGATTGAATAACAGAATGATGATCATGGAAAAGACACGATTTTTTTTTTTCTTCCATGAGAAGTTTGTATAAGAAAGGATACTACTTCCAAAGAAGGTGAAATCATTCCACAACTATTTTTTCTTCTCTTTTTTTCTTGTGACATTATAATTTCTTTATTGCTGGAAAGAAGAAAAATGATGAGGTGAAATCACTTGTTAACTTTTTTTTCACTTCCTTTTTAATGATATCATAATTTTCTTTTCCTTTCTTGTGATATCACAATTCCTTTATTTCTGATTTTGAACTCCACACTAAAAATACTCAAAATTATAAAAAACTATTACAAATCAATTCACGTAAGTTCACTTTCGACTTATAAACCACAACATACCATTAATACATAATTTATTATATTATACTTTAAAATTGACACTAAATTATATAAACTAAATATTAAATTTTAATAGAATAATATATTGATTGGTGCACAAAAACAATCCAATATGGTGTAGAAGTCAAAGCTTAATGTTTAACATTTAACAAATTTCATCTAATGTCAATGTCGTTTCTCAACTTAGTATGAGTAGATGTCAAGTGTAAATGTTTAACATTTAACATTCAACAAATTAATCTAAAAATAAAACTAGCATAGATCCATCTTAACTTCATATCTATCAAACATTAAGAGGGATCAAATATTTTGAGGAGAAATTTTTTTTAGAGTAAAAAGAGATTTGATCCCTCTAGACCCTTGGTAAATCAAAAGTTAACATGAATCTAGGATGGTTTAATTATTAATTATAATTATTTTTTAAAATGTAATTTTAACTATTAAAAATGTTGTATTTACTTGATATATGAAGTTTGTTTTGTTAGTTGGAATTTATTCTTCGTTATTTTTTAAATATTCTACTTAATAATGAGTTTTGTTTACTATTTATTCTATTGATTGTTTTATGTTATTTTCAAATACAAAATTTGTTTTTTTTTAAATATTCTACTTATACTATTTAGTCTATTGATTGTTTTATGTTATTTTTAAATACAAAATTTATTTTTTTAAATATTCGACTTAATAAGGAGTTGTGTTTACTACTTAGTCTATTGATTGCTTTATGTTATTTTCAAATACAAAATTTAAACACTTATTTTGATAAGAAATAAAAATTTAATATTTTGTGAGGAAAGTGACAACTTACGAGTTTGATTCATCATTGAGTCTTCTATTATGTCTAGATGAGTAATCCTCCTTTTAAAAACAACCCATATTTAATTGAAATACCTTGATATGTACTACAATAGTTAAAACACTTGCAATCTCCTACAACATCATTGAGTCTTCTATTATGTCTCGATGTGTAACCTTCCTTTTAAAAACATCCCATATTTAGTTGAAATACCTTGAGATATACTACAATAGTTAAAACTCTTGCAATCTCCTCCAACATCACTATCAAACAACTTATAAATTGAAAATTGGTTAAATTAAAACAACAAAGAAACTCTTCCACTTCAGTGGTTGCCTTGGTAGGAATCCAAAATCACTTGTTAGCGATCTCCCTTCTGTTGTGCAACCAAGTTGGGCAAATAGACAGGACAAAAATGAAGAAAGTAATATTAATCATGGGCTATAAATTGGGTAAAATTGGAAAATTGTAATTTTTGAAAAACGCTATGCACCTGTTTAAATCGGCTACATTAGAAAATAATACCATGGTTAAGAATAATATGGGAAAACCATAAATTGTCAAACTTATTATTATTATTATTATTACGTAATTAATTTGACGGCTAAAAAATGTTAAACATGAACATTACAACATTTCTACTAAACTGGGCTAGAGAGCACCTCTTGGAGCAATAAACTTTTAAACATTAGAGTATTTTTAAATGTTTATGTAACTTTGTAATATGTTTAAAATAATAATGTTTCAAATCCTTAGTAAATGCTCAGTTTAGAAAATACCATGGGAAAACCATGGGTTAAGAATACTAGGGAAAACCATGGGTTAGCAAAATTATTATTATTATTATTATTTAAATGTAATTGACCAAGTCAAAATGTTAAGTAATGGAGGACCTACCTTTATAATACGTTTAAAATAATCATGTTTCAAATTCTTAATTAAAACTTAGTTTAGAGAATACGATGGGAAAGACTATGAGTTGAGAATAGTGGAAAAACCATAATATTATTAATTTCATTTTTATATTTTATTTATTTATTCATTTGAAATTCAATAAAAACTAATGATTATAATTATTAATAAAACATTTTTACTCCGTATAACTACATAAAAATAAAATAATAAAATAATAAATGGTAATATAAAAATAAAATGAATAAAAAAGTAAAATTATTTAACTAAAATAAAATAGTCAATTTATCTTTATGAAACATTTTGACTCATGGTTTTCACAACCTGTTGTTTTTTCCTATGATATTCTTTTCTATTCTAGCCCATAAAGAAAAAAATAAAATAATCAATTTATCATTATGTAAACATTTTGACTCGCGATTTTTCACAACCCATGGTTTTTCCCCATTATATTCTTCTATAATGTAGCCTATTTAAAAGCATAAAATTCAAATGGATTTTCCACAGGTAAAAATAACCAATTGTTAATTTCTTGTGCCAAATTTGAATCTTTTTGTGTGAGAGCTATATATAAACACAAAAAAATGCAAAGTGATTTAGGGATTAGAACCTTGAGTTGTCAATCTTACAAGTGATTGTTAATAGTAAATGTAAGCCTTCCCCAACATCAAAGTTTTCCAAAAAATATTAGGGAATCATATTTTTATTATTTTGATTCATGTATTTATAGTTCTTATGTATGGAAATTTATGTTCTATTTTTTATATAATTATCTATTATATAAACAAGTGTAAATCTATTTTAATCTCGAATCTATCAAATGTATCAAATCAGATACAAACTTTTCCTCAAATTTTACACTAAAAAGAAAATTTACATTAACTATCTTAAAACTCTATTACAAACTTATTAAAATAAATGAATAAATTATAGCCTATTTATATTTCAATATTGTTTTACTTTTAATTATATAATTAACATATTCTTTTCTGTTTAAAATTTTCCCAATAAAAAATGAAATATACTCTATCCAAAACCCTTCTTGCTCATGCTGGACACACTGATAACACCGTTGTATAGCTGCAAGCTGGATGGCACGATTTGACGTCCGTGCTACGCGGAGACAAGGATGGATGGAGGCTCTATTAAAGCTAGATTTAGTAAATAAAGTCGAAATAGATACCCATTGCCAACAAAAACCCCGACCACGGCTATTTGGATATCAATAGAACGTCAAACATCATAGTCTACTTCTCCATTATATGGAATAGGAATCTAGAGCATAGACTATGCAATGCAATGCAATAAGTGAGTAGTTGTACTAACATTACCCTTATTCAAATTTATTTAGAATATTTAGGAATTAAAGGTATAATTTTTCCATTATTTAATGGTCTTTCTGGTTATGTTTCTACAAACAATAATATAATCATATATGGTTACCAAAATTAGAGTATAACTAGCCAGATGATTTTAACTTTACAAATAATTGTAAGTAATTTCTACTCTATAATATTAAAGGAATTGCAAACACGTCAATATTTGTAAGAAGGAAATACATAGCCTTAGGATCAATTCCTCTATTTGATTGGTAGACCTTTGAACTAGTGTTAACTAACTATACCTTAGGATCAATTCCTCTATTTGATTGGTTGACCCTTGAACTAGTGTTAACTAACTATAGAGATTCATGGATTTTTAAAATGGTTATGGTTGATGAGTGATCTTATTCAAGGAAATGATTTGCACCTAGCTCCTTATTTTCACCATGCAACTTTGGTTATAGTCGGCTTCTTTCCTCATTCTATGATGATATATCTAGATAATTTACAACTCTCAAAATCATGTTCAGCATATTATAATCAGATTTCAAATCAATGTAATGCATATTATTCAACGTTTTATCATCCCATTAATTCCCTTCACCCTAAAACTAGTGGGAAGCTTAAACCTTCATAGTAAATCATGTTGAATAAACATGCATACCTAGGGTTTCATTTAAGCTTGAGTTTCCCCTTGTATGAACCTAAACCATTTAAGCATTTTCTATTTTCCCTAACTCTAGTCCAGTTCTATGTTTGATAAACATCATTAATATTCTTAGTATTGTTTGCTAATCATTGCCACTAAATTTAATTTTTAGACAAGCATTTCCAAGAAATTTTCATAACCAATAATAAGATTGCTATCAATGGTGCTCAATAGTTTATAATTGTTATTGTTTAGGGTTAGTTGAACGTTAATGATATAAACTTCAAAGGAGCTCAAATTGTTCAACTTCAGACTGTAGTGTTCCACTACTCCTCATCTCTCACTTGTTTTTCATTTTTGGACATAACATACATGATCATCTACACTATTATGAAGAGGAATCCCAATACATTGGGAAAATCAAGGTTTCATAACAATTTGTCAATTAAGAATTAAATTCTAATAAATAAATAAATATTGTTTTTCCTTCTTAAATGAATACTTCCAGCACCAAATATGTCTCCAAATAAAAATCCATAAGAAAACCATATGGTAGTGTTAATAGTATTTTTTCTACAAATAAGTAGTATTTACAATTGACAGAAAAAGAACAATATAATCAAACATTACTGTAAAAAAATGAAAAAAAAATCGATTCATTCAAGTAGAGAAATCAATTTGGTTTATAAATATGCTCAAGGGGGTTGCATATAAAGTGACATAGATTGGAAAACTACTCCACCCTATTATTAATATATGTTTATGATCATGTGAAATCAAGAGTATGACTAACATTATAGATCCAAACACTCCCATATCAAGGGTGAAATAGTGAAGACTCCATGAGCATTTCAACCACTATCAATCCCCACCACTATATGGGATGACATTTCCATGGATTTTATAGTGGCCACCCTTGAGGCCAGTGACAAATATTTCACCATGGTGGTAGTTGAGTGCCCTCCCCAATATGCTCATTTTCTACTTTACAACACCCATTTGCATCATCCATTGTTTCCTAAGTATTCATGTATTAGCTTTGAAAGTTACATGGAATTCCTACATCAGTGAGGTTGGATCATGATCCCATTTTCATCAAAAAATTCTAGAAGGATTTATTTAAACTACAAGACACACACTTGGAAATGAGCATAGCTTATCATCCCCAAATAGATGGTCAAACAAAAGTGGTTAACAAGTGCTTGGAAACTTATTTGAGATGCTTAGTCTTAGACTAGCAACACGAATGGGCTCAATGGATAACTCACACTAGATGGCGATACAATATCACTTATTTTGGTGCTATATATTCTATGATCTGTTAGACTAGGGGAAGGGATTCTCATAGATAGGAAGAGCAAGAATAAAAAAAATTAAGATATTTTATTCATTAGGAACTGATGTTCTCTATATATCAAATTAGTTGCATCAAGCTTATTAGTTGTCATTCGATCCTAAGGTGTGTAATAATTGAACCTGATATCACAAAGCTCAAATTGTATAATCTATTTTCAAGTTTCAATGCGTTCATTTATATGAGCATGATGGGCTCCATAATCTTGGGAATTAGAAAAAAAAAAAAACAACTTAAGTAGTAGGATTACAACACACCTTGGAATTATTTGGATTTGTTCTTCATTTAATGAATTCCAAGTGCTCTGTCATGCATTGAAAAGGTTGAAAATGGAAAAAATTTATTCAATAATAATCAAATACTTAATGCTTTTTGTTTACTAAATAGAATGCTTTAAATTAAAAATATACTCAATAATTTCTTGAAATTTCAAAATGAAAACAAAAAGTTACTTGTGATTTAAGAATGTAAGATCTTGTAAATTGTATATAATCCATGTGTTTCTAAGCTTAAGAAGCATAAACTACACAAACAATGCTTAATATCTAAATGCTTCCACATTATGAGCAAAACTTTGCATCAAGTTCTACGGTTTGTTAGTAACTTTTAGAGCATAACTCCTCTAGCCTATAAGAACATCTTCTAATATTCGAAAACAACATCACAAGGTAAATTTTCATATTAAAAAAGACCATTAAAAAGATAAGTTGTCTAAAGGACATAGGAATTCATTAGATCATTGAACCAACTACATAAAATCAAGTCAAAATACACACTAAATGGATTCTTTAAAAAATATAGCCTATATGTCTCTAATATCTGATTAGGAATACAAAAAAATTGTACCCATAGCTTTTAGAAGAAGCATGAGTGTGTATGGTGAACCTCAACATAAATTAAATACATTTATATGTACAAAAATAATATATTGAAATATTTCATTAGACTATGAACCCTTCAACTTGAAATAGAAGGGAGATTGTATCAACCATATGTTTATCTATTAAACCATATTTGCAAATAAAACAAAATTGAAAGTTATGGATTGTTTGGTTGTACAATCATACTTACAAATTAAGTGATATTAAAACTATCAACAACTTAGATCTCTAGCTTTAATATTTTTAACATGCTGAAATACCCAATTGATCTTAAAGGTTCAAAACTACAACTACTTTTTTTTTCTCTGTTCCATAGTTACTCAAATATTTTCTTTCATATTTTGAAGGCATTGCTGGAAATTGGATTTGAATGAAACAAAAGTCTTGTTTATTGAAGATTATTTTTCTCATGTTTCTTCTTTGACATCTTTTATGTTTGCATGTAATTTTTCAGACTATTTAAAGCTAAAAAGATGTATCTAACTGTATAATTGTTCTAAGTTTTCTATTCCATAGGTGAACATTGAAAAAAATGAATCTTTAAGGCTAGATTTACCTTCCAGTTAGAATAGTCAATGCATAAGACAAATTGGTACCTTTTATGCCTCTTGATCTATCTTTAGTTTTTGGAGCAACCTTGTGAACTTTCATAACACAAACATAGTATCGTTTCTATAAGCACAAGCACAATAATTGTGACCTAACAAAAAAATGATCTACTGATAAGAATACACAAGTTTAAAATGAAGTATTACGCTTATTGTCTAACAACAAAGTAAGCATTCAAGTTTGTCATGTTTCAATTTATCACTTATAAGTAATCAAAAAGAATGTGAGATTTTGGCTAAAATCTATTATTAATTCATGTAGGTTCCTTATGTTAAATCCATAAAACTCATTCATTATTAGTTTATTAGTTATGATTAAATCCATTTAATTGTAGGTTATATCGTGCTCAATTTATATCCTATTTATAATAAAGGAGATTCATTTGTATAGGCATCTTGTCTTATCCATTAGATATGTATTGTAAAGGGAGGGTTCTCCTTCAAGTGAATCATTATTCATTAATTTTTATCATTCCCCAGGCATAGAGTTACTTTTTTTGGCTATTCTTATACAAACTTTGGAGTTTGATTCGTAAAGTTTCATTTTCAAGCATAAGATCCTCAAGGTTTTTCTCCTTCAAATGAGTCATCTAAGAGAGCTTTCACTATTAAAAAAATTGATGAATTTTAAAACCATGAAATTTTCAGGAGTTGAGGAGACATAGTGAAGTACATATGGTAAAAGGTTTAGGATTTTGTTCACTATGGAAGTTATGGCTTTTTACTAATCTTGGAATTAGTCTCAATTGACTCATCTTGGTATTTTAATTATAAATGATTTTCAATGAAGTTTCATTTTGTGTTTTTTTCAAGAATTATATGTGACATATTTCAAAACCTATGATATATATTTAAGATTTAGATTCATCATAATTATAAAATTCTAATTTAAGGAAATTAATTTTTTTAATTATCCCTAAAACTAGTCTCATACAAGTGTTTTTGTGTAAAAAAGCCTTTTCTTTCCTTTTAAAAATCCAAATTGAGTGCCACTAGTATTGTTGTGTATGGTATAGACCATATTATTTTAGGTTAGAATTTTAGAATTAGATATGAAAAACTAAGCACATGGAATTTCATTCAAGTCCACTATTTTAAAAAGAAAAGAATGAGTAAGTTTTGAGGAAGTTACTGTTGGAGCAACATTTTGAGGAAGGATATTGGGAATCGTGTAGAGGAGCAATGTGCAAAAGGATACCACATTGGAAAGTCAGCTAAGGCTTATCACACAAATATTAGGAAAGAAGGAAAGTCGTTAGGCTTAGGTTGCAAGATTTTTCCCATGGTAACAGTTACTGCCCATAGTAAAATAAGTTTTTTGTTGGCTTTGCGCCCTAATGTAAAACTATAAATAGATAAAGCCATGATAAACATAGCTTAGATACTTGAGTATTATAATGATGTATTTGATGTTCTATAAAGGTTTCACACCATAAGAGTGGATCTATTAGGATGGTAAGCCAATGAAAGTTGGAATGTAATGCAAAATTAACAGTAATAATAAAGATCTATTTTAGCATAATCTCCATGTTTGTGCATAATGTGTTGAACTATATTTGTTTTATACTTTTTTTGACCATATTTTGAATTGTCTCTATGTCATAATTTTGTAGAATACAATGGATTTACTGCACAGAATAAGGGTATACTTAAATTTTCTATTATGAATAACTAAGTGTTGGATAAGGACAGATCAAAAGTGTAGAATCTACATCTCCTTCATGATTACAGAACTAGTTTTCAAGCTTCTATGGTTATCTCTTCTTGAAGAAATCTCCGGATTTTCCACAGTGTTATAAAAAATGGTCAAGGTTACATAACTGTTCAGGTTCATATAGTCCCTCATAGATGCCTCGAGTGAGATTTCACCTATTTTAGGGTGATGTCAAAAGGGCTGGTATCTGAAGGGTTTTGTTGGACAATTCACTACAAACACAAGTCTTCCCTCTGAACACACCAACAGATGGTTCCATTGCAAGAATCGAGATTATTAATTGGAGGGGATGTGGAGGACAATTAAGGAGGAGAGACAACATTGCATACATATGAAGGAATGTGAATATGTCGTATAGCAAACCGGAAACTAACAAATTAGTCCTGAAGAATGGCTGCAAAGTTATGTCTTTACAGACTTGAAAGAAAATTTCTTTACAAAATTCCTTGTGATTCTAGCTAAGTGGTTGTTGATGGCCCTCAGTATTGTAGCAACAATGTTGTAACTCCCAAGGGTCTCATATTTAATTTTCTTAGGGTTTTTACAAACATAACAGGGGTTGGAATTATGTGTGCAATAAACACTCTCCTTTTCTCTTGCTAACTTTTATAGGGGTGGAAGTAATGAGATGAGATCTAGTTATACAAAGACCATTCTAACTATTCTATGTTATAGGAAAATCCCAAAATTGAAGGAAACAAAATACAATAATAAAACCTATGATGAAATGAAAGGAGGAAAACCATATAAACTATGATGAAATAAATAAAAAAATCTATGCTACTATGCAAAGAAATAAAAATCACAACCAAAATAAATATTGTAAAGAAAACCCTAATTTTGTAGAAAAAGGCAATTTCTACAAAAGTGAAAATGTGAATTTGGGTTACACTTTTTGCCCTTTTTCGAGAAAAAAATATATTTTTTTCTGTTCTTCAAATTTATATAAGCCATTTTTTTGTTTGTTTGTTTAGAATTTCATTTTACGTTAAAAATAAAACTTGTCAGAAATTTTATTAGCTTTCTATTACTTATTTTTTGGATTTTTTTTTATTCATATTTGATATGTCAACTTAACATTTCTGAGTGTGTTTTCTTTAACAATCAAAGGATTCATAAAAATTCATGTTCAAACATGTTGGTGTATTTTTTGAAAACTTTATGTTTTTGAGAAAAAAAATTGTGTTACAACAACCTAGACAGAGTCTACTTTAGTATCGTTATATTTATGAAACCAACTGATGCATATCATAATTACTAGAATTTTTTGAACTGTTCCAATATGAAAAAACTGCATATTTTGAATATGTTTCAGCTCGCGCAAATTTTCTCAACATATTAATTATAAATTAAAAATATAAAAACTACCCATTATAGACGATAAACAAATGCAATGCGCCATAATTTTTTATTTTTTATTTTTACATTGTGTTTTGGAAGATACAAAATTTTGATTTCACTGAATCATAATGGCCTTCAGAAATTGTTTGAACCCATTTTAATAAAAAAATTAATTAAAATTAGTAAATATTTATGGAATTCCATAAAAGTTATATTTCCTGAAAGTAGATTGAATTCTGCAAATGCTTGTCTTGGTTCTGATAGTTAATTCATAAAGTTTGATGGAGTTTAATCATTCTAAAGCTGAAGAAATGTGTTCAGAGGCGATTTGTTGCGTAGTTGCTGACGTGTTAGTTAGACCAAAATTTTAAAATAGTTTGGCCAGATTGTTTTTTGCTGCTTCGGCCCGTTAATTCTAACGACAAACAAGTTCGGTCGATATTTTTACAAAAGTTCGACCGAAATTTTGCTCGCAAATTATTTCGGTCAGAAAATTCGATGAAGCCCCTCCAAAAAAACATTTTGCAGCTATATAAATAGCTGAAAATGGAATCATTTTTTTCGCATATTTTCGCACATTTCTTCATTTGGGCTGATTTTGCAAATGGCTTTTTTGGGGCTTAATATTCAAAGGACATTTTTTGGAGGTATTTTTTATAGTGACATTTTTTTGAGGTTTTTTGGGCTTAATTTTCAAAGGACATTTTTTGGAGGTATTTTTTTAAGTGACATTTTTTTAGAGGTTTTTTGGGCTTAATTTTCAAAGGACATTTTTTGGAGGTATTTTTTAAAGTGACATTTTTTAAGAGGTTGGGCTTAATTTTCAGTGGACATTTTTTGGAGGTGTTTTTTAAAGTAAGTGTTTTGGGTTGAAGTAAATCTTTTATAATGATTTTTTAAAGTGAGTTTTTGTCTAATTTTTTAAATGAATTTTTTTTGTAGGACTTGGAAGGAAATATTCTGAGCTTGATCTCATTTTTAAAAGACATTTTTTTGGCAGAATTTTTAAAGTAAGTGTTTTGGGTTGAAGTATGTCCTTTGTGCAAAATTTTAAAATGAGTTTTTTTTAAATTAAATCTTTTGTGATGCTTTTGTTAATTGATTTTTTGTCTAAATTTTGATGTAGTAAGTTTCTTTTACAGGATTTTGAAGGAAATTTTTTGAGCTTCATACTAAATTATCATGGGAAATCGAAGGAATTGCAAGAGAATATATGATCGAACAAGAGACCTGAGGAACATAGAGAACATGGGAGAGAATATCGCGAAAAAAAAGAGAGAAGAACGCTCAAATATTGAAAAGGAAAATCAACCTCAACTAGAAGTTGAAGCAGGTATGTCAATGTAAATATTATAAATTTGATATTTAAAATTTGACTATTGTATTGTAAAACTTAATTTTTATTTGATGAACATATTTGAAAAATATTTTACAATGTAAATAGAGAGAGATATTCCTCAAAACATTGAAGATGATATAGAAAATTTTGAAAGAGAAAGTGAAAGAGGCATTGAACCAATGATTGAAGATGTTGAAAATGTTGAAAGAAATTCAGGTGAAGAAATTGAATCACTGGGTATGTATATATATGTTTATTGAAATTATACATATTTATTAATTTAATTATTTATTGAATATGTAAACTCATTATGTACATTTAATTCTAATATGTATAGATGAAATCAATATTGATGATGAGATGTTAGAAAATGTTGACACTCACACATATGGAGATAAAAAAGCTGACCATGTTATATGATATCATGTTAAGTGCATTATTGATTCATTCTTCAAATATGAATCTATGGCAGTTCAAGCCCAAATGTTGAAAAGTCTCTTAACATCAAAGAAATTAAAAGAAGATGTGACTTTAATGGGCATTCGAAAATAAACAAAAGATAAAAAATGAAGGAAAATGTGATACCAAATATAAATAGTGCTCGAAAGTCAATTGGAAGATCTAGAAAGAAAAGTGCTTTAGATGCACAAAGACAAAGACAAATGGCAGTGGTTTCATCAAGTACTAAAGAGAATCGCTTGGTGAAATATATGGCACAAGCATTAGGAAACTCATGAAAAACTTTGCACAAACATTGGAAATTTTGATTGCAAATAGATGTAAATGATGAAATTGCTTGTTGGAAAGTTATTTGTAGGCAACTATACAAATATATACCTGGAGAAGATGTTAAAAAAATAATACATGTATATTGGATGAAAAGATAATGTGTTTCACCAAAAGCAAGGGATGTGATGCGAAGAAGAATAGCATGAAATCAGTATGAAGAAAATGCAAAAATTTCTTAGACACCACTCAAATAGAGTTGTTCAACAAGTTTATAGAAGAGAATCATGAAATTAATGTCTCAATCAGTGCTTTTTTGCAACAAAAACCGTGGAATGTTAAACCTATCTGTAGAAATTATACAAACAATATGTATACCAATGGATTCAATCCAATCATATGATATGCTAAAGCAAGATACATAATCCTTCTACAAATCAATTGTGGAAAATAAACACGATCTCCAATAAGAACAAGTAAATAAAGAATAAAATCAAACCACAACACAGATATTTTCTCGGGGAAAACTTGCTGCTCAAAACCCCTCTATCTTCTATTGTATATTCAACAAGGAATCATGAAACAATTACAATGCACTCTTCTCACAAGAGTCTCCTGCACTCTCACAACTGTCTCACACTGATCCAGACAAAATCGACCAACACTTAGCCAATTTTTAGCCTCTACTCAGCCTGCCTCGTGCAATTCATGTGGAATGCAATCCCTATTCTTTAGGAATTTCAGCCTTCCAAAACTACACAATGCTCATGGAAATCCTTTGGGTGTTTTACTGCATGCGGGAAACCTACTAATAATACAACTGATAGTTAACATCCCTTTAACCTTTGTCTCAACTAGGTCTTCATCAGAGATGACATGCAAGCAACTATTACTAGTAAATCATCAATTACATGACAGATCATTGCATGTGAATTAAATCTGATTTAATTCACTTGACCTCTCACTAGTGCAACAAACAATTACAACTAGTTAAACTAATTTTAACTGAATTAATTGAGTTAACTGATTTCTCATGCATTAAACTAATACACTAACTGCAATTTGGACTCTAAAAGAAATAGAATCACTCTATATGCCTCATCAACCACCCTCAACTTGAAATTCATGAGCTAACTGATTTTATCACACTCAGTTAACTATTACAAGTGATTATGATATAAGATTACATTTTTTTGTCCAATTTTATTAAGGGAAAATTAAATTAGACACACATTTATTGTTTACTTTTCAACACTCCCTCTCAACAAGAAATTGATTATCATCTACCCCGATCCTACCTCTATGGTATTCAAATTTTCTCCTTGCGAGCACCTTCGTCATAATATCTGCACCCTGATCCTCTGTGGGAATGTAATGAAGTAACATAATGCATATCTGAACACAATCACTGAGATGGTGGTACCAGATGTCTATATGCTTGGGCCTATCATGGAATACCAGATTAACCGAGAGTTTAATACAACTTTGGTTATCATAATGTATCACCGTCGGATCCATCTGATGACCAAACAAACCAACCAGAATCTTCCTCATCCAGATGGCCTCACATGTAGCCTGACTAGCTGCCATGTACTCTACTTCAAATGAACTGAGTGCCACAAATCTCTGCTTCTTGTTGTACCAAGAAACTACTGTCGATCCTATGCTAAAGATCCCTCCTGATGTACTCTTCCTGTCTGATGGACTGCCTGCCCAATCTGCGTCGGTGAAGCCTTGAAGCTTCACTCCCTTTGTCCATTTGTACCATAATCCATACTCTGTAGTGCCCATGAGATATCTCAAGACATGCTTCCCTGCCTTGCAAAAGAGCTTGGTCGGCTTAACCATAGCTTGACTCAGCTAGTTAACTGTATAGAAAATGTCTGGTCTAGTGTTCACTAAGTACATCATTGAACCCACAAGATACTTATAAAAAATAGCGTCCACTACCTCACCTGAAGTAGCATACTCCTTCCTCCAGTTTCCTGCAAGAGGAGTCTCCATGGGTTTACAGCTCTCCATGTGAAACTTTCTCAAAATTGCTTTGGCATACTTGCCTGGAGAAACAAATAGCTCACCATCCCACTGCCATATTTCCAAACCAAGGAAATAGTGAAGGAGTCCCATGTCCTTCATCTCAAACTCTCTTGAAAGATCCTCTTTGAAAGAAATTATGAGCTGCTCATCACCTGTCAAAATTAGATCATCAACATAAAGTATGATAATCAAGATCCTACCATCAACCACAATCTGGTACAATTTTGCATCTGCTTCACTCTTTGTGAAGCCCAACCCAGTGAAATAGTTGTCAATCCTGGTGTACCAAGCACGAGGTGCTTGCTTCAGCCCATACAATGCTCTCTTGAGTTTGCACACATGCGACTCAATGTCAAATATCTCAAAACCTTCTTGCTGCTCTATGTAAACTTATTCCTCAATAGCTCCATTAAGAAAAGTAGTCTTCACATCCATCTGATGTATCTGCCACCCCATCTATGCTGAGAATGCAAGGATATATCTAATCGATTACTACCTTGCAACCGGTGAAAAAGTCTCCTCAAAGTCAATCCCCTCAACTTGTGACAATCCTCGAGCTAAAAATCTAGCCTTGTACTTCTCCACACTCCCATCTACTGCTTGCTTCACCTTATAGATCCATCTAGATCCAAACACTGATTTTTCAACTGGTCTTGGGACAACTTCCCATGCATTGTTCTTGACGATGGAGTCATACTCCTCAACCATGGTGTTAACCCAAATTGGTTTCTGCACTGCTTCCTCAAAAGAGGATGGTTTTGTCACAATACACTTGCTCATAAGAGCCATGTATCCAGTAAACCTATCTGGAGACTATCTCTATCTGCGCAGTGAAGTAGGTGCTCCTACATGTTCTGCCACATCAAGTCTCAATCTATCAACTTCCATGGTGTGCCTTCTACCATGTATGGTGGATGGCTCTACATGAGTGTTTTCTGCCACTCCATGATCCTCCGCATATGGCTGCTCCACATATTGCAGTTCATCCTTTGGAACCAAGAGTTCTTCATATGCATGAAAATCAAGCTCCCTCTCAAGGGACAATCACATGATTTTCTCCCCATCAAATTTTATATCCCGTATCACAACAGTCATCCTATTGTTTGGAAAATACACTCGATAGTTGTGGGGAGTATAAGTGTACCCAAAAAAAATCCCAATCTCAGTTGTTGGTTCCAGCTTCTTCCTAGAATCTTTGGTCACATGGAAATAGACAGATGAGCCAAAAATTTTAAAATATGAAACATCATATTTCTTACCAGAAAAAGCCTCCTCTGGTGTCCTCATGAGAAGTATCTGATGAGGACTACAGTTTTTCACAAATACCACTGTGTTGCATGCCTCTGCCCATAGATGCAGCGGTATGCCCTTATCATGCAACATCGCTTGTGCCACACCCAAAATTGTTTTATTCTTTCTTTCTGAGAACTACTTCTTTGCTACAGAAGTTCTTGAATTCATTGGAGATGTACTCACCACCATTTTCTCTCCTCAGATCCTTCACATGCTTCCTCGTGTCTTTCTCAACCAGTGGTTTGAACTCAAAAAATTCTAAGAACCTCTCATATTTATTTTGCATGAAGTAGATCCAACACATTCTAGAAAAATCAACAAAAAAGATCACATAATACCTGTGATTTGTTTTCAAAGCTGTAGAGAATGGTCCAGACATGTATGAGTGAACTCTCTCAAGGATTTCTCATGCTTGGTTCTCCTTCTCATGAAAAGTGGCTTTTGCATACTTCCCCATGGTACATCCCTTGCATGTTTCTATCTGCGCAAGAGTACCCTTTGGAAGCCCCATAGAAATCTTCTGCATGACCTTCAAAGATCCATGGTGTAGATGGCCCAATCTCTTGTGCCATAAATAACCCTTATCCTAGCTCACCACTTTGTCTGCTTTACCCATAAATGTTGTGCAACCATCTAAATAAATTTTTTAAAGATTCTTGACGTGAATCCCAATCTTATTAGCTTGTCCCATGGATTTGTGATGAAGGAATTATTTTACTTCCCTGAAAACCACATCATAACCTCTATCCTCTAACATTTCAACTGAAACTAAATTCTTTTTTCAAGCCTGGTACATGCATTACATCTTTTTATAAGAAGGGTTTACCTAACTGTCTTTGGAAAGTAACTGTACCAATCCCGATAGCCCTATACCTCTTGTCATCACCCATTTCAATATGCATCTGGAGATCCTTCTCCTCCAAGCTACTGAAAATTTCTTTGTCTCCCATCATGTGGAAAGATGCACTACTATCCAAGTACCACACTAATCCCATTACACTAGACACCATGCATGCGATGAGTGAGAAGTTCGACTCAAATTGAGAGGCCAAAGCCTCAGCAGCTGTAGATCCTGAAGCCTTCTTGTTCTTCTTCTTATGTGGACAATTAGTGGCATAATGTCCATGCTTGTGACAGTGAAAACATTTCACTCTGGACATGTCACGCTTCTTGCCTTATTTTCTGGTCTTAGATTTGGAATAGGATTTCTTTCCCTTCCCCTTCTTTTCCTTACTAGCCAAGGCGAAATTTTCCTCATCATATGTCTTATATGAGGATCCATCCCTGGTATTCCGCATGAATTCTTCTTGCACCAAATCCGACCAAAGTCGCTCCCAATCCGGTAGCTTCTCCCTCCCATTGATAGAGTCATGATAACTATGCCAATTCTTGGGAAAGTCTAGAAGAGCTAGGCTCACCAAGCCATCATCCGCTACAGTAATTTCGACACTCCCAAGCTCATCTCGACATTGGAAAAACTTGATTAAATATTTTGGAATAATATCGTCTTTCTCCATTTTGATTTTCCCGAGCTTGTGCTTCAGTGCCAATTTTCTATGGCCACTGCTACTCTGAAACATATCTGTCAAAGCCTTCCACATTTCATATGGAGTCGCTTTGCCATGGATACTTGAGACAATGTGGTATCGTACTCCCTCCAATAAGATCCTCCTCACCTTTGCAGCCTTCTTTTACCAAGTATCAAGAAGAGCAACATATGTTGTCGCGGGTTTGGAAATGTCATTATAAATGAATTATTTCAACCCGTTGTCCTCCAGAACTGCCTCCATCTTGTATTTCCATGCGATATAATTAGAAATTCCCTCAAGTTCATGTTCCAATCTCAAGCCATTGAAAGCCATCTTGATCCGCCTGTTGCACCAAAGAATATTTCTGCAAATTCGAATGTTATTAAGCACAAACTCAATTTCTTCTCCACTACAGTGATTTCCTGTGCTTTGATACCATATAGAAATTATACAAACAATATGTATACCAACGGATTCAATCCGATCATGCGATATGCTAAATTAATATACTTAATCCTTCTACAAATCAATTGTGGAAAATAAACACGATCGCCAATCACAACAAGTAAAGAAATAAGAAATCAAACCACAACACAGATATTTTCCTGGGGAAATATTGCTGTTCAAAACCCCTCTATCTTCTATTGTATATTCAGCAAGGAATTTTGAAACAATTACAATGCACTCTTCTCACAAGAGTCTCTTGCACTCTCACAACTGTCTCACACTGATTCAGACAAAATCAACCAACACTTAGCCAATTTTTAGCCTCTGCTAAGCCTACCTTGCTTGTGCAATTCATGTGGAATGAAATCCCTTTTCTTTAGGAATTTCAACCTTCCAAAACTGCACAATGCTCATGGGAAATCCTTTGGGTGTTTTACTACATGCGAGAAGCCTACTAATAATACAACTAATAGTTAACATCCCTTTAACCTTTGTCTCAACTGGGCCTTCATTAGAACTGACATGCATGTAGCTATTAACATTAAATCATCAGTTACATGACAGATCATTGCATGTGAATTAAATATTATTTAATTCACTTGACCTCTCACTAGTGCAACAAACAATTACAACTAGTTAAACTGATTTAAAATCACTTAATCGAGTTAAATGATTTCTCATGCCTTAAAATAATACACTAACTACAAGTAGGACTCTAAAAAAAATAGAATTAATCTACATGCCTCACTAACCACCCTCAACTCGAAATTCATGAGCTAACTGAGTTTATCACACTCAGTTAACTATTACAAGTGATTATGAGATAAGATACATTTTATTGTCCAATTTAATTAAGGGAAAATTAAATTAGACACAAATTTCTTGTTGAATTTTCAACACTATCACTGTACGCGACACTTGTTGTTATCGTTATCATGTGGAATTTCAGTTATATTAATACACATTCCTTAATTTTGGTAAAACATTTTGGAAAGATTCATCTCTTCCTTCCACTATCCATGATTCATATCTCAAATTCTATGTGGAAGAGAAAGCCATGAATTATTTTACCAAAAGAAATGTGCTAGTGGTAGAAATGCGATGATTGTGTAAATTTGAATAAATTTCAAAACAAATATTGTATTGTTTTAAATGATCAATCATTGTCCAACATAAAATTGAAATGGAAGAGATGTGAATATATTCATACATTGATTGGTTCAAGTAGTACTACAAGTGCTAAAATAATTGATTTACAAGAAGAAGATTTTTTTGTGATAGAGTTTTTGAGAAAGTTTGAGGAAAAAATTAATAAATACACCAAGCATTCCCATAGAGCTCAATGGCAAGACTTGCAATTCAAAAGTCCACTAGAGACCATTTTGACAATAGTTGAATTTGCAGAGAACTAAACATTTGCTCCAAAAAAATAAATAAAGAGTGAATACTATCATTATGACCAAGTCTCCATGCTTGTCCATATTCTATATAAATATGTTGAACAAAATGTTGATCATATAGAAAGAAAAAGTAAAAATGGACATGTTATTAAAGAATATCACTTATATATCAGTGACGATCGTACCCATGATACATATTTTGTACAACATTGTTTTGAAAATATTTATGACTCCTTGAAAAGTCGTGAAATAAAATTCAATGAACATTGGATATGGTCATATGGATGCACAGGTCAATTCAAATCTTCACGATCATTCTTTGATTGTGTCGTCGTCATATGAAAACCTTCATTAAACATTGTTGGAATTTCTTTGAGACTGGTCATGGAAAAGGAGAACATGATAGTGCAGGGTCATGTATAAAACGAGCACTTCAAAGATATAAAATTTACCACTCTGCAAACCGACTTTTCTCGGCTAAACAAGTTATTCAATGGTGCATCACTGCACTAAGCCATGAGATTAATCGATGAAGGGAAGTACGAAGGTATATATATATATATATATATATATATATATATATAACCTTAATATGTAAATGATTTAATTTTTATTGGATTTCTAATTTTAAACATGATTTATCACAATGATTATCTTTGATGTTATTTTGAATAACACATTTATATTCTTTTTTGAATTTTCCATATAAGTTTTTTTTGGCATATTGGGGTCTAATATGTAGATATATCGATTGGATATGACATTGAAACAATAAAAGGGACTCGAAAATTACATTCAATTAAAACAAAGCTGTACAAAAATGTGTTAGCATTTGATCAAAGAAAATATTCTTGTTTTTGTCATGTTTGCATAGAAAACACATAATCGAATGATGTTTGTGAAAACAAAATGTATGTAAAAGATTGGAAACATACATAACTTAATACAAAGGGGAAAATGTCCATTGCAAACTTTGAAGAAATGAAATTAGAGGAGACTATAGTATCATCTGAAGGTGATCAAGTTTCTGATCTTGTTAGAGAAGGTAACATTTCAATTGGTTTCAAATGATAGAGATCTAGAAATAGATAATAAAATCAAGTAGACATGTTAATTTTAAAGTTTATTTTTCACGTTAATTATGATCTAAATTTAAATGTAAGTTTGTTTTATTGTGCAAGAGATGTTTTTGTTGTAGTTGCACCTACTACCAACGATGAAAATGTGAAGTATTATTTGATGTGTTTCAGTGAAAGAAAGATGAAATTATTGGAAAACTATGATGATAACGGGTTTATATATGAGATATGGTATAATATACTGAAAGGTTATTTTTTTCAACAAACTCATCAAAGTCGGGATTTTTTTTACTTTCAAGACTATGAACCTGATGTGATAAGTTTTCAATATAGTCACTTGGTGTGTGCAACATGTATAAATTTGTTAGAAGTTCAATCAAAGAAAAAATTGAAAATTAAGAAATGGAAAATGTCAAAAGCCGATTATGAACGGATCATTGAAGATGGCATTTCATTAGATTTTTTTAATTAAACTGCCCAACAATTTGTTCTCTTTGGATTCACATTTTAGAACTTCCAAAACTCAACTAAAAATTGAACTAGCCCATTTTTTTTGCATTCTTGATTTTTACAATTATTATAATATGTATGTTTTATGTTATATGTACAAGTGTTTGCAAATGTACATTTTTTTTGGTACATACATACAAGTAATTTATACACATGTGTACTCATACGCATGTAGATTATTTGGTCTTAAATGATTTCATATATTCCATGGTACAATTTTCCATAATGTGATTATTGCAAAATGTACATATATGTGTATCTAGCATAGTTTATATAATGAAAATTTTAGGTTGCACAATTTATTTTTGGATGTATCTATTAAGAAAATTATAATATTCATTCTTGAATGCAAAATGTGTGGTACATGTTTTGTAATTTCCGGTTTACTATCAACTGAAAGTAGCTTTTCTATGTACATTAATGAAAAATGTTGTTTACTGGATAATGCAATTTTGAAATTTTATGATTGTTTTTAGATATATACATTGATATGTATTTTACTTCAATCATTTTTACATATATTCATGAACTTAAATATGTAAAACCATCTATGATTATTTTAAATGACATGTATGATCATGCAAAATGTACCTAAATATCATCTAAATAATATACATCCTAAAATTATATAAAATTTACACACATGTTCAAATGCATAACATGTACCAATGTATGTGTTAAATGTAATTTGAAATTTCCATCTAGATTCATTTTATATTTAACAAATAAAATGACAACTTGAGTTTTAAAAACAAAACATTTTATCACAACATGTGATCACATGCCAAATGTAGTTCAACTATCCAAAATATACATGTTTTTTGTAATTTGAAATTTACATCTAGATTCATTTTATATTTAACAAATAAAATAACAACTTGAGTTTAAAAAAAAAAACATTATATCACAACATGTGATCACATGCCAAATGTAGTTCAACTACCCAAAATATACACGTGTTTTGTAATTTGAAATTTCCATCTAGATTCATTTTATATTTAACAAATAAAATGACAACTTGAGTTTTAAAAACAAAACATTTTATCACAACATGTGATCACATGCCAAATGTAGTTCAACTATCCAAAATATACATGTGTTTTGTAATTTGAAATTTCCATCTAGATTCATTTTATATTTAACAGATAAAATGACAACTTGAGTTTTAAAATAAAACATTATATCACAACATGTGATCACATGTCAAATGTATTTCAATTATCCAAAATATAAATGTGTTTTTTAATTTGAAATTTCCATCTAGATTCATTTTATATTTAACAAATAATATGACAACTTGAGTTTTAAAAACAAAGCATTATATCACAACATGTGATCACATGTCAAATGTAGTTCAACTATCCAAAATATACATGTGTTTTGTAATTTGAAATTTCCATCTAGATTCATTTTATATTTAACAAATAACAAAACAACTTGAGCTTTAAAAACAAAACATTATATTACAACATGTGATCACATGCCAAATGTAACTATCCAAAATTTAAAATCATTCTTGATAAAAGTAAATGTAGTTCAACTATATCCAAAATGTAAAATATGTCCAAAATTTATATCACATGGACAATAAAAGTAAATATGTATAACAATGTATAGTGTTACAAGTATCAAGTTATATAGAAAAGTAAATATGATTGCATAAGTAAGACTCTATATAGAAAAGTAAATTTAAGAATATCTATCAAATAAAATGTTGCACATGTGCATCATCAATCAAATAGATATGGATCCAGTGTTTTTTCCAGCAACGTCCTGAGCCTCGTTGTGCTATCCTTTGAAGAATGGGGAACATATACACAACATGTAAACATTAAAATTTAATGTTTTAAAATTGAATGAGAATGTATAAGTTCATGTAAAAAAAATGAAAAAAAAAAATCATGCAATACCTCATGTAGTTCTCTCTCCATTGTCTTCTGTTGGTCGTCCATCAATACATCCTCCATAGTAAACTGTACAATATATATATATATATATATTAAAAAATTTCAAATGAAAATGCATAAACTAATTTGCAATAATATTTAAAAAATGTTAGACAACTTCCTGTTCAAATTGTGTGGATGTTCCTATCCCCATCATACACTCCATCGCTAGAGTCCTAGGAGAACGAAAATCATCTCCACAAACCTAAAATTCAAACATTTTAAAACTGTAAAATAACTCAAAATCTAGATCTCATTTTTTTAAGAAACTTTTGAACTTCAATTTATAACTTAAAAATATAAGTGAAAAAATGAATACTTGTGATGGTGTATTTGTCACATCTCCTAATAGGGAAGAATAGTGTGGCTTCGAACAAAAATCATTTCCACAAACCTAAAATTCAGAAATTTTAAAACTGTAGAATAACTCAAGATCTAGATCTCATTTTTAAAGGAACTTTTGAACTTCAATATATAACTTAAAAACCTAAGTGAAAAAATGAATACTTGTGACGGTGGATTTGGCACATATCCTAACAGGGAAGAAGAGGGTGGCTCTGAACAAAAATCATATACACAAACCTAAAATTCAATAATTTTAAAACTGTAAAATAACTCAAGATCTAGATCTTATTTATTAATTACACTTTCACTTCAATTTATAACTTAAAAACATATTTAAGTGAAAATTTGTTCATACTTGTGACGATGGATTTGACACATCTCCTAATAGGGAAGAAGAGGGTACCTCCATTGCAAAAATATCGGACATAATCAGAATCTGTTAACATTTAATTATATACATGTACATGTGTACACAATTATTTATTTTAAAAATATGTCATCATGATACCGATATAATAATAGATTAAAATAATTGTACATCAACATCCTGAACACTTAAAAAACACTAACATTTGCCAACATATCATCTTGATTGTGAGAACCTGATACTAAAATCTTCGTTCATCAAGCGTGAAAAATGCAAATGGTGTTCACATGTATGATACATTTTTTTTAGATTAACATATATAAATAAATGTATGTATATGTATTTATTACAAATTGTACATGTTAAAATATTCACCTTAACCATTAAAAGATACTGATCCCATGCCCTATTCCTCATGAATAATTAAGTCCTGCCAACCATTGTGACAATGCTTTGCATTTTTGAGCTCTTCAATACTTATGTTGTCTATCTCATCATCTGTATGATACACAAAATTAGCACGTGCACTCTCTCGTGCTCTTTTTCGATTCAGAAAAACATCAATTCCACCAAGTCCACTCTGAACATTGTCTATGATAACATCCCTTACTTCTCAACTAATTTGAGAAGTGGCATCCATCTATGACCGCAAATTTTCTACACAAAAAGGTCGGCTTACCAATGGTGGCTCGGGGTGAGGCAACTCAGCATCAGGCTTAGCGCCCCTATGGTCACATAATCGACCTTTCCCGGGACCAAAAAATTCAGAGGGAAGATCATTATAATTGATTTTCATTGTCAAAAATAATTCTGCATAAAATAATTTTGCAAAATAAAGAGGAACCTCGTTGTTCCATGGCATTTTCCCACAGGCAGCAAGGTGCCTATCATACAAATGACTAGCTATATCAGGGTTCTTGAAATATTGCACCTTTAGCATCTTTATTTTCGTCCCTTCTTTCAAATTAAACATAGAATTGGCCATTTCTGTTGTAACTATGTGTTTAACGTCCTCCTATGTATCAAGACCCATCACTGTTTTCTTTATTTTCCTCATCACTTCTACAAAACTATCTGTGGTTGGCCCAAGACTTTTGTACACATATAAAAGTGTGCTTAAAGAGTGAGTAACTATGTCTAAGCTTTTTTGACTCTCAGGAGGGAGTTTCAAAGACATAATATCTTTCTTTAATTTTGAATAAATATGTTGACACCTTAGTAATGTGCATTGTTTAATGTTTGTTTCCCAAGGTAAATCGGAAATGTCAGAAGGATAAGTCGTGGTTGATGTACAACCTTCTTCTTGAATAATGAGTTCTGGCCTACGTCTTTTTTAAGCAACATTTTCACCCTCTGCATTAATATATAAAATTTTGTATAAATAAAAAAACATGTGAACAAATTTGTACAAATTTGATTTTTAACCATAAAAAAATAATATAAATAATTTAAAATTTTAATAATTGAATGAAAATAATATTCATATTGATGGCCACCTTGAGATGACTGGGCAGCATCATGCCCACCCTGAGATCGTTGAGAACCAGAATGACCATCGATTGGTTGAGAATCAACATGACCACCCATTGATTGGTCATCGGGGGAATGCATATCGCCACCCTCATGTAATTGGCCACCGCCTATTGATTGGTCACCAGGGGAATGTGTACCACCACCACCCTCACGCGATGAGAGGGAATCTTCATAAAAAAATATGAATTTATAATCAATTCAAAAATACATGCATACATATAAATACATGTACATATGATTGATTAAATTGCATGAACCATGGCCATGCTCCATTGATGGAGTAGATACTCTTGTCCTCTTAACTCCTAAAAAATAAAAAATGAAATTGATTAAAAACTAATTTAACTCATAAAATTGATAAAAAATCAATTCCATATGTATACATGTATGTACATGGGGATATATATATATATATATATATATATATATATATATATATATATATATATATTCAATAAAAACGTCAATTCTACATGTATACATGTATGTATGGAGATAAGATTATATATTCAAATTTCATTTAAAAACATGCACATTTAATATAAATACCTTGAACATACCTCGATCCATGATCCCCCTCTCTTGTAGAGGCATGGGATTCTACTGATGTTCTCCTTTAATCATCCATGATATATATATGGATATCTATAGTGGACATTTACAATTATTTTTAAAATTACTATTTAAAATAAATAAAAAAGAATTCAAAAAATTAATGTAATTTAGTACACAAATGTTGCGCACAAACATAGATTATGTAAAACACAACTTTCAAAGCACAAATTGATGTGTAGAACTCACTTTAAACAAAAAATTGTTTAATTCTTACACATTTTAATTTTATAAAACATGAAGTTCACCAAATTGCGCTTACATGGTGGGAGCACACTTATTACATAATTGAATAAAACACATGGTCATTAAAAATGACACATTTATAAGTAAAAAACACACACATATCAAAGATATGTTACAATGTTCATAAATAAATTTTGAAGGAAAGTGTATCAACACTAATTCATTTTTGAGAGATGAATCTTGAATTGCATTGCCCCATATAATACTAATTCAACCACTAATTCATATTTGACAGATGAATCTTGAATTGGCATTGCCCCACACAATATATCACCAGATATCTTATTAACATTTGCACCATGTCTTATACTAAAAAATTAAAATTTCCTAACAATATAGTTTGCTTTTCCATGCAGTTTTTTTAGCCTCTCCTTCTTAACTTGGTACACGCCTTTCATCTGGTTGCACACAAGTTCAGAATTGGTGAAAACTGCAATTCCATTTTATCCATACTCCCTATTTGTTCCCAAGCCTTATATCAATGCAATATAATATGCTTCATTTTTTGTTGTTCTTCTCGGTATATTCATTTTCCTTTGGAGGACCTTGTTAGTCACAATATTGCAAAGCACATATGTAATCACTACTTTCCCTGGATTGGGATAGCAAGAAACATCTATGCATAATGTCCATTTTTCAACCATGTTTAGTGGGCTTTTTGATCCCTGAAAAAACAAATTCAATAAAATATATTAAATGAGCATTTATTACAAATGCATGGAAGAAATGACGTGTACATGGTTTGCCTTAAATTTTATGTGTGAAATGACATGTACATGGTTCCCGAAAACACTAGCAAATGCCTCAAAGTTTATGGGAGAAATGACATGTACATGGGTCCCAAAAACACTAGAAAATACCTTAAAGTTTATGGGAGAAATGACATGTACATAGTTTTCAAAAACATTAGAATTTTCCTTAAAAATATATTAAATTAAATTTTATGGGAGAAATGACATGTAGATGGTTTTCCTTAAATTTTATGGGAGAAATGACATGTACACGGTTTGCCTTAAATTTTATGGGAGAAATGACATGTACATGATTTGCCTTAAAGTTTATGGGAGATATAACATGTACATGGTTCGCCTTAAACTTTATGAGAGAAATGATATTTACATGGTTTTCCTTAAATTTTATGGGAGAAATGACATAGAAATGACATTTACATGGTTCCCAAAAACACTAGCAAATGGGAGAAATAACACTATGCTTTCAAAAAACACTACCATTTTCCTTATAAATATATTAAATTAAATTTTATGAGAGAAATGACATGTACATGGTTTGCCTTAAATTTTATGGGATAAATTACATATAAATGACATGTACATGGTTCCCAAAACACTAGCAAATGCCTTAAATTTTATGGGATAAATGACATGTACATGGTTTGCCTTAAATTTTATGGGAGAAATGACATAGAAATGACATGTACATTGTTCCCAAAACACTAGCAAATGCCTTAATTTTTATGGGAGAAATGACATATACATGGTTTCCAAAAACACTAGCATTTTCCTTAAAAATATATTAAATTAAAGTTTATGGGAGAAATGACATGTACATGGTTTTCCTTAAAGTTTATGGGATAAATGACATGTACATGGTTAGCCTTAAAGTTTTTCTTAATTTTATGAGATAAATGACAAGTACATGGTTTGCCTTAAGTTTTTCCTTAAATTTTATGGGAGAAATGAAATAGAAATGACATGTACATGATTCCCAAAACACTAGAAAATTCCTTGAAGTTTATGGGAGAATTACATGTACATGGTTTCCAAAAACACTATCATTTTCCTTAAAAATATATTAAATTAAATTTTACGGGAGAAATGACATGTACATGGTTTTCCTTAAATTTTTCCTTAAGTTTATGGGAGAAATGACATGTACATGATTTTCCTTAAAGTTTATGGGAGAAATGACATGTACATGGTTCCCAAAACACTAGCAAATGCCTTAAAGCTTATGGGAGAAATGACATGTACATGGTTTTCCTTAAAGTTTATGGGAGAAATGACATGTACATGGAGGGAACCTTTTGAGACCAACTTTGGAGGGAATTTTTCTTTCTTCGAGTTATAAGATAGTCATTTGGAGAGAGAGATTTCATATAATTTTACATTTAATATGAAAGGTCATGGTTTCATCTGGGTCATGGTTTTATATGAAAGGTCATGGAAAAATTCTTCTAACACAATATAATTGTACTATCTTCAAGACAATGCTGGAGAGATTAATTTAGAAAGAGAAAACTGGATTCCAAAGCTTCAACAATCATGAGTTAAAAAATATAATTTAAAGGGCACTTGAGAAATGCAAAAGAGCAAAAAATAGGAAATCAGAATCAAATTGTTTTCTTGTAAATGCTTGGTTTGATGAGGAATGAAAAATGGTAAGGAGAAACATGAAAAAGACATGCAAGGAGAAGATGAATGTAAAGTTATATAAGCAAATACTAAAAAGGAAAAAATATGAGTTCATGCAAACAAGGTGAGAAGAGTTAATATATCTAGGCAAGAATAACCCAAAGATTTTCTAGCAGGGACTTCAACCAAGGAAGAAGCAAATTGAAAATAATATTACAACCAATCAATGGTTTGAATATGCAAGAAAACTCTATGAGAAAGAATCGGAGGCTGAGCCTCCCTTGGGGCTCAACACAACTACAAAGATCTTCACATTACAGGAGGTGGAGATTGGAATTAAGAAGCTGAAAACAGGAAAGGAAAAAGACTTGGTTGAATTTCAAGCAGAGTATCTAAAATGGGGAATGAACACTCTTGCGTCGTGTTAGTGTAAATTCTAATCGCAAGCATACGGAAAAAACTCATTTTAGGTGTGCATAACAAACAACCCTAACATCAAATGTGGCTGTCAATTTCCTTAGATCTGCAGTTATTGATCAGAATAAATGCTACAAAAATATAGATCTATGTAGTTAAAGACATTAAACAACAAAAATAAGCAAGAGTTGCTCCATGCATCCAATGGAAAAGACAAGAATTTTTAAAGAATTTTTTTTATTATGACACCTGGGAAGGGAACATAGAAAGATGTTACCAGTCCCCCTTAATGGAATGGGTTCTTGTATGTCCTTAGCGCTTCATATCTAAGATCTCTCTCTCTTGATGGTGTAGAAAACCTAGACAAAATGGAACTCAACGGGAGCTCACAAGCAAAAGCAGAAAAATATGACAATGATGGAGGATCAAAGTCAGACCAAAAATATGGATCAAAAGGTGATCTAAAGGTACTAAAAGGCAGTGAATGAATGAAAAACCCTTCTATTTATAACAAAATATTGAGTTAGTCTAGATATTGGTGCATAATTAAAATATTATTAACCAAATCTAGATCCAACTTTTATGAAATATTTTATTATTTTTGTCGGAGAGAAAGGGAATTTGAATATGGTCAAAACCCTTTATTTAAAAAATAATAAATAAATGAATGATTTATTTATTATTTTAAGAATATGGTTAAGGAATAATTAAATAGACAATGATTTATTTAATTATTTATAAATGATTTAGTCAAATTTAACAAGGAATATTATTAAATAGTGATTTATATAATTATTCCAAGAAATTAATAAGATAAATAACGATTTATCGAATTAATTTTCCTGTTTTGGGTTAAATATGACCAAGAATATTAATTAAATAGTGGTTTAATTAAATATCCCTAGAGGAAAATCAAACAAATAAGGATTTATTTAATTATTCCTCATGGGGTTTCCTGTTTAGACCAGAAATAACTTAATAAACTATGGGTTATTAAATTATTTTTCATAGCGAAGGAAATTTTACTATGGTAAAATTGGTCTTACATGGTGTACTTTAGTCCATATAATAGTAACAAGTTATATGACCAAAAATTGGTGTAATAGATTGCCCCCCAACGTGCGAACGTTAGGAGCTAATCATATGACCGAAGTATGTTGTAAGAACACTGTTATCACAAAATTGTACTTGATTGGTTGCTAATCAGACAACTCTATGTAACTATTTCAAAGCACCTTTTGATTGAATCTTAGCCTCTTCAGTCTGAGAGGGCTCTCTCAAAGGGATTTAATGATATTGGTTAATGATAGTGCTAGATGGCTAACGCTATAGGATTTGCATCTTTTTTTTTATGATTGCAGGTTGAAAGAAAATAGGCTTGCTACCATTGGGCTTATGGAGTCAACAATCAATATTTTCAGTGGCAAGGTTTCTTGACACGGAAGCTAAGGCAGATAGGGGTATTTAACAAAGGCAAATCACACTTAAAACATAGAGCAACATAATAATTTCATCACTAAAGGAAGTCAGAGAATAAACATATGAATTATGAGTAATAGAGATGAAATCTACTGCAAGTGGTAAACATAAAGATATAGATCAGAAAAAAATTAAAAACCCCATGAGAATCTCAGGTCTGTCAAGAAGAAAGTCCTCTGTATTATTGATATAAGTGAAAATACATAAAGCAGCAGTTTGGTGCAAAAAATCTCCAACCCTTTACTACTTCGATGATTTTCCTTTAAATAAACATTCTTACAGCAAGGATGATCTGCCTGATGGCTAGATTCATCGAATTCTTCCTATAACACATCACATAACTAAAAAACATATCTTCTAAAAAGAAAATGACAGCTACACCCCTAAAGAAGAGATTTCCCAATAGGACTCAAACTCCTATTTATTACATCAGTCTATCTTATCTTCGAAATAGTTAAATGTCAGTTACAAATAAGCATCACATGCTCGAAGGATAGATGATAGGTTCAATACCACCTTTACATATTAAAAACTCTCCCAGACACTTGGAATAAAACCATATTTTTTAGGAATGCATAGTCCTCATCTTCAACAAGATCTTTAGCTGCTGACCTGTCTCCACAACACCTCCTTCGAGTCATAAATGTTTGATGTTATGGTCTCTTGACCTGTTGGAGGAGTCAAGCTATCCAAAACTGCCATTAGGATGCTCCAAAACCTTCAAAAGTAGCTCGCTACTAAAGTAGGACAGTTTCGTAGCGAGCTTTCGTAGCGTTGAAAAAGAAGCTTCTGCACCCAAAAACTCTGCTCTTTTGCTATTTCATGATGTCACCCTAGTAATGGCACATCATCACCATCATTCTCCCTCCTTGAAAACTGAAAAAAGTAAACATAGAGGCAAAAAGGCTGCTACAGAAATTTTCGTAACGTTTTCCTGGCTTTAGGCCTAGGAAACGCTACAAATCTGTGAAAAAGTGCAGAATTTCCAGATTTCAACACTGTCTCCAAAAAGTGACCTCCAGATGTAAAAACTTGATCTTCAGCATGCCATGAAACTTCTAAAACACATTCAAACTCAACCTAAGACCCTTGTGGTGTTTCCTCTTCATTAATGATCAGTTGAGAAATGGGCTCTTCAACCACAGTCATCTTCAAACCCTTCTTCTCCAGCTCTTCATGAATTAGTTCCAGTTGTTCTTGTAGGTCTTTGAGTTGGTATTTTAGTGTCATGTTCTTAGACTGTAAGTTCAGGTTCATTTTTATGATATGTTTCACCTCTCCTCTCAATGGCTTAGTCCATTTGATCAGTTTTTCTATGTTGTCCAAGGTCTTAGAGACACTTGTGACTTGATCCTCCCAAATCTCTTTCATTTTTTCAAACTATACCTTATAAACCTTGTGCTTCCTTGCCTCTTTCTTTAATACTGATATTTCATCATTTGCTAGCTTCAACTGCTCTTTAAGGAATTCAATCTCTGTTTTTTCAATAATTTTCTCTTTACCTTTCCTTTGTTTAATGACTAATTCTTCTTTTGCAGACGAGGAAAGGTATATTATGCTTGGTGGTGGCTGGACAGTTTCAGTGATCTTCTGAGCCTCTTTGCTACTTTCTAAGACCTTTCTGGCATGTCTTGTCATTGGTTTTCTAGCTTGAAACATGAATCCTGCATATTCACTTGCAAACTCTAACTTTTTAGTTGTTTTGGATTTCTTGAGCTTCCTTCCTCCCTCATCTATGTCTTCAACTTGGACTATGGGAGTTTGCTCAATATCAATGGCTTGAAAAATGTCCTATAAGTTACCCTTAGCCACTGTTTGGCTTCTTGTAACCCTTTTGCTGCCTTGTTTTCTCACTGTTGGCTTTTGTTTTGCAGGTGTAGCTTTAGGTGTATCAACCTTCTGTAAAGGCTCTGTCTTCATGATCACTGGCTCAACTTGCTCTGCCACTGAAGGTGATGGGATATCTCTAGGTTTAGAAGTCCTTTTAGGAGTGATGGCATCTACTTCAAAACCAATAATGAACATAAAATATGATCAGTCTCTGCCTAATATCTTTAAATCTTTTAATACCAACAACTTGATCAAACCATGATGAAAGAGTGATGTTTCATTTCCTTCTTTTTTAACTTGAACCTTATCTGACATCTTAGCTAAGCTTCTATATAAGTAAAAAGGTAAATCAAGAGACCTTTTACCAAAAAAATGTCGCAGAAGCCTAAGGTGGTAGGAATAGACCATGTGATACCTCCCTTCACAAGTGAAGTACTTCTGAATAATTAGCAGCAACTTTGAGAAGTTGTCTTTCATGTAGCTCTTTGGGATAGCATTTGTGAGATCAATCTCACTATGCTTTGGCTTGATAAATTCTTTACAGTCCTGTATGGTGAACTTAAAACCTTTGAACCATTGTTATCCTCCTCTAGGGATTTATGTTGTTGTTGCAATGGTCTCTGGTGTTACTGTGAGGTTTAACATCCCCACCTTTGAAGTTGTCCCATTGAAACTGATAACAAACTCCTTAGAAACCTGCACATGGCACCCTTGCAATCTTTGACAAAACTACAAACACCCTTTTCTTCTGAAAAATTCTAAGGTAGTTGGGTATTCATTCAATAAATTCATGTCCGATGGCTCATATATGAGGCAATGGCCACCTTTGTTGGTCTTCCTCTTTGCAGCCATGGTGATCGCATACCTTCTCTTCCTCCCTTGATTAGTGACACTTGCAACTTTTGAAAATGCCAGTAACCAGCTTGGCTTGGTGAAACAACTCTCTAGAACTCAGTAGCATGCAAAGATGAAGTGGAGAATGACAAAAGACTCAATTGGGTAATGTTTTAAAGTTTTGATGACAACTCATGGCTTAATCATGACTCATGCATGCTAAAAATAGTAATAATGACCTCATCCATGACCTTTGTACGTTGATTTGACCCAAACTGGCTCGAACCACATCCACCCTAACACTTTTAATCATTGACTGACACCTTGCACCAAATTTGTAAAGACAAACAGAAAAACCTCTTTTCATAGCGTAGTTAGTTTATTTCATGGTAGTTTCGCTATGAAACTATTAGCAATTTCGTAGTGAAAAATGCCTTTTTACAATGTAAATCTCTACAAAAAGAAGAAAAACTGGCTAAAGTGACCTTTTTTGAATTCAAAATCTTGGGAAATGAAATATGTCAGCAAATGATGACTAATGGGACATGATATGACTTGAATGGGGGTGGGTTTTGACCTTAGGATAAGTTAATATGAAAAATTTAAAATTTTCCTTTACCAACTTCTGACATGCTGGCATAATCATGGGCCAGATAAAAAACATGATAATGGATCCCACATACATAGTGTGCCTGGGACAAAAACCATGACTTATACAATAATATCTGAGTACATGAGATATAAGTACAACCAAATAGGCCCTGTAAAACAAGAAAGGGCTCTGAAAATCTGAATCATACATGCAAACTAAAAAGGAGCTGCAAGCAGCTGAGGCCGGAAACATCAAATTTATGGAGTTGCATCCAAGGCTGTAGTAGAGAGGTCATTCGAGCATGTTGGGGGCTACCTGAAGGGCCACCCCCTCATGAGGGCTAAAACATCTCACACACACCCGAGAATCAATGGTACATTTTGCTGCACACTGAACCATCAAGTATACGGATCTCGATCATGCCATGAGGAGCTAGAATGGAGAAACAATCAAGTCAAAGGGAAATAAAAGGTCCCTTTGCCTGATCCGAGGCACCGAACAAGAGTGGAAGCTGGAACCAAGGTACACTGCCCTCTAGACCTGTCTTCTGGAATGAATAAGTTGATGTCGACAAAAGGAGGGCCGCCATAGGTGAGGCAATGAGGAATCCTTAACTAATGCATGAGGGATAATAGTATAGCGACTGATAGATTGACACCAGGGATGATGGTGGAAAGGGGGAATTGAGTAGTGGGTTGACGACTTCCCTTGTTAGAGAATAAAGGGCATGGATGACCTGGCAGCTATTGAATCGACTCCGGAGGGGATAGGGGATAGTATGAACGAAGGCCAAAATGTACGACACGAGAGAGGTACAAAGCAATGAAGGATGGAAGACTGTGATGACAGACAAAAGGAACTCAGGACAGACTCCATGGATGTGATGATGACTGAAATCAGATTCTCTAAACAAGGGTGACTCGATGATGCTGCCACACATAATAGGCCCGGTGGGGACCATAAAAACATGAGCAAAAGATGGTTACTCACGACGAAAATCGACATGAGCATCGACAAGTATGAAGTCAAAGTGGTGCCCCAAGTACAAGTGTTGCAAGTGAAGAAATTCAATTTTGAGAAGCGATGAAGTGACCCTTCTTGGAAAAAAGGCTTTCGGGTGAAGTATTAAATCACCAAAAATGAAAGGATACCCATTTGAGTGCTCGGTGAGATATTTCCAACGGTGCTGATGGTTTATCAAACCAAGCTAGGGTTTGGTCGTAATAGGAGAAATAAAAATCTAGGGGTTTTCTTTTAATAAGGAATTTTCCCTCCAATTTGATTCATTTGCAAGTGTAGCTGTGGTGAATGTAGAGAGGAGAAAAGGCCCTAAATCTTGTGGCGATTGTAGCAGACAAATCGACCGTTGGAATTAAGATCCGCCAACTGTAGGTAAGAGGCCTAACCATACTCATTCAATTCAGTGGATTAAAGTTTCAGATTAGGCACCCAGAGCTCAGGAACATACCGCTTCTCTTCTTCATGGCCAGTTCCACTTTTTGGGGCCTTTTCTGTGACCTGGGTAGCAGGTATTGGGTAGAAAACTGCGACCTGTCCCAGGAATGGCCAGAAAAGTGTGATTTGTCATAGAAAGGGGTTTTAGTGTTGTTTTTAGCTGAGAGCTGGGAATTTATGGTTATGATGCATTTTTTCCTTTCTGTATGTTAACGAACATCATGGTAGAGTTGAGGATCAAATGGAGAGAGAGAGACCTGGTTACATTACGTTATGAGATCCGAGAGGATCATGCAGTCCGTGCCGCTTTGGCTAGGTTTTGGGTCCTCAAAATTTGTGGAGAACGCATTAATGAGGGTAGGAGAGCCCTTGTTGGCCCGGATAGTGAGTTATTGGGACCCGAATCATGAGATCTTTATAGTACAGGGGTATTAGATCGAGCTGACAGTCCAGGATATATATTTCCTTACCGGTCTCTTGCCATTGGGATTGTGGGAAACAAACAGCCAGTGTTTCTGCGAGGGGAGAACATTATGGAGTTTGTAGAGCGCCACTATCGACCGAGTGTCATGTGAAAGGGACACGGATACTGATCAAAGATCTAGAGAGGCTAGAGACTCGTGCTCTGGCCGCAGCGGTGCTGCGAATCCTGGGAAGCTATGCACTCCACAACATCACTGGGGGTTAGATGATGCTTGTTGAGGGAGTGTTGAGTGGGACCTACTATGGGTGGGCCCAGATGATGCTTTCGTCGTTGGAACGATAGTTGTCGCTATGCAAGCGGGAGGTGAACCATGAATATGCATATGGAACAGTGCTTTGCTCACCCTTCTTTGAGAAGATCCTAACACTTCGGCCTTGTATACAAATCTAGGATGGGGGCCCGCGAGAGCCCAGGATGCGCTGTTGGGGGAAGCTATTGTGTAGAGGAGGTGGGGCAGTCGGACGGGTGTTCCGACCCGAGTTTTTTGCGCATTGGGATCATATGCCATTGTACATAGAAGACTATCCCTATAGTGGGATGAACTATCATGGGGACCTGGACTTGCCACTTCCGCTAGGTCGAGCATGTGGGCCAGATGGTAAGTGACAAGTTGATTATATTTTATGGTGCATGTTAAAGTTTCAGAATATTATATATGATCATTGGTACTGATTCAGTCACTTTTGGTATGAAAATATAGCACCGGTGAAACTGGCCGGGTATATGGGATGACCTGCAGTATCAGGGGCTGCAACACCTAGTGGATCGAGGGGGATGCAAAATGAGGATGCAGTGGCCCTCCTAGAGGATATTCTTTGTAGATGTGAGAGGATTCTGAACGGTGTTTCTGAGCGCGGATGGCAGGACCTTGTAGACCAGTACATTAAGCCATGTATTGGTCTACCCTCGGAGTGGCAAGGAGTCATGTGGCGCATGATGATGGCCAGACAGGGGATGCGTGATCTACGGGCTATGGGAGCCGAGCCATTGGCCCGAGATCCTCTAGATAGTGATAAGATGTAGGGGCATGAGGTGCCCCCAATATTGGTTTTTTGTAACATGATATGGGCGTATCAGAGTTAATGGACTCTAAAACATTTTGAACGACACATATTATGGCTATGCATCGTTTTATGGTTTATGGTTATTTTCTTGTGTTAAATGTGTGTGATAAATGCCAATATAGAATATTGTTTTCAATGCTATCTACATAGTGATTATGGGCTCTAAGTACATGACTGAATGTAATGATTTCAAATTCACGCATTAAGAGCTTCACTCGTAAATATCTTCTAAAAAGGACAGGATTATGCACACGATAAACACCATTCAATTACATGACAAGTAGCAAAGAATCTAAACAAACATGAAGGTGAAGGATGCGACGGTCAAGGGCATTAGCTAAGAAACCTACCACTGCATCATATTCGGCCTAGTTATTGGTGGAAGAACCAATGCATACACCGTTAGAGAGGACAAGCGAATGCAAGGGGATGAAAATGGCCCACATTACCAAAGCTAGATTCCGGGAGTAGTGAGTTGCACCATCGGCACAACCAATAGAGGGTGTGGATGGGGGATCCATCTGAAAGGTGCCACAAGAAAAAAAATGAGAGGATAATGAATAATGCTGGCAACCTGAACGCAAGGCAAAAATAAAAAAAGAACTACTAGAGGGAATGCTATGGGTAGAATATCTACCCCCCAAACACTGAAAAATGGATGGTGTGGGGGAACTACCTTGGGGGCATCTTGTGCTCAGGTCGCGAAAGTCACCATAGACATGGATGGTGCCATTCTTCTTATGGGCTGGATAGATAAATTCAGGGGTGGTAAATTCTTCCATTATGTCATTATCACAGTAGAAGATGGGGTGACTGGTGGAAGGATGACCACACGACGCAGCAAAGCTACCTGACTCATCATCATGAGAAGAGAGGTTAACATGCACATCATCGAAGGGTGACAAAAGAACAAGTAGATGGAGGATCCATCGATGTTGAGCCCAAGGTGATCGCTGAAGGGAGGTCAGGAAAAACAGAATGGAAAGCCCCTGAGGGGTCTTCCATCGTGGATCTCATAGATGATGATAGGTAGAGGATAGTGGCCGAAGACTCCGTCATCTCGACATTGGGAGGGGGGAATTTCAATGGGAGTGGATGTTTCATTTGGTTCTACCGAAGCATAACATGAAAGTAAAGGATAGGCACACTCATTGTGGTCGGCCTAGTACTAGCAAACTACATCCAAAGAGGTGTGGTAGTCTACAAGGCGAGGACAAAGGTGGGTATAGTGGACATGGAGATCACACAAAGAACATGGGTGGTTTTTGTGAACAGTCTTGAGTTTCTTGTCTAAATTCAGTAAAGTAACATGGACTTCTGGGACATCAAACTCGGGACACGTGACGTTGACCATGGGTTTGATACGAGACAATTCGGGACAATGATGGGTGGCATGAACGAAGACATCACACAAAGCACACGAAGCTTTGGAGGCTTAAGAGGAGTAGGTGTTTTCTGGGCAGCCTTGTCCTTAGGTGCCTTTTTGCCCACTTTTCCCCCCTCACCCGAGGCTTTCGCAATAGGAGTAGGTTCCTGTTTAGGTGGTTGAGGCTCAGAAGCAAAGGGAGGGGTCATGGCGACCGGTTGGATTGGGGTCAAAGCATTATAAGGTTTGGGTTGACCAGGTGGGGTATTAGCTGGGGGATCAATGTACCAGAATTGGATCCCCAGGGTCATGTTGGGAAGGGATAAAGTAGCCATATCAGATACCGAAAATACTCTAGTAGGGGGAGCAAGAATCGGTATTTGACTGGAGGGGTAATGGCCAGGCCGAACAACTTCGGGATGGTTAAGTGATCTGATATGGGTGGATGACTTGTTTTTCTATGAAAACACCTCCCACTCAATTAAAACAAATTAAGGATCTTGCTTATACATGCATGTGCAGAATTGAATTCTTGATTTAGGTGTATGTGTTTTAACTGGTTTAAGGTTTTATGTGTGAGCAATTAAATATTTGTTTAAGCTAATTTAAAAGCATGTACATCAACCATAAATTGTAGCAAATTAACCAACAACACATAAAAACAAACATAATAAAGGAGTTCACCCTCAACACTTGGGTTACGTCTCCTTGAGCCTCCGTCAATGGACTTGGCTCTTTGGGATTAAGATGGTAAATTTATTTTACAAGCTGATGATCAACTCCAATGGTTTTTTGGACTGTACCAATGGGTTTAGAATACCAAAATACCCCTGGATTTACTACTCAATCTCTGGAAATGGACCTAGGCTCCCTTGGGCTTGACCTCTTCGGTCGGTGTCCTTGAGCTTCCCTGAGCTTATATGTGACACAAAATCTCCTAGAAGTCCTCTTCTTCTCCTGAAACTGATTCTACTGTCTCCAGAACATATTGATCATCCAAAATAGGTTAGTCATTCACTCATAATGAACTCAGGCTCCCCGTTCTATGCCTCCAACACCTAGTGGCACTAGGCTCCCTGAAACTTCCCTATGGCTTCTTCAGCTCTAGAAGTCTCCAAATTCTTCTTCAAACCCCATCATTGGACTCAAAATGTTAATATAGTCAGATATTACTATTGGTTTCCTGAGAATGGCCTTTGGCTACCCTGGCTAGGCCTCGTTCTCCTTGTGGCTCCTAGTGGCCCTTGGAACTTCTCTGAAGAAAAATCACACTCATAAGTCCTCAGATGGCTCTGGAAACCTCACCAATGGCTCTATAATGTTAAAATTAATCAAGAATGACTCTTCATTCCCTCAGAATTGTAAAAAATTGAGCCTTCTACACTTTTTCCCAATATCTCCTAGGAAAAATCCACTAAATGTGGGGAACTTCCAGTTAACTGGAGTTACATTAGGGCTGACTGCCAAATTTGGCGCACCTTTATCTGCTCCGCCAATAATGCCACACATTAAAATTTATGTTTATGGTGGTAGCTACATGTGCACCCCCAACCGTTAAGTGGCTTATATGTTAGTGGAAACAACGAAATACAATATCAGAGTTTCATTAAACATACATACGTTCACGATCAAACAACGCTTATGTTTTAAAATAGATTGCAATCATATTTTAGGTTCATCGAAGATCAGAAGACATATGGTTTCGCAATCACATGTCACTAATTATAACTCATACCCTTAACGTTTTTAAACAATGCGACTACCGAAGCGAAGTTGCGATGAGTTGTCGCATCGCAACATCACAATTTTAACCTTTTATCGCACTTCGGCCTCCTGCGGATTTAACATGCCGCTGATAATCATAAATCCTAAATCTTGCAAAGTGTGTAGTTCTGACACATGGTCATGCCATCACATCACAACATAAATAAAATAACCTGCGATGTCTTAACCGTAAACTTGAACTCTGTCGATGTGCGATATGTGCACGGTCACTCCAACCGACACACGTCTTGTCTCAATCGCATCGCAAGATATATATCTTAACTTGCGATGAATGAATGGTAAAAATAAAAATCTCTGATGCGATGTATGCTCTTCTATCCGTCCTCGCTGTCGCTTCATTATCTTTGTTCTGCAATTTGATATTACCACCCATTCCACTAGTGCAATTCATCTGTTGATGTACTCTGCCATATTCTATCAGAACGCAATATATTCCTCATATGACATCGGTTTTTCAAACCGTTCATGGCACTGGAATCAGGAAGACGATATCTACACAACCATCCTGGTTTCAATCCAATCATGTAACTTTGAATTTTGAGAAAATTCTTAGGCCCTGATCCCAATCTGATCATTAAGCGGGGATAATTTTAGGGGTGAATTTTAGCCCAAAGGCGAATTTTAAGGGATTTTAAATTTTATTAGGGCGAATTTTTTATATAAAACCCATTTTTTATAGTTTAATAAAGTTAGCCCAAAAAATATTTCAAAAATAATTAATTATTTAACATTAGCCCACCAAAAAAAAGGGCGCACAAAACAAGAAACATGAAATTCGCCCCCGATTTTCCAGATTTCCATGGCATTTGCCCCCAATTTTCCCGATTTCTATGGCATTCGCCCCATTTTTTCAGTTTTCACTGGTTCGGAGAGGTGGTTGGGCTTTGTGCACACCGATTTTCTAAGCTGGATCCTCTAGGGTTGGAGGCATTGCTGTTCAATGTATTCCTTAAGGGATTTGATCCTCCACCCTGGTTATCTGTCAGCGGAAAGAGAGGAGAAATACCCATTTTTCCCAGCAGGCGGGGTTCTTACAGTGTATTTAGAGTTGGGTCAAGTGGTACGAGAGTTCATCTCCAGGATTCTGTCAAGAGCTTCAGAGGTATGTGGATTCAAGTTTAGTTGTATATTGCAAATTAGATTTAGACTCTGGAGTTCTGGAAATAATGGTTTGGTTTCTAATTCTTTTTTTGGGGTTTATGTTTGTTCCATATCTTCCAGAACAAGATCGGTTTTCTGAGCTCTATGGTGGTTTTCTTTGCAAGAAAAATAGGGTTTCGTCCTCTGTCGATCGCCCTTCATGTCTCGAGGTTGTTGCTACGAAGAAACCGAGAGTTGAGGAAAGTGATTTTGTGGTGGCTAGGGAAATTGATGGAGACCAAGGGAAAGGGCTAGATAAGGATGTTCAGGAGCAGGTGAAGGGGAAGGAACATGGATTTGGAGATGGCCAACATGGCGAAAATGAAGACAGGTGGCACTTGTTTGATGAAAGACATGGAGGAAATGAAGGAGAACAGGGCTTGTTTGATGCCCAGCTGGGCAGAAATGAAGAAAAAATTGGGTCATAGGTAGAAAATGGTGAGTGTGTAGAGAAAGCGGCCAGGGTTCGACCAAGCAGAAGAGGGGCTAAGGCTAAGGAGAAAAAAAACGATGCAGTTTCACCGTTTGTGGGAAGAATTACGCCCGCGAGGGCGAAGAATTGCTAGGTTCTTCTCAGCGCGAAGAAAGATATTTGTAAGAAGAGAATAGCTGTGCGATCCAGGCAGCCTCAGGGAAGGAGGAAAAATGAGAGTGCCACGGGCGCCAGCGGGCTTGAGGTCTCTGAAGAGCCTGTGATGGAGTTATTGTCATCTGCTGCAGCTGTCAAAGCAGAGATTGGAGGTAAGGCATCTCCCTTGATGACTGCATTTGAAATTGAAGATCAGTTATCGGCATCACCAAAGATGACCAAATCTCAGACTCGAAACGAGTCCTCTCCTGTTGTTGCTGAATCTCAAGTTGAATTCAAGCTCTCTTCTGCGATGAAACAAATGAAAAATGAAGATCACTCATCACCTTTAGTGAACCATTCGCAAATCGAGGACCATGCCCAAAGAGATGACTTTGGTTGCACAGAAGGAACCACGAAGAAATCAAAGGTGACATATGCATCCTTTCAACCAGGTTCCAGAGGTTCAGAAGATATTGATCATAAGAATGCTCAAGTGGAAAAAGACACCTTGGAAAATGTCGAAAGATGTGTGGAAGGAGAGACAATTCTAATGGATGATTTTCGAAGATTGTTGACAGTTGTGATGCTGAACAGCTAGTGACCTCGAATTTGACTGATACTTCCCTCAAGCAGGAGATGCCGAATGTGATGGAAAATGTCCAACAGCATGAAATCTCAGATCTGACCGAGAGCACTCAACTAAAACTGAGAGAAGAAGAGCACCCAGTGGATTTTCAGAATCAACCTAAGGATAATTTCTATCTGGTTGAAGAAAATGCTGAAAGAAAAGTGCCATCTGTTTTAACGCCATTAGAAAACCGAAAGAGCATGGATGCCATACCGATACATACAACTTTAGTTAGTAACGCAACATGTACGCCTCAAGAGATGGTAGCATCCCGATTCAAAGAAATCTTTTCTGGAAAGTTCGATTTACTAGATGACAATGTAAAAAGTACACCTACATTGGTTCAAGAGATACTCTCCAATCCTCGTTACTGTGGTAAAAGTGGCTTTTCTGATGCCCCTCATCCCTCAAAACGTAGTAATGTGTTTGAAAGATCAGTATTCAGTGATCAGGGATGTCATCCAATTTATGTCATTGCTAGTGGAGTGGTTCAAGATGCCCCAGATAGCCCTTCTATAGAAGGAACAGGTCATAAGTTGTCATTGAAAGTCGATGCCAGTGACATGACTATTATGGATGTTCCATTGAGATGTGAAACAGAGGATGCCAATGCTATTGGAATAGGTCTTGGAGAAATTTCCGTTTGTCCCAATGAAAAAATACCTGACCAAGTTGAACCAAATACAACTTTATGTGAAGAAAGAGATGAATTTGAGAAGGTCAATCCTTAAAATTTGGGCTTTATTCATCATAAGACAGCGTCATTTGACTCAGCTTTGGGATTATCATGTCACATCCTGCACAAAAGTGAAAGTGATGTTACTGGAGATTTAACAATTAAATTGAGGAGCAGAAGCATGGATTGTTGCAAAAGAATTTTAGGGGAGGAAACTAATAATGGCAGTAATGTTGTGGCGAGTACAGGATGACACGAGTGTTTGAAGGCTGTATCATTCAGAATGTTCCGAGGTTTTTCTAGGTCATCTGTAAAGCTTTTGTCACAAGGAAATGAAAACCAAAATCTGAAGGGAGGAAGGTCAGCATCCCCAGTGGATGTAAGTGCCAAGATCTCACCAGAGGTTAAGGAGAATAGTGAGTCACAGATGCCAGAAGACTCGAAGTTAATGTCTATGACAGAAAAAGTAGATGAACCCATTTTCTACCGTCAGAAACGATGGGCTTCCCAAGGCAAGTTGGGAGCTTATGATTCTGCTTTGGCAATTTCCAGTCCAGATGAGGCTGCTGAAGGGCAAATTGAAACCTCATGCAATGCCCCTAGTAAGAAGCTTGTGGTTGCTGACAAGGAATTGATGGATAGAACTCTTCTAAGCAGTGGCAATTTATTTTCCAGAAACATGGCTGAGGTGAAAGAAGAGGGAGGTATGGAGCTACAACATAATTCATGGCCTAAATATCAGAAAAGAAGTGGTCTGGTACAACAGCAATTTCACTCTGCTGGCCAACCAAGGTTATGTCAAACTGAGTCATGTTCAAAGATTTTAGACTACAACCCATCTATAAGGCTATCAAATGGTGGAATTGAAGTTACTTCTAATAAAGATGTGTGTCTTGTATCTCATAATGATGAAGTGGCTAAACCATCCACTTGTGATTCAGAAAGAAATTGTAATATGGAATACTCTGAGGAGAGGCCTGATAACATAACAAATATTCTTTTACTGAAAGATTTTGCTTGTGTAGGAAGTAACAGTACAGAGGCTTTTCCAAATCGACAAATTCCAAGCCTTATATCTTCTCAAACCAAGAAATATGTAAAAAAATCCCTTAGATACGGTGAACATCGGCAGAGGGCAAAGCTTATATTGGAGGAATGTTCTACAAGGATGGGACTCTACCCAAGGATGTCTTTTACAGATATGGCAGTGGAAAAGTGTGGGATTGGGATTGAAAATGTCAAGAGAAGCTCACCTCCATGTATATCATATTCCACAACCAATGAAGGTTCCTTTGGTTGTACAGGGTTGTCTCAAGTGATAGTTGATAGTATGTGTTTTCAAGCAACCAGCAATAATGCCTCTGTTGCTTGTTTGCAGGGCCAGGCTCACCTTCATGCTGCTTCGTTACAATCTCACCCTTTTCAGTTTAATTTTGAAGTGACAAGTCCCCAAAATCATTGCACAAAGGGTGAACACAGGCTTTTACTGGCGGGTTTGGTGACCCCAGCTCCTAATACGATCTCAAAGTGTAGAACACTTACGCCGTTAGATGCTAGTTGGTCTTATGCCAGTGGACTCCATGAACAGAAGGAATGCTCTGGAGAATTTTGGGGGAAAATATATGCAATGAATGATGCTTACATGACAACACATGTGCTACCATCAGATAAATTTCAGACAAGTTCAGGGTTCAGTGGGGTGGTGGAATATGGAACAAAGATCAAGAATTCACCTTCACTGTTTCCTGCAGTTAGAAAATTCTGTGGAAGAATAGGAAAAAATTCCATGGACAAGGACTCAAATTTTTTTCCAAAGAAAGTTCAGATGATTAAAGAGCATGTTGGATGTTTTCGTATTGAAGAGGAAAGTGGTGTTGAGGAGGAAAGTATGGATCATTCAATCTCAGTGAAACAGGTTGAAAACCTATTTGGATCATCAACTAAGAAAAGTGTTTCGGGTGCCAAGAAAGTGCTGATGAAGCCAATGATTGATCCCATTTGCCAAGAAAGTGCTGATGAAGCCAGTGATTGATCCCATTTGGATCATCAACTTGGAGAAGCTTAGAGGCTACATAGAGTGCGAGAAGTTGAAGCCAGTGATTGATCCCATTTGCCCATATGCATTTTCAAATGTTAGGGAGGCTTTCAAGCATCTTGAAAGTGGAAGAGCCAAAGGGAAAATTGTCATTTCACCCATAGATTGATCTCATATACGTAATACTGATTTTTCCTTCCTCACTCTGTATTTAGGAGCTTTGCTTAGATCCATGAGTGTTGATTCAGGTCATCATTGTCATAAGTGGTATCGGATCATAAAATCAGATGTTTAAAGATTTATTGTCATCAGTTGGATTAGACAATAAGATCAGATGTTTAAATATTTAAGAATGGTGTAAAGAAAACGACAAGAGTGTATCGAACCAAACAAACATGTTGTCTTGGAGAAAAATAACATTATGCTGCAATTTTCATCTGGCTATTACAGAATGTCCTTGCATCTTGAAAGTTGTTGCAAGTATAATTATTAGAGAATGTTGTTTGGACCTTGCATTTACGTTGTTAAAAGTAAATTTGATATGGCTCTGCATTATTCAAATTGTACATCTTTGTCTTTATTTGGTTTTCATCTGAATATTACAGAATGTCCTTGCATCTTGAAAGTTGTTGCAAGTATAATTATTAGATTACAGAATGTCCTTGCATCTTGAAAGTTGCTGCAAGTATAATTATTAGAGAATGTTGTTCAGTCCTTGCATTTACTAAGTTGTTAGAAGTATGATTTTTTTGGTGGATTTGATATGGTTTTGAGTTATAAAAATTGTGCATCTTTGTCTTGTCTTTACTTGGTCGATTTCAGAAATGTTTATATCATTATATTTAATAATTAAATAAAAACAAATGTAATATTAACTTGAGATTTATTGGAATTTCAAATTTATCTAACTTGCCAAATGGAAATTTGATGATGGTAATTTGTTTTTTTCATGCATATAACCTTATGTTTTATGTAAATTAATGAGTGCAAATTTTTTTATAACAATTGGGAGGTAGGCTTGAAGGTAGTTACAATAAGTCATCAGCTCTATGACACCAAAAATTGTTTATTAAATGTATGCCAATTGTGTTCCTTTTTGTGCCTATAACGGTCACATTTCCAGCCCATTGACCAAGTAACAGTGACAAGAAATAGGTATCGCAGCTACGGAGATTGTCTAATTTGACCTCACTCATTAGAATTTATGACTTACAACTTAAATATAGAGTAGTCTAACGGGGCCACATTTTTGCTCGAAAAATAGTGGAAATTCCGAGCATGTTAGTCCAATACACTTATCCAATCCATCATTCTCCTTATCCATGTCCATTTACTTGACCTAGCACATTATCCCTAATCCATCAAAGTACTTGACACATGGAGAACCGAACAAGTCAACATTCTCCCTATCCATGATGCACGCACTAGACTTGTGGTTGTTAGTCCCGGTCTAGTACATGACACAGGGAGAACCAAAGTCCAACCAAAACTCTCTCTTAATCGGGGAGGATATCCCTATTCTCCTTTTAATCAAAGAATAGATCATGATCCTATTCAAGGAGACTCCTTTTACTCCCTCTCCAACATAGAGGAGATTCCCAACTTCCTTATAGAAGTCACATCCACAAGTCCTTTCATAAAAGCACCAGCTCTCAGCTTCCATGGCTCCCTCTTTCCTCCACATCTCATTGTGCAGAGCATGCTTCCTTTCACAGAGCCATATTATTATGACAAGTTCAAAGTCATCCAATTTTCTCATCACTTTCTTCTCGACTTTATCAATGAAGGAATTCCATTGAACTTTCCCAAACTTCAAGCTAATCATAGCTTCCTCATGAAAGTGATCTTCCTTCTAGACCTTCAGGTTATCTTCTCACATTGTTATCCTTCAATCCCAAGATGAGCACATTTTGATCTTCCTCGATGTTAGGTACCAATGTTGAGTTTTCCCTAAACATCCGTAAAAATGCAACATCTTTCCAGGTAGTAAAGCAACATGTTAATTAGATAACCAATAATAGATACCATTATCAAACTTATCTCACCATGATGATCTTCAAATCATCTTCATGGTCCATCTCCGCAAGAGTCTATCAGAGTTCCCAACGATCCAACTTGATTATCAGAGTGCCCAATGATCCAACTTGATTACCAAGTTACCATTTTTCCTTTAATGAACTAATTTAAGAAGTCTAACGCTAAGCAACAATGGGCTTATTCAAGTACATGAAATTGTGTTAATGTCTAGCCTTGATATCTTTGAAAATTTTAGTGGTTTGTTTGTTGCTTGTTTAGAGGATTTTTTTGAGTTTGAAATTAGTCTCTTGAATGCTTATGGTCCTCATATCATGCATATATTGATAGATTGATAGATCCAGTTCTATTATTATAATCATTATTATTTTCTTTATATATTTGGTGGTTTGAGGAAAGATATTTTATTTCCTTTCACTTTGTGGCATGATTTCGACATCTTCACCTTTTAGAATATAGTAAAATATTTTTCTTATTATAGATTTTTCTTGGAAAAGAATTATTGAGAGTTGGGTGCAAATGCACAATGTTGTGTAGCATTAGTGTGATAAATATGGGATAGTGCAAAGCATAGTTTTGAAGATTAGTCTAAGTTGACTCGTACCTAATCAACTTAGTCAAGTTGATTGTTGGTTGAACGGCTAATTGTTAGTTTAATGGACAGAAGTTCTTGCAGGCATAAATACCAAAGGGAAAAATGGAGCCCATCATGGGGTACTCTTTGTAATTCTCCACCACTGCTACCTTCCATGCTTCCTCAAACTCCTCTCCAACCTCAATATCAGTGCTAGTAGTAGCATGAAAAACAACACTACGCTTAGCAGAACTAGAAGAATGCGTTTTCCAAACTACACGAGAACTACTTCCCTCACGAGTCACCATGTGCCATGCTTGGTCTTGGTGGTTCTCTTCCTTCTACTCTTGGTTCAATTACCATATCTTCATTGGAACCAACACTCCGAACTCCACTAGACAACGATTCACCATTTTGCAGTAATGATTCGCCATTTGTACTGGTGATTCTCCATGATTTTACAGGATAATATAATCTCGTGAGAGATTCGCCAAAAAATTATATATACATATTATATTATTAATAAAATCGCCTTCCATTTTTCCTATGTATCATGGGGATTCGCCTATTTTTTATATATATAAATTTAGGGGGGTTCTTAAAATTTTCCCTGCAGCACTTTATTACCTGCCACTTTTTCCTCCCAATTTCTTTCTGAAGTATCTTCAGATTCTCCTTCTTCATCAGCATCAATCTCCATATTGGAGAATTCCCCCACTGTTCCCAGGAATCTCTTCATATGTTCTTCATCCTAAAATACCTGCCAGTGTTTGATGTTATCTAGGATTGACGGTCGATAGCGCACCTCAACTTCATATCTTAAAAGAGGGTTCTGAGGTGGACAAAATGTACTGGCGGCCACAGCAAGGGAATCAGCCATCCTATTCTATTCTCGGGGCATGAACTGGATATTAAATGCCAGGAATAAATTTTCTACCATGTCCCAAAATTCGTTCCTATAAGCCCTCAGTCGTGGATGTTTGGTTTGACACTAGTTCCTGACTTGCCTAACCGCCAGCTCCAAATCTCCCAAAACTTTTAAACTTTGTATGTTCATGTTTCTGGCTGTCTGCAATCCTATCAGAAGTGCTTCATATTCAGCCACATTATTTGTAGCTTCATATTCAAGCTTGAATGACAATGGAACCCATTTTCCTGTAGGAGAAATCAATAATATTCCATCTCCATTACCTTCTTTTGAATTTGCTCCATCAAAATGGAGCATCCATATTCCTGCTTCATGGCTCTCTGAGGACTGCTCAGTCTTTATCTGACAAAAGGATGGTTCATGAGCATACTCTTGATCTTCTTCCAGCATCAAGCATGAGAAATCTCCTTATTTACTGTAGACTGGTGAATTAACAGAGTTGTCAACCTTAGTCACCATCTTGAGAAATCTAGTCTCCCTATACAATCTCCTCTCTTGGCCACCAAACACTGGGATGGTGGCATATGTTAAATCCAACTTAATTTACCCACCATTTTTTGTTCCCCAGGACCTTGATAGCAACATGCCAAAGCGAGCTGGGATGTCAGCCACCAGGATGTCCATTACCACACTTTTTGTTGGGATTTGGGCCAAATTGACCACCAAATCCTTGATCATCCCCAAGCATTTAACTCTTTTGGAGTCAAACGAATAGAGGTCTTTGTATGGATGGGTAATTTGTAGTCCTAGTTGTTCCATGACTGACAAAGGTAATAGATTATGGGAAGCTCCATAATCTAACATACAATTATGTAATAGCAAGTCATGAATCACTAGAGATACATAGAAGGGAGGAGTAGAAGCATCTAGTTCCTCAACATGTGGACCAAAGACAACCATGGGTCTTTCTTCTTGAAGGTTGAGACTATCTGGGGTGAGTGTTGCTTCTGGGTGGATCATAAAAGAGGTGACTTGGGATTGATATGCAGGTTTCTTTAATAGTTCAGTCAAGGGGACTGGGATTTTGACTTTCTCAAGTTCCTTTTGCAGACTGAAAACAGGGGAAGATTTTTCTATTACAACTTCTTTTGACTCTTTATTTTCAGCTAAGGGTTTAACTTCTTTTGACATAGACTTGGTATTAGGAGGAATGACTACTTTTGAAGAGGAAGTAATCTGATCATTAGACTGTGAAGGTTTGTTTAGAAGGCCCTTACCTTTGTCTATGAATTTCTGTATTGTAGACTCCTTCTGAGCAAGTGCTTCTTTCTGGGGTAGCTCTTCTTCTTGATCTTGAGTACGGGTTCTCTTCCTAGAAGATCTGAGATCATATCTTCTATTGAAATGTGCTTGCATGAAATCAGCAAATTGTTTACAATAATGATCAATTTCTGCATCTTTTGTGTCTCTGGACTTTTCTTCTTCTTGCAATGGGCACTCGGTTCCATCATTTTCTTGCAAAGGGCATTCTTCTCCATCACTATCTGAAAAATCAAGATTTGCATCCTCCAGTCCATAGGTAGTGTCTTCAGTAGAATCATCTACTAGACCTTCCAAGTACAATGGGTGTGGTACTTGATCTTGCTGCTCTTTTGCTTCCCTTGGCAATATTTGCAGGGGTGGTTTCCTATACTGAGGATTGTAACCTCGATTTTGAGCATTGTGGAAGTTCTTGGGGGCTGAATTCTTGGTCTCCAACTCAAGCTTGACCAGTTTACCAGAAAGGTTCTTAATCATTTTGCTCATTTCTTCAATTCTGTCATTGGTTGAGTCTCTATCTTGGTAGGAGGTATATACCTCCTCTTTGCCCCTTCTTTTAGTATCTTGTTCAGATCTTCCTTTTGATTTTCCAATGGAGGCAAAGTTTGCTTCCAACTCTAGTGCATCTAACTGAGCATCATCCAGCGTAGCAGGCTTTCTTTCTCTGAGAGAGAAACCAAATTCTGAATCAAAGACTGCTACAAAAAAAACTCTAGCAGCAGTTTGATGAGGTTTCATATCAGCAGGGAGACTCAGATACAATTTATTAAATATCTTGATAAATTATGACACCCCTTCATTATGTCTCTTCTTGAGTGTATTAAACTCAGTCAGACAATGTCCATGGTCTTTCTTCTCTCCCCATTTTCTGAGAAAAGTGTCTTCCATAATTTCCCAAGTGGTAATAGAACGACCTGCCAATGTCTTAAACCATTTTCGAGCCCCACCATCAAGAGATTGGACAAACAGCCTTAAGACCACATCTTAATGTTCCACAATAAAATTCTCTGCAAAAGCATAGAATACCTTAAGATGTTTTTGAGCATCAATCTCGTTTTCCCCATTAAACCTGGGTAAAATCTTCATATAATCTTCAGGCATATCATTTAACACTTGGGGTAATGCTAGAGGAGAATATTTATTTAGCAAGAAGCCTGGAACATTGGCCATTGGAGGGGGTGGAGGTAGTGCAATAGTTTGATGAGTAAGAGGAGGAGGAGGTGGAAGTGGAGTATGAATAACAATAGGGATGTAATGAACAGTAGGCTGAGGTGTTGAGGGGAATAATGGTATGTTAACAGCAGATACTTCAGTGACTTCTTTAACCTCTTCAACCTCAGGGGTAGGGTGAAAATTATCTTTATTTCTAACACCTCCTCGGGGTGGACTATCTGAATAGTAATAATTGGTATCTCCCACAGTGGAGCTGGGATCTGGCACTTGAGCTTCTTGAGAAGAAGAGGATGGAAAGTCTTCTATAGAAAATTTAGGGATTTCAGAGTGGATTGATTTTCTTTCCCTCCAATTTCTTCTATGTATGATCTTTTCAGGGTCAGACACTGAAGGTGTCTTTGGCTGAGACGTATCTGACCTCAGGCGTGGCTTATGAGGAGCCAGGACTGCAAATAGATTTATCAAATAACCAAATGTGGAGTCGCCAAGGTGAGGGATCTACAACTCTCAACTCTCCATACTCACCTACTTGAAGAGTGAATTAGGTTTTGTCGAGGCCCAGGGATTTTAATTTTCTCAACTTCGTTCCCCGGAAATGACGCCAAAAATATGTTGTCGCTCCTAGAGACAGCCTAGAGTTGTGATAGACCAGTGCCTAGGACATTTTATATAGCAAGGAGCATATGCTATAACAGAGGGAGTTATCAATAACAAGCTCTCATGCTATCTCTTGTAAAACAAGGAAAATTCATCTGAATGGGACCAAGACCTTCAGAAACTGACACAGAAATAGGGATATTGCAGAGGCAACATGCAAAACTCCAATATAAAAGCAACAAATAATTCAGAGACAGCTTACTGTAAAGAGGGCCAATTCAGAAATACCTCACAGAAATAAGTTATCAGAAGATGTATGTAGTGAATGAAATATTGAGGAGATATTAGTTAACATTAAGCTGATATCCAGATACACAATACCACCATGCATGGGCTTACCAATCTAAGAATCCATACATGACAATAGTGTTTTAAAAACACCCTCCCAAAGAAACTAATATAGCAAAAATACGGTTTAGATTAATAGTGGAACAGAATATCATGCATGAGCCATATTTAAAGCACTTGAATAATTCGAGCATGCGTATCAACTAGGATAAATCCATACCAAAAATCAGTGAGCCACTCGCATTCCAAAACATGATACAAGAAAGGTGGATGAAATGAAATGATCTATTTAAATAACACATAAGAGAAAGTTACAGACTGTGAAATACCAAAGACCAGAATCCTCTTTAACAGATGGAACTCCTCCTCACTGAGACCCTATGGGCTCTGAGCCTTCATACAAGAGTTCAACAATAATGTATACAAAACTCCTTTCACTGCATAATTTTCTGATAAAATCTGGAACCCTAAATCATCTTTTCTTTGGGAGCTTTATAGGAGAACAAGAAAGCTCGAAAAAGGGAGTAGGTGATGAACATTTAATTGTCTCATTAAAACAAAATGGCAGAGACATGCACGCCCATACTGCTCGACGACTTTGTAATGTTGATTTTACTCTATGGCCTGCAAACTGAAATAAATGTGCTGGGTAGAAAACTCTTTAGGAACACGGTAGAGGAAAAAACCTCATGGACAGTCTGTCCTTTCCTGAAAGAAAATTCTGCTGAAATGAAACCCGGGGGGTATATTTTCTTGTGCATTGTACCCTCTGCCTTCTAAACCCTGAGTTATGGTTGAAAATCTTCAATGCTGAACATTGAATCCCTCGATCATTCACTGATATTTCTCTGCTGCTCCATTAATATCTCCATCTGTGAAATCGGCGCCTTGAATGTCTCTGCAGGGTTTGATAGATTTGAACCCTACTTTTTTTTTTTTAATGGAAGTCTTGTCGATTTACCTTCTCAGGCCTTTCCCCATAATTCAGCTCTGTAAAACGGTCCTTTGACGTGCTCTCTATCACAGTAATAGAGACTGTGAATCATGATATTTTTCCGCCGCTATAAACCTGCAAAACCCGCAAACTCATCAAGAAAACAAATGCATGGGGATGGTGATGCATTGGGGATGACTGTGTAGCAATGCAGCATGATGAAATGGCGGAAGTAAGCGGGGAGGCGATGGAAAATGCAGTGGAACAATGGTGGATGGACTGAGCGGAGGTTTTTAACATAAACAATGAAAATTTGATTTATGACTGTAATATATAATGGGAGAAGGAAACATGTGACACACATGTGGAATGGGTGACATGGAGGAAGACTAAGTCAACAGCAAAGCATGCAAACGATTTGGACCGTTCGATCTCAAGAGGAGATGGACGGCTGAAACTGCGTTGGAGGGCGATGGACTGTGGGCCAAGGGCACTGTACACTTGGATTAACACCCATGCATTTCCGTAGTGCGATGACCGTCGGATGAAGACCCCCAGATTGAACGGTGGATACGAATATTGCGCCGTATCTTTTGCCGAATAATAACGTGCGATGGAGAGAGGTTTTTGAGCCGTACACGGGGACACGCAACGCATGATGTATGGAATCGCTCCCAAAAAGAAAATACCGCCTACCGTCCAAGAGCGGTGCAATAGAAACCGGGCGGGTTTGGAACAAGCACTGCTGCAGGGACCACAAGGACGAATGGGTTCCTGGCCGTAGATCTGCAGGTTGATCGGACGGCGATCGGGCGATCTGAACAATGAATGGAATGGGCCATGGGTTTGATGAAGACCTGCGAACGCCGTCGGATCTTTTCAGATCGACGGTTATACACATGCCCGATATGTATATGTGTATGATGAGCACCTCCGGGTTTAGCGCCTGGTCTGGCACTCAGGTTACATGGAGAAAAGGACTGAGGGATTAGGGCTGAAAGGTGCCAAACCTTATATATTTTTGAAAGTGGGTTTTGGCCATTTTTAATGCGATTTTGAGGCTAGGAAAAGGTAGCGATAGGCAAAAAATGAATTTCTCAGGGAAAAAAGAGGGGGTTTGAAAGGTTTAAGCCCGAATTCTTATCAAAATTTCAATAGGATGCTGATATGATCAACATGTTCTTCTGGCATTCTTTGTAGTTGCAGCTACTCCGGCATTGTATTGTATATTCATTGGAGGATTGGTTCTAATGCTTGAGGGTCTTATTCCTCATGATATTCTTGTATATTCATGCTGATATATTAATGTAATTATGGCTGTGATATTTACCTTCTTATGGTATATTCAAATTTGCAGAGTTCCGGACTTATGTTTTTCATATTGCTGTAAGCTCTTCCTTTGAGCATTGTTTTAGAGACCTAGATTGGGGAGATCTGAATAACCCATCTAGTGTTATTTCTTTAATCTCATTTTCTACAGGGGAGTTATATTAGAATTTTTCTAGGGCATCCCAACATTGGATAGCCTTATTTAAGCAGCAGCTTCCTTATATAGCGTCCTCAAGGACCCTGTAGCAGGAATTCCCAAGGTGGAATATTGCATATCCATAGGCAGAGTCTGAGAAGGGCCAGCTAGCCTCAGGATTTCTCCCTTATTTAGAAGGAGTCATATCCTGTAAATTCCCCATCAGTTAATCTCTAAAATGGGCTTGCAATGTCTCATTGAAGAAGGAAAATGGAACATCTAAGATGTTCCTGATGGAGCAGCATGTTCCTGAAAAAGGGACATTACAGTGGTATCAGAGCATGATTTTGGCTCAGCCTATGCCCAAGATCAATTGCCATCAACAAGAGGAGCTTCTCTCCAAGGAGAGGAGATTGACAGAGGAAACAAGGAAGAAAAATGAATGAAGAGGAGGTTTCCCTTCTTCTTTTCCAGGAGATTATTGAAGATCTTGATGAAAGGGAACTTTGGAGAAATTTTCTGAGGAGGGTTTGTTGATGAGACAAATACTAGCTACTTCATGAAGGGTGTGAGCATTCAGCCACACATGCAGATCCACAACACAATGCTTGTTCACTTGCATTGCAAAGGAATGGAGGAAGAAATGAGGCCATTGGAGGAGCAGCACTGCAACTCAATATATGGCTCATGATTGCCGGTTTGAGGGTTTCATTTTTCATGGACATGCAGATGCAAGAACTTTTGATGCATTCACTAAGGTTTTGATGGAGAAAACTTGGTGAAACTCATGGTGTCATAAACACAAACACTTTGCATACATTGAAGAGAACCAATAGCACTGTCACATTATGAGGAGCTCCATCACCACATGGAGGTGAAAGGGGAGTTATTGCTTCTACTAGAGGAGCCCTTGTGTCTTTGCAAGGAGTTCCAAATGTTTTGCAAGTGGGTACCAAGACACAATTCCGGAGTCATATGTAGCATTTGTTGGGGATTGTGAGATGGATAGAGAAGAACAACAGGATCAGCATGGAGGGATGAAGAGCATTCTCCCTTATCTATTTCAGAAGGTTTCTGCACAAAGGAAAGAGACTGCACTGTGCAGAGGAGAGAGGGAAAAATTAGTCCACTCATACATGCAGTCTATTTTTAGATCTTGATGTCTCACTTTTTTGTGGCTTCCCATCTAGGAGGTCATTTGATCTAGGGATGATGAGAGGCATCATGCTATTTGGTTCACCATTCATTGGATTCCAGAGGGGTGGAGACATTAGAGGATTCCATTACAGTGCAGTGAGTTGGGGATAAGCACAAGGAGGAGGGATACACCCTCTCATTTTCAGTCTCACCCACTCTCATCAGCTATACTGCACAGACAGAGCTTGCTACATGGATGGGGATGGCTACTCCATGGGTATGATGAGAGAGAGGTTAATTCCTTTGGGGAATAACTATTTCATGCTTTGGAGTGGATGGAGGCCACTCATGCTTACATTGCCCAGGATCGGGAGATTCTTTGGAGGTGATAGTCTCTCATGGGAGGCTCATTTTCAGAGATCATCATTTCTTTGAGCATGAGAAGCTGCAAGATGGCATGGCAGCAACTTGGAGGATGACTTTGGCATGAGGGGATTTCAAGGTAGTAGGCAGCAGCGTGATGGAGCACCATAGTGCAGAACACCAGCGTTGTCTATGTGGAGGATTGATCCGTGTTGGAGGACTCAACTTCTGGTTGAGAGGTCCCAGGATCTTGGTGCATGCATGATTCTTGGATGGCCTTGATGGAGATGGAGGACACTTAGTAGATGATATGAGAATCTATCATCATGGTAGACTCTTCTTGACTAGAGCTTCTAGTCTCAAGGAGAAATTTTTACATGCAGCACATGAGGGCTTCCTAGCTATGCACTTGGATGCATACTTTGATTGGCTAGAGGAGTTCACTTGGAGGGAATTCTTCATGGCACCTATCAGCATTGGGAGATGCATAGCCCGCTTGATTATGGTGGAGAGAACCTCACAGCCACCTCCCTATTCATTGAGGGTAGAGGGAAATTCTCAGTTGGGCCATTTCAAGCTCAAGAGCTCAAATACAAATTGGAGAAGGTATAATCTCACATTCTATATTGTAATTCCCTTCCTTTTTTGAGTAGCATGATGAGTCAAGGAGATTTGATTCCTTCTTGCATGATTTACAAGAATGTATTTGTAAACTTTTGTAGCAGAAGAATGGGCCATTCTTATGGTGGTTTGTGGAGGGAGCCACATGCTCTTTGGTGTCCACTATTGGCACCAATTTATATTTTCATGCTCATATCTTTTGAGGTGTATGTGGCAGAAAAAAAGTGGCTGGGAAAGCACTTGTTGTTTTTGATGCAGATAAGAGGTGCACTGTGTTGGTCCCATAAGAGAAGCAGTGACCCACTCTCTAGTTGTCTTGTTACAGCTTGTTTTCATTGTATTATGCTACCTTGTATTGTTGATGCTTATGTATTCACAGGGAGCACTATTTGGAGAGTGACTTATATGTTGGGACAACCCACTGGGAGCACTATTCTCCCCATTACACATGCTCTATATTGCAGGAGATACCATGGGCAAACCATGATTGCCATACTATTACTTTTCTCTTCTTGTGGGGCAAACCACTTAGAGAATTTGGGGAGGCATTTCATGGATGAATATTTGGATGGGGTAGCTTGGGCCACTCTTGGAGGCCACACCATTTCAGCCCAAGGACAGCAGCAGCCCCATATGTACTGCAAAAGGAGAGGGGATCTTATTGGGATGAAACAGCAAAACTCTCCATTCAGCCCCATTACATTGCACAGAACCGGGGGCAAGGTTTTTCATTTGGATGATAGCATGGTTGAGGAGAGCATCAGTGGGATTATATTTCCCCATGCATGTCATCACTCCTACCTTGAGGAGGCCATAGTTCAGCAGGAGGATTTCCGCCTACACCTTCTAAATTTCAGGGTGTACACCATTCTGGTTTGCATACTTGGGAAGAGGCATTGGAGGACAGTTTTATTGCAGCATATCTTGGGTAGCGGTGGATATTGTTGATGTGAAGGCCATAAGAGAAGAAGGGGGAGAAAATTTTCTTCTCTCTATGCAGTTTCTTGAGGACAAGCAACATGTGGGAGGGGAGGACTGTAATGTCCCAATTTTAGCCTCAAGCTAAAATGGACATTATAGTGGCATATTTTTATTTTGTTAAATAAAAATGGGTAAGGAGACCCCTTAACCCCTTTTGATGGAGAATAACTCTCCTTGTGTGAAAGGAGAAATAATAAAGCAGCTGAAATAAACACCCCATGGTGTGAACATGATGAGGATCACCTTGAGTTGGCTATTTTGACCAAGTCAACAGCACTGCTTTAGAGGGATAGCTTGCTTGAGAAGATAACGTAGCTTTTGGAGGGAAAGCATTCAAAATTGAATGCAAACCCTAATTGTGGGGCCTATGGTGAAAGTGATTTCATTTGCTTTATAACAAAGAAGGAGCAACTCATTTGATTCATTCTTTTTTATTCAGAAATTTCGTAGTGAAGTCAAGGACTTGCATATCCGGGTTGTTTAGCAGGATTGCAGTTTTCTTGAGCATTGGGGGTGTTCCCGGTGGGGATCCCCCACCTCTTCCTCATGGGAGGAGAGGATTTGAGCTGCATATCCTCATTCCGGCATTTGGCCAATCTTACTCCTTCAGTTACAGTGTTATTCCTGCTGCAGGTTGATGTGTAGTTGGGGTAGCAGCAGAGGAACTCATAGAGTTCTTCCCTACTTGCATTTTCAGAGGAGGATGGATTTCTTCTTTGGAGGAGCAGTAGAAAGATCTCATGGACTTCATTTCAGATCTATGGCATCAAGCCACTCATTCACCATCTCCCACTGCGCAGTCACTTGGAGAAACTGCATTATTCTATGATGGTAGTGTTGAGGGAGATTATTGTGCTCATCAGGAGGAGTGCTTGTGAGATTAAGGGGATCAGCCCCTTTTTCCTTTGAGGGCATTATCAGAGGAGGGCATCAGCATTTCAGAGCAGCCACAGCCTCATATTCATTTGGTTTCAGTTTCAGTGACAACTAGTTTGTCACTTTTGTATTTTATCCGGCATTTCTAGCAATCTCCCTGAGATTGGCTAGAAATCCCATATTGAGCCCATTTTCCTTTCTTGGGCCATTTTCTTTGTATTCCTTCAGCTACATTTCATTTTTATACATTCATCAGCTGCATCTCCTATAGATACTGCGCAGTTATGTTCTTCTGGCATTCTATGTACCTGCAGCTGCTCTAGCATTGTATTGTATATTCATTGGAGGATTAGTTCTAATGCTTGAGGGTCTTATTCCTCATGATAATCCTATATATTCATGCTGATATATTAATGTAATTATGGCTGTGATATTTACCCTCTTATGGTATATTCATATTTTCAGAGTTCCAGACTTATGTTTTCCATATTGCTGTAAGCTCTTCCTTTGAGCATTGTTTTAGAGATATAGATTGGGGAGATCTGAATAACCCATCTAGTGTTATTTATTTAAGCTCATTTTCTGTAGGGGAGTTATATTAGAAGTTTTCTAGGGCATCCCAGCGTTGGATAGCCTTATTTAAGCAGCAGCTTCCTTATACAGCGTCCTCAAGGACCCTGTAGCAGGAATTCCCGAGGTGGAATATTGCATATCCATAGGCAGAGTCTGAGAAGGGCCAGCTAGCCTCAGGATTTCTCCCTTATTTAGAAGGAGACATATCCTATAAATTCCCCATCATTCAATCTCTGAAATGGGCTTTCAGTGTCTCACTGAAGAAGGAAAATGGAACATCTAAGATGTTCCCGATGGAGCAGCATGTTCTTGAAAAAGGGACATTACACCAATTCCCTACCTCAAACTCTTTTTGAAAATCCGTTATCTGCTCTAGCTGTAGGATGGCATGTATCCCCTTTGAAAAGGGTTTGTTTTTTGGTTTTTCTTTTTGATCTAAGGAAGCATTGCAACCCCAAACACCTTGTGCAAGTGATTTTTCAAACTGTAGTTGGTACTGAATTATTTCCAAGTCATTAAATCTTTCTCTAAGATTTTTGCACAAATTGGGCTCTAGAAAAATCATTTTTGAACAATAAGATGAATTCATCCTAGCAAAGCAATCTAAACAATCTTTGGTGAGAAATATGTTACCCCAGATGCAAGGAAATGATCTCTCCTCAAGCTCTACGCTGACTTTGGAAATTATGCAACTTCTCGCTGGAAGAAACCCTTGTTTGAGCCTCCAAAAGTGCTCTGAAAATTCTGCCAAATTAATTTTGACAAATACGACCGGCCGCCTGGGACCCAAAATTTAATTTTTCTCCTTCCCCACTAGCTGCCAAATAATCTTGTATGTTTGGGGCACAAAAACTCCACCAAAAATTCTACAAAATTAGGAGCCAACTCCTTGACTTGTGGCTGACCAAACCCAGAAATTTTTTGGGCTAATTATGATTGATCGAAAATTTTCAAATAGCGTGAAATATCAGCTAAAACAGCAATTCACCCTGTTATAAGAATGACGATTTCAGATCCTAATATCACCCGCAAAATTCTAAATTTTTTACCACAAACTCCTTTCACAAAACCGAGAAATGGTTTTTCCAAATCATGATTGACCCCAATAGCAAGTTCCTCCAAAAACTGTGTTGTTGCTCCAAGACTACAATGTTGCATGACTTTGGCCTCTTATTTACCCACTGAAAACTACTCAAAAAATTCTAGAACTTGGGAAGGTGATCCTTGCCCAAAACCCAAAAAAACCCAGAAATGGTTTCCTCTAATTCCAACCTTAAAAATCTGACCCTTTGTAGTTTGGCCCTTTTCCAATTTCGTTTTCTGGCACTATAGTTGCTATCGTCAATCATTGCTCTCCAGAATCCCAACTAACTTCCTCAAATGGCTCTCCTATCAAAATCCCAACACCCCAACTCTAAAATCCCACCAATGAAGCTCCCACAAATGAGCCTCCTCCAATGACTGCGTAGGCCCTTCTAACCAAAATAGCTGAGATGAAATTTGGCCTCCAAGATAATCTGTTGCACAGCTATGTTGGCCCTCAACTCTAGAATTTGGGCCAAATTTGTCGTTTTTCAAACCCATCTACGGTTTTCATAATAAAATTCGTATAGAATGGCCAACACAAATTTTTCTAGGAATAATCCCGAACCATAATAGTTGCAATTGAAAACTATAAACCCATAGGCTAATCCAATATTGAAGCTTTGATGCCACTGTAATATCCTAGATGGGATAGTTTAACTAAAAATGCAGAAAAAATCTGAACTCCACAATATGCCAAAAAATCACTATTTACTCAACAGAAGATTGAAATGTAAAATAAAGACAAACACTGCAATCCATTAACACATAGAACAAAAAGAATCTCAGCATTTTATTATAAGTAATAACTGGGGTTACATATAAATCTAACCCAAAATAGCTGAGGTGGAAAATTGGCAACCAAGATGAACTGCTGCACTGCGCTGGCCTCCAAAACTGACTTTTGCACTCTCCCTCTGGCAATAGCTACCACTGAATCCACTGAAGCACCTATTAAATATCTGAATGATCCTCATTCCAATATCTTTGAAGCTCTGTGAAACTTCTAAATGGAGTCTCTTCAAAGAGAGTTGGGTTTTCATCCAACACTCACAAATCATCCTGGGGTTTCCATCCTGGGCTACGGCTAAAGTATAGAACCATGTCTCACACCTCTCATAAAATAAAATTATATGATCCAAATATATCCCTCAATGGCTTCCTCCCTTTCTTTTATAGATATCTTGTAGCCTTCTAGAGAATTATTTTATTATTATTTTATTCATGGTGCACTTTTCCCTCTTATTAAAATATTCCTTTTTAATGCATAAAAGAATAAATCGGCTACCATGTCTCCTCTGGTCACTGAAACTCATGCTCAACCATCCCATCATGTAGGTATCTTCGTCCCGGTTCCAATGAGCTATTACACTAAGGTGTTCCATCATGTATTCCTCCTATAATGCCACCTTGAGCGTAATCAGTTGAGTTAAGCCCACAAATAACTCAAATTTCTGAAAGTTGTTGGAATGCACTGAAACGAAATCCAAACTACTCGGATGATGGAATATATCAAGAGAATGCCACCGAACACTATAGAAACTCTTCAAAACTCCTCCAAAAATCCCTTGAGCCCGCTAATAGCACCAATCTGTACCTGTGACCTGTCTGCTCCTAACTCTGGAAGCCCAACCTAAACTGGTCGTAGGTGACACCAAAAAGGGAATATTACATCTCTTGATTATCGTAATTTATGTTGATGATCTAATTTTTATAGGTGATGAGTAGATGATACACTCATGCAAGGAGGATCTTGCATGGGAGTTCTAAATGAAGGACATGGGACTCCTTCATTATTTCCTTGGTTTGGAAATATGGTAGCGGGATGGTGAACTTTTTGTTTCTCAAGGCAAGTATGCCAAAAAGATACTGGGTAAGTTTCACATGGAAAGTTGTAAACCCATTGACACTCCTCTTCTAGGAAATTGGAGGAAATAGGATGCTACTTCAAGAGAGGTAGTAGATGCTACTGTCTACAGGTAGTTAGTTGGTTCACTATTGTACTTAGAGAACACTAGACTAGACATTTTCTACGCAATTAACCAGTTGAGTCAAACTATGGTTAAGATTACAAGCTCTTTTGGAAAGTGGGGAAGAATGTATTGAGATGTCTTTGGGGACCTACAGAGTATGGATTATGATACAGACAGATAGAGGGAGTGAAGCTTCAAGGATTCACGAATGTAGTTGGGTGAGCATTCCATCAGATAGAAAGAGCACTTTAGGAGGGATCTTCAGCATAGGATCGATAGTAGTTTCTTGGTACAGGGGGAAGCAACGATATGTGGCACTTAGTTCAGCGGAGGCAGAGTACATGGCAGCAAGTCAAGCTGCATGTGAGGCCATCTAGATGAGAAATATCCTGGTTGGTTTGTTTGCTTCTCAGATGGATCCGACAGTGATACATTGTGATAACCAGAGTTGCATTAAACTCTCAGTTAATCATGTGTTTCATGGTAGGTCCAAGCACATACACATCCAGTACCACCATCTCAAATATTGTGTGTAGAGGCGTATAATGTTACTTCAGTACATTCCCACGGAAGATCAGGATGCAGATATTCTGACGAAGGCACTCACCAGGAGAAAATTCAATACCATAGAGGCATGATCGGGGTGAAGGATAATCCCTTTCTTGTTGAGAGGGAGTGTTGAAGTCCAATAAGAAATTGCAGCACCTACACCAGTGTGGGACCAGGAGGTCTTAGTAGCACCTACACTGGTGCGAGCTAAATTTGGTGCAGTGTCTATTTTAATTTTCCCTTAATTAGAATGGACAATAAAATGTAATCTTATCTCAAAATCACTTGTAATATTTAAATGAGCGTGATAAAATTAGTTAGCTCATGAATTTCGAGTTGAGGGTAGTTGGTGAGGCATGTAGAGTAATTCTAGTTGTAACAGAGTTCGAAGTGCAGTGGTGCATTAGTATAATGCATGTTGTAATCAGTTAACTCAGTTAAGTGAGTTAAAGTTAGTTGTGCTATTTGTAATCGTTTGCTGCACTAGTGAGAGATCAAGTGAATTAAATATTATTTAATTCATAGTCAGTGATCTAACATGCAACTGATTATTTACTATTATTATTTGCATGCATGTCAATTCCAGTGGAGACCCAGTTGAGATCTAGGTGAAAGGGATGTTAACTACCAGTTGTAGGATTATTGGGTTGCACCCGTGCAACCAAACACACATTGGATTGCCCATGATCCTTGCGCAGTAAAGGAAGGCCATAATTCCTAAAGAAAAGGGATTTCATTCCACATGAATTGCGCAAGAAAAGCAGGTTGTTTAGAGGCTGAGAATTGGCTAAGTGTTAGTCAATTTTGTCCAAGACAGTGTGAGACAATTAGCTATAGGAGGCTCTTGTGAGAAGAGTTGTATTGTAATTGTTTCATGTATCCATGTTGAATATACAATAGAATATAGTGGGTTTTTGAGCATCAATATTTCCCTGGGGAATTATCTATTTTGTGGTTTGATTGATTCTTCTTTACTTCATGTGATTGGTGATTTTTTTTTAATTTCCTCAATTGATTTGTAGAAGCCATTCAGTATCTAGCTTTAGTACATTGTTAGATCGGATTGAATCCATGATATACATATTATTTGTATAATTTCTAGAGATATTAAGGTATATATTGACTCTTGAGGAAAATTGGAACTCTTGGAAGCCATGGGGCCCTAAGATTCCCTAGACGATTTTAGTTGGGAACCCTAGAAGAGTAGTGGCACAACCCAATGGACTTCAAGAACATAGAAGGGGTGCACTACCTAAAGTTGTATAGGCTAATGGGTGATGAGATATTATTGGTGGGAGGATATTGGATTCAAGTATATTGGACTATTACCTTGATGATGCAACTATGGACCATAGTGGGATCCAGATGGCCATTTTCCTTGGTGGAGTCACAAACTCCAACTTAGGTGTGACCCACTACTGATATTTTATAATTAATGCAGTCTAAGGATGGATGGAATGTCTGAGGTTTGTAGAAAATTGATGCTTTAGTTATTATATAAGTGCTTTTTATGATTATGTGTTTTCTATTATAGTAATTATGTTTAATTACTTATAATGTTTATGGAAAATGAACTATATACGTGTATCATTATTTTCAATAAATATGCATGTGATAATTTCATGGTAAGCTATATTAGGCATACATGATAAAGCAATAAATTAGTTTCTAGGTTGATATCAAAGGTTATTGGGCATTATACTACATAGTACCAGAGATGTATAAGCCTGAATTAAGGAGAAATTTCAGGGGGGTGTGGTTACAAAGGAAGTAATATACCCTAGTGGGTGGCTGGAGGTGTTACAATCATATTGGAGATGAAATATCAAGTTTAAACCAACTTTCTTGAACTTGGTGAAGAAAGTTTTTATTGTTTATAACTAAGAGAAATACTAGCCATAAGGGAAATCTAATTGTGCTCATGCATTATTTGGAAAGTTTTAATAAAATTTAAAGATATATAGCTTGAAAATAATAATATTCCACTCCTCAAACCTTTATGATAGCATTTATTTTGAGGGGGAGGATATGTAAGAATCGTACCATAAACTCCTTATTCCAAGATACTCAATGGTTCGTAAACTAATGTATGGTTCTATTAGGGTCCTATAATAATAGGATTCATAATTTTTTAATTGACTTTGATTAGCCTTGTAATATGTACATACTTTGCTTTCTGCAAAAAATTTTCCCATATTAGAAAAATAAAAAATGTAAAGAGGGTAAAAGTCCTAAAAGAAAAACCAAAGGACTTAAAAGAAAAAATATCAAAAAGAACACAAAAATGGACCACAAACAAAAAAGAGATAAAAATAAAACATGAAAGTGATGCAAATCCAAATGCCACTACTATTTACTCTTTCTACAAAATAAAGATTGTGTGCAGCTTGTTACAATGCCACAATCCATGAAGGTTAAATAGCTTAATCTTAACCTTTGATGTTTTAAATTTCATGTTATTAGATAGAGAATAAAGATCTAGCCAAATATTTTAATCTTGGCAGATCAGTAGTTAGTTAGAGAATAAATAAGGAGGTCAACAGTTTAATCTGAGCCCTTGGAAGAAATAAGGATAGAATTAGTTAGTTTGTTGTTTTAAAAGAAAAAATGAACAAGGGTTTGCAAGCTCAAATGCACCCAGGTAAATGAAGAAAAAATGTTATGGTAGAATATGGGTAGACAAAAGCAATTTTACAAATCATGGATAAGAAGAAATTGGTCATTCAGTCACTAACTTTCGTCAAAAATCATCCCCTTGTAAAGAAATACTTCATCCCCCCCATTTTCATTCTTTCCCTTTCATTTTTCCTTTTTTTCCCATTATCATTCAATTTCACTTGCAAAAATCCCCTTTTCCTAAGTGTAAAATTCATTATACTTAAGGAAAGTAAAACCCTTTGACTAATTCCCTTTTTACCCAAAAATACCCAAAAAATGCTTTATCCTAAGTGTAAAAACATTATGTCGGTACCCATAACAATGAAATTCATCCCTATATTATGTTTTACACTAGGCTTTAGTGTATTTTACTTCCCAAATCTCATTCATTACTAAACATTAATTTATATATTCACCTTTTTTTTAGCCCGTATTAGATTAATTCCTTTAAATATTATTCCCACCCATATTTTAATTTAACCTACGGTTTATTTCTTCCACGTGATATATAATGTAATATTCCTACATTAGCCTATAACTAATGGGAATATTAAAGTTTTGTTTTGTCACATAGTTAGGTGAATAAGTGGGTGGGAAGGCCCATAAAGCTCTTTATTGTGAATAAAACCACTTCTCATTTGAAAGTGGATCATATTTTCAGCTGAATAAAGCACCCTAAGGTGTGAATAGGGGCTAAAACATATTGACTGGGTCAACCTTGACCAAATCTACAGCGTTGTCATGGAGGAGTGGCCATCAATGAGGCACGGCGTAGTTTTAGATGGAGATGCCTTGTGTGAAAGAAGTGATTTCATTGAAGGTGGTTTAGGGTTTGCAATCTCTTGACTTATAAAAGGAAGGAGATGGCAGCATTAGAAGGTTGTTGATGAACATTATATTTCTGAATATATTGTCTATTTAGACATATATCATTCTCTTGTTGTTTAGCTGAGAATAATGTTTTTTAGCATTGGGTGTTCCTGATCGGGAATCCCACCTCTTTCCTTGAGAGGCCTCTTGGAAGAGTTTGTATTGCATTGTCCACTATCTAGATTGGGGCCAAGCTTCTTCTTTCAACTACAATGCAGATCCTGCTAAGGGTTTGACTATTTTTGCAAGCTGCAGCAAGTGAAGATTAGATCTTTCAGTTCTAGCCCATTTCAGTGCTTCTTTTCAGTGGAGGAGGGTTCTACTTCATTGGGAGGACAGTATTGAAGATCTTGAGCATCATTTTCATATATTGGCATGTGCCCAACATAATTTTGATCCCTACAACACAGTTTATATCCAGATCTCTGTTATTCCTGTAGGTGTATTTACAGGGTGTTTCAGCACATCATTTGGAGAGTGATTTTCTAGGTGTTGGGGATCTTCCCTTCACTTTGGAGATCTTTTGGAGGATATAATTTGATTTTTTATATCAAATCAGATCCACTTTCCATATCTGAATATTTCCATATATATACAGTCTTAGATCTCAGATCTACATCTTGTACTTGATTTTTTGTTGAAAACCCTAAGGGGGTTCAATAAAGGAGCTTGTATAGTGTATATATCTGGTATAGATCTAGCTTTTTGTCCACATACTTGCTCTAGATCTGATGTGTATTCTACAGCTGTTGTAGAGCCAATAAATAACGCTTTAAGGCTTTTTCTGTCGTAATATATGGTTGCAACACCTCTTTTTGAGGGATTTCTGTCATTGGAGACTTGTATTTTCTTGTCATGCACTTTATGGGCCACTTTAACATGTATTTTGTTGCTGTAATGAAAAATGGAAGGTCTCAATATTGGCCTCCTGCTTTATAAAAGATGATCTGCATTATTTTAATAGCATTCTACATTATATTGTTGCATTCCCCACTTGGGAATATTACAGTGGTATTAGAGCATCATCTTGGCACAGCCTGTGATTTCTAAAAAGCAATATGTCTTCAAGAAAAGGAGAGCCTCTTACTAACAGAGAGAGGTGGTATCAAAAGAGAAGACACAGAAGATTTGATTACACTGATGAGAAAGAAGACAAGGGTAAAACCCCTTTATCTGGAGAAATGAAAGGGAAGGAGATTTCAAGACTTCTTCTTCAGACTATGCATGAGCTTAAAAGAGAAATGAAGGGAATGAAGAGGGAAATACATGAAGGTCCCTCAAGAATATTTTCACATGAAGAAAACCCCATTTCTTCATATTATTTGTGCAAGCACTCAGCTACAAAATCATATCTACAACGTTATACTATGCCCAGATTTACTGAAACAGAGATGGAGAAAGAAGATACACCAAAGGAGGAGACTTTGAGTGATTATCTTCAGGAGTATGAATCTCAATATTGGATATTCAAGGAACACTTGAACTTCTAAGAGTTTTTCCAACTCAAGGAGGAAAGAAGATCCAACAAGTACAACAGAAGGAGAAGAGGAAGATTCTTTCTACCAAATTTTGATGGATCCTCCACATGCACAGCCAAGGATTGGATAGATCAGCTAGACTCATATTTGGATGTACATCAAGTTTTAGAAAAGGAAGCCCTTAAATTAATAGCGTTGCATATTAAAGGTAAAGCTTATGCTTGGTGGTTGTTTGAATCCTTTTCATTAAAGAATGAAAATATATCTACTTATGCAAGATTCACTAAGAGATTAGTGAAGATATTTGATGTAAAACAAATTGAAACATCTTTGATTGAGCTAGCAAAGCATGAACATGCAAAACCCTTGCATGAGTTGGAAAGATATGTTATGCCAACTCCACTTCATATTTCTATTAAACGGGATAAAAACTTGTGTGATACCTTGCCAAGGGCAAGATCCCCATTGCATGCAGATATTTCTTCTCAAAGGGAAGACATGAAGATTCCTTTCCCAAGGGAAGGCCAAGATCTAGGGTATCTCATTGTTGATAAGGTATTTTCAAATATTGGTGAGGAGAAAGAGCATGAAGGCAGTAACAGCACTATCATTTCAGAAGAAGGACCATCACCACATGGGGATGGGTATGAAATTATTGCTTCAAGAGGATGAGCTTTTGCATCTTTCCAAAGGGTTCCCAAGGAGAATCATGTGATAGTGATATGGGGCAGTAACACCTTGATCCAAGGAGGAGAAAGGATGGATCAACATCCAAGGATGAGGATCATGCACCCTTGTTTATTTCAAGGGGTTTATATTCAGAAGAAGGAGACTGAATTATGCAGCAAAGGGAGGGACAAATCAGTCCACTCATTCATACATTCTACTTCATATTTTGATTTCCCTTTGCATGGAGGCATTCCACCAAGGAGACCCCCTGATTGGAAGAAGAATCAAGTGTTCTCTCAAATTGTTGCAGAAATGACATATTTGGCTAAGGAAGGAGCCTTGGGAGGAGCTACTACAGCGATGAGGGCCTTTGATGGGTTCCAAGGATAGGTAAGAAAATTTCTGATATGGACCTTACCCTCTCTAACTCAACTATTTGCACTAGAAAATGATTCAGAAATCCATAATGACATGAGCATGGTGTCAAATGGCCACTCCATAGCCTTGGGGTAGCAAATGATACTTCCAAACATGAGAAATATTTCTAAATATGACAAGATGGTATCAACACTCTTGTATGGATGGGCCAAACTATGTAAGTTTTGGAAGAAAGAGACCTTTCAAAAGGAGGTTGACTTCCATGAACTTCAATCTTGTCTTGAGCAAGATCACCTGCAAGAGAGGCAGCAAAGGTGGAGTTACAACACTCCAAAATGTGACTTTGGAATTGAGCATGTCAAAGAGGAGAATGATGATATGAAAGCTACTTCATTTCAGAATTCTACAGCATCGTCATTGTTGGGAAGACTAGATCCATATTGGGAGTCCCAACTCTTGGTAGAATATTCCAAGAACCTCTTCACATGTAAGGTTCTTGATGGGAAATACAAGATAGGAGGTATAGAGTGGTTGATGGTGTCACTTACTTTCATGATCAGATATATTTGACTAGAGACTCACAGCTCAAAGATAAGCTACTATATGCAGCCTATGATATCTTTCTTTCTAATCCCACTAGTTTCATTAGAACCTACCATACTATTTTGGAGGGATTCATGTGGGAAGACTTCAAGGAGGAGATGCACAATCATATGAGAAAGTGCATGGATTATTTGGAGGATGAGGAGAAACGCAAATCTTGTGAAGAATTGTCATCACTACCTCCTTACTCATGGGGTGTGAGAGGGAGCTCATCCATGAGCCACCTCACTTATTTAAGCCAAGTGTATGGTAAAGATTTTATTTATGAACATCATGATATATTTACTATATACTTGCATCTTCTTACCACACATGTGCAGGGCATCGCTCCAAGAAGGGGCACTCTCCCTTATTTTCTTTATGAGCTACTTGGAGCCATGAGAAATGATGATGTTGATCACTCCCTAGGAGATTTTGGGGAGGTGATGTATTCTTTTTGGTGTGCCTCATTGACACCAAACATCATACACAACTCCAATTGTATGAGGATAAATCTTGGTAAAGAATATGCTTTTGTATCTCATGATTCATTTGATTATTACTTGTATTCTTTTACCATGTATATGCAGGCCATAGCTCCTAAAAGGAGTGTTATTCCATAAAAAATTCATGGCCAACTTTGGGCCACAAAAATTTATAAACATGGCCACTCCCTTAGAGGACAAAGGGAGATATTTTATAATTGTGGGTGCATTCCAAAAGCACCAAATATATCTCACACCTTCAGCCATGGTGAGATTACTTGGGAAGCAAGTAGGTGGTGGGGAAACCACTTACCATATCACTATCTGATGCAGTCAGGAGATCTACTATGTTGATTCCACATGTGGGACTATGATCCACCTCCATCATTGCATTTGATTGTTGTATTACTAGTTTTGATCCCACATGATGATGATTCTCTTATCTTTTTTAGAAACATGATAGGAGGGATGACAAATTGGTTGGATGTGTCCATTGGGAATGAAACTTCCCACATGTATTCATGCTTCAAGAGGAGGATGGGACATTATATGGCTACTACATTCCATCACTTGTGTCCTTATGAAAAGAGCCATATGTTTGACTTATGTCTTTGGGAGGAGCCTCTCACATGGGAGAATTTTTGGCAAGACATGTTTGGTTTGGATCATATTCATCCAACACCTAACATCCTCCACTATTTTCAAGCTTTTGAGAAGCTTATGGCAGCAAGAAGGTGGTTGGATGGACACTTATTATATCATGATTGGAGACAGCAAGAAGAAGAGCAGCGCTGGTCTCAATGGAGGGACTATTTTCACCATCACATATGGCATATGACACTTAGTCCATGTTTCTTTTAGAGCCCATATGGTGATGATACTCTATTCACTATATGCATGGAAGATTGGGCAAGGAGGCTCCCTAGAACCAATGAAGGGAATCATGAGGTTCCAAGCATCTTTTGGCTTCATGAGGACTATATTATTGTAGCCCAAGATCAGCAGCTCCAAATTTATCATAAATGGAGGGAGATGCAGCATAAGTTGAACAATATTACCTCTCATTTTCAGCCATGCAACCCCTACACATTGCATAAGGAGGGGATTGGTGATTGTTTCTATGAGCTACCAAGGATGGCTCAATTTGTTTGGATGATAGCATGGAGATTGAAGTTTCTCATGGGGGTTGAAGCACCCAACATTTATCATCTCTCATGCCTTAAGGAGGCCAATGGACAGCATATAACTCTTTACATATATCTCCCACTTCTTCATGATGAAATTTCTTTCGTTCATTCACCAAAATCAAATTTGTATTCTTGGGAGGAGACATTTCCATTGGAGATTTTGCAATGTCCTTTTAGTTGCTTGAGGACAAGAAACATTTTGGAGGGGAAGATTGTAATATTCCTACATTAGCCTATAATTAATGGGAATATTAAAAAAAAATTGTCACATAGATAGGTGACTAAGTGGGTGGGAAGGCCCATAAAGCTCTTTATTGTGAATAAAACCACTTCTCATGTGAAAGTGGATCATATTTTCAGCTTAATAAAGCACCCTAAGGTGTGAATAGGGGCTAAAACATGTTGACTAGGTCAACCTTGACCAAATCTACAGCGTTGTCATGGAGGAGTGGTCATCAATGAGGCACAACACAGTTTTAGATGGAGATGCCTTGTGTGAAAGAAGTGATTTCATTAAAGGTGGTTTAGGGTTTGCAAGCTCTTGACTTATAAAAGGAAGGGGATGGAAGCATTAGAAGGTTGTTGATGAACATTATATTTCTGAATATATTGTTTGTTCATACATATATCATTCTCTTACTATTTAGCTGAGAATAATGTTTTTTAGCATTGGGTGTTCCTGATCGAGAGTCCCACCTCTTTCCTTGAGAGGCCTCTTGGAAGATTTTGTATTTCATTGTCCACTATATGGCTTAGGGCCAAGCTTCTTCTTTCAACTACAATGTAGATCATGTTGAGGGTTTGACTTTTTTTGCAAGTTACAGCAAGTGGAGATTAGATCTTTCATATCTAGTCCATTTCAGTGCTTCTTTTCAGTGGAGGAGGGTTCTACTTCATTGAGAGGACAGTATTGAAGATATTGAGCATCATATTCATATCTTGGCATGTGTCCAACATCATTTTGATCCCTACAGCGCAGTTTAGATCCAGATCTGCGTTATTCCTGTAGGTGTATTTGCAGGGTGTTTCAGCACATCATTTGGAGAGTGATTTTCTAGGTGTTGGGGATGTGCCCTTCACTTTGGAGATCTGTTGGAAGAGATCATTTTATTGTTTATATCAAATCAGATCCACTTTCCAGATCTAATATTTTCATAGATCTGTAGTCTTAGATCTTAGATCTTAGATCTACATCTTTTACTTGATGTTTTGTTGAAAACCCCAAGGGGGTTCAATAAAGGAGCTTGTATAGTGTATAGATCTGGTATAGATCTAGATTTTTGTCCACATACTTGCTCTAGATCTGATGTGTAATCTACAGCTATTGTAGAGCCAATAAATAACGTTGTAAGGCTTTTTCTGTCTTAATATATGGTTGCAGCACCTCTTTTTGAGTGATTTCTGTCATTGGAGACTTGTATTTTCTTGTCATGCACTTTATGGGCCACTTTAACATGTATTTTTCTGCTATAATGACAAATGGAAGGTCTCCATATTGGCCTTCTGCTTTATAAAATATGATCTACATTATTTTAATATCATTTTGCATTTTATTGTTGCATTCCCCACTTGGGAATATTACATATAAACCCTTCACCCCATAGGTTAAAACTATTCTCACTATATAATAACCCCCGCCAATGCTAAAATCACACTTATAAGCATTACATTGGTTACACAAAACATTAATCCGCCTATCATAAAGCATGCCAAAAATTATGTATTTAACCTTATGTTTAAATACATATTTCACTTCCCGCATAAAAATCCTGGGCCGTGCGCCATTTGACCATGCAGCTTTACCGCATCATCTCGACTGTTTGCTCCCCATCCGCCAGATCTAACGGTGGAGGTCCCACAACACACATTTCTCAACGCAATCGATAAACAAACCCAAATCTTGTGATAAACGCTATTTTCGGGGCTTCTCTCACCTCCACATGTCTTAATTCAATTGGATTGCACCGATTGATCCAATCTCGCTTACCACCTTTCAACCGTGTGAAAACCGCTTGACGGTTTTTCCTCCCCCGCGCCTAAACCACCTCCTATTTGAATTGACCTAGGTTTAATGTGTTCACTGTTCAATCAAATTGTTTATAAAAACACTCGAATGCATTCATTTGAACATTTCTATTACCGTGATCCGTGCAGAAGAGCGTTCCAGACCAAAAGACCGATGTCGCCTCTATTTTTAGCCCAAAAACAAACAGAATTCACCAAATTCAACTGCTACAAACACTGAAGAAGCTATCAGAGTGCATATAAAGACCAGCAAAAGCTTCTGAAAGCTTTCCAACCCCAGAAACCCTTCTTCACAGCGAAATTCCAAATTTCCCAGGTATTTTTCAAAGGAAAAAGACTCCTTCATCAAATATAAAAGAGTTTTACAGTTAATTAAATCAGTTAGGAGCTTGTATACCTAAAAGAAACCCATATTTCCTCATAAATTCATTGTTTCTGTAAACCCTGAGCATTACTTACAGATTTTGAAGCCTTGAATTGTTTCAAACAAAAACTTTGATTAATTTTAGCCATCTACAGCCCTGAGAAAGCCTCTAAGACCTTCAAACACTTTTCTACAATACTTAAACATCCTTTTTTTTTTAAATTGATGTCTTAAGATTGTTTTATCACAAAAAATTGCACTGTAAACCCTAGATATCATTTGCTAAGGCTATAAGGTCATAAAATTTCTCTTTTGATACAGAAGTTACAGTTTGAGTTAAATTGATCAGAATTACTCCTTTGTAGACAAGTGATAGAACCCCTATCATATCTAAAATCCTTCTGCAAACTTTTTAAACTTACGGAAGTGTTTTACAAGCCCAAATCGTTGTTTTAAAGGTCAAAATTATTGAAATTGATAAATCAAACCAATCAATGGCTTCCAAAAGCACCCTTTTGATCAACCCTCTACAACCCCCTGTTGTAGATGTAGAGCATATTCCCCTGGCAGATGTAGACTTAAAAATCACTGATACTGTAATTGAATTCAACCTTCTTGAGCTCCACTGTTGAAGCCAAGATAAATCCTTAGATCAGGCTGATGAAGTGTTCATTTGGGAATCAAATTTGCCTAAATATGTTGTCCCTCATACTCACCAATGCCCAGAAGCAATCAGATTATGTCAATCATGCCATTCTCCTATTCAAAGAGCCATTTTGAACCCTGAAAAGGAAGTTTTGTTTACTATAACAGCTAAGTCTATCAACCAGATGCTTCAGTTACAGCATGAGCCTAATGAAGTTCCTTTATCTATTGAAGCCCTCACTAAGTTCTATTTGGAGTTGGATTTTCCCAAGAGATTCCAATTTTTTCAAACCTTCATGCCATCCTATATGGAAATTCCCAAACTCAATCCTCCATACTCCTTTGCAAAATTCTCAGAAAGAACTAGACATATTATTTCCATGTTATCTTTTATCCTTGGATATTTCACATATGAACATGTTGATGTAGCAATACTTGGTTTCTTGTCCACCTTTACACCTGGCCAGCCTCCTGCAGTTATCTTTAACTTTTCCCAATATATTGCTGATAGTATCCATGAACAATTAGTCAAATTTCCTTCTGAAGGTGTATTTAGGTATTCTTCATTCCTATTCCACATGTTCTTATATTTTCAATCTGAAAAGTTTCCTATAAGCCTTCAGAAGCTTGATGTGGAAGGAAATCCACAATCTGTCATATTCTGGACTTCCTTGATAAGGAAGGATTCAAATGAGTTTACTTATTCAGAGTTCATAGATTATTTCATCCATCCCTTGGTCAATTTGTTAAACAGCAGTGTGCAGCCCAGGATTAACAATGAAATCAAGAAAATTTTGCAACTGTCTGAACATAACAGGACAGGTGATTGGTATTTATACCAAAATCACACTGAAATCAAATTCTATGGGTCAAGCCTTATTCCTTATAAATTGCCAAAATACCTCCCCATGAGGTCATTTGCTCCAGAATATTTAAGGTAGATTTTAAATTCAGCTGCTGTAAATTTCTTGATTGCAAAGAAGAAAACACAATTCAAGTTAAAAAACCAGGTTGGCCCATTCATTTGTAATAATAGAGAACTAGGTCCAAAGGAAAAAAACAGTTGCAAGAGTTGAATTTCAGTCCTAGTTGTCTTTGGTATTATGATCCCCTTGGTATTATCAGCAAAATGAGAGTTAAGTACAAATTGACTCCATACATACATGAGAAGAAGCCAGATATTGAGAAATTCTCAAACTAATCTGAATGGTTACAGAATAAATTGGTAGAGGCTGAGAAGAAAAGTGATACTAGTCAAACTTTGCAAACTCCAGCCCAAGGAGACAGAACTGTAAAAAGAAATAGGGAAGAAGGGTCTTATACAACTGAGACCACTACAGAGACAAAATTCAAACTAAGATACAGAAAAAAGCCAAAGATTAATCCTGCCAACAAAGAAAAGGAGATAGTAGACGTTGTTGACACAGAAATTACAGAAAAAGACACTATACCTCCTATAGTAATTGAAGAGGATTAGCATTTGACCACTTCTAATACACAGTTAATTCAAAAACAGCACAACATAGAAGTGTTTTCATCCAAGAAAATAGCTGAAAAAATACATGGACATCAAGGAAAGATACAATGAAATTAAGGCTAAAAATGAAGAAATCAAAAATGAAATATATTCTCAGTACTTAAAACAAACTCCAAGCATACAAAATAGGCTGCTTTCAGCCTTTGACTACAAGAACAAAAAGATGCTGATGACATTTCTTCAGCCCATAGTTCCAGCTCCTAAATCATCCTCTGATTATAAAAATATGGATTTTGAAGTTCCATATCAGGATATTCATCCTCTGGATCAAATTGAATTTCACAAACAAGCGGGAGAGATGATTTACTCCACCATGACCACCAAGGCCATGAGTTCACAGAAGCTTCATAACACTTTGATAAATGTAATAGATCATCTCAAATTGGAGAAGGCATCTTCATATACAAAATATACCAAAATAAAATCCTTAGAAAAGCTAGTGATTGAGGTAGGATATGATCCTCTGAATATAAAAGTTGTAGAGGAATTGATTAAAAAGAAAAATGTCGATATTGCTGCACTTCAGAAACAGTTGAAGTTGCCCCCTACAGAGCATCCTCAAGCTAAGGAGGTTTTACAAGTTTTCAATCAGAAAGGTGAGATGATGAGTCTCATTTTACAGTTAACAGCGCAGATTAAAGAAATGGAACTTGAAATGGAAAAATTGGTCCAAGACAAAGAAGCCCACAAAGTATAGGAATTTCCTGCCACTGTGATTCATGTAGTTACAACAGCAGTACCATCTACTTTGGCAGAAACACTGGCTCCTAATGTTCCAATGGCCACAGCGGTTCCAGTTACTTCATCTACAACCTCAGCCACTGAATCTTCAACAACAACAGCCCAACAATCATATGAGGCAAGTAAATTGGTAAAGGCAATGCAAGACATGTATATCCAAACAAATGAGATAAACATGTTAAAGGAACAGATTAAAAATCTTGAAGATGCTAAGAAAATTGCACAAATAAATGCCAAGAATGAAGAAAAAAAATCCAGTAGGTTGAATGAACAACTCAAGAAGTTGGAAAAAGAGTTAAATTTAAAGGAACCTATGCCACATGTTAAGTAGCAATTATGGTCCAATATCATTGAAGCAGTCAATGATATTTGGCCATCCATACAGGTAATCTATGAGCAGAAAGATTTATTGAAGTCAACAAAAGAAGAAATACAGAAGACAAAGAAAAGCTAGGTAAAAAACCTGAAGACGTCTTAGAAATTATCAAATTCCTCAATTCAAAAAATAAACAAGAATTGGATGAAATTGGAATTACAGACAGAACTAAAACCATCCTAGAAGTTAGGAAGGTAATATCAAAGAAAAACTTGATGACACAATTAGAGGAAAAGTGCCAGAACATGGAAATTGCAATTACAATATTAATCATTAAATTTGATGTCCTGAGGCAAAAGGGCCTTCCCAATCCTCTAGTGATTAATGACAAGTTAATGAAGCAGGAGGATTATGAAAAAAAGATAAGAGATTTTTCCAAAGAACAGATAAATAAATTTTCTTTGTAGGGAATCCCAACAGGAAAGGTATGATATAAGAATTTTGAAAATTTGTTTTACTTGGAGCATGAAGTAAAACACCTATTTGTGAACAAACCAACATTTTCAAAATACATTGAAGCTAATGAAAACTTAAGAAGGCTTATGAAGATAAAATTGCCAGAAGCTGAGTTTTGGGAGAAGTTGAATAATCTACTATAAGATTAGATTACAGTGAACACAGAGCAGTGAAAGTAAAAAATAGATTTTGTTGTTTTTACATCAGCAATATCAGTTTTTGCAGTAAAGAGTATCAAGATGAAAAAGTATCAGATGAAAGGTTGAAGACAAAATCAGAGTAAAGATAAATCTGCCAACGTGAAGGACACCTCAATTTTCTAGCTACAGCCTTCATCAAACAGCAAAGAGAAAAATCAATGATAAAATCAAAACAGCGAGCTATTTTATTTCAAATAAAAAGGACAGCTAGCATTAGTAAGGGATCTGTCACTATATTCTTGCAAAAATATATTTCTTTTCCATAAAAAATTCCTAAGTTTATTCTAGGATATTTTGTACAAGTTTTTGTATAAATACTTCTCATTAGGAAGTATTGAGGGTGGATTAATTGTTGAAAATTTCTGTAGTTATACTATTCTGAACCTAAGGGTTTTTGTATCAATTTCAAGTCAGCAGACTGGATCACAGAAAATAAAGCATCATATTACAGGATTCATGTGTTGGGCCACTGCAGTGAAGTATTTTCACTTGTTATCTTGTCAATTTTCTTATGTTTTCCATCTATTCTTAAATGTGTTCTAAATCTAAATGATAATTCAGGAATTGTATTTTAGAATATGTTAAAAGCACTCTGTTTTGACTAATTATCATTTATGTATTTTCTACTGATATCCAGATTAGGGAACCCTTAATTGCTCTTTGATTTCGATTGACCTCTACCTTTTCACTCATAATCCAGATTTAAGAACCCTTAATTGCTCGTTTATCCTAACCAAAACCATTTCACCATCAGCCTTGAAGATTTGAAGTGACTTAGTTATCTTTCCCTGTAAACATTTCCCTTTAGACCTTGATCCTGATCTGACTGCTTGACACATTGACTCCATTTTCCCAATGGGATACAGATCTATAGCTATCCATCTATGTAAGTTATTTCACCACCAAACCAAATCAAAACCCAAAACCAATTTTCCTTATATAACTAGCCTAAAATCAAATATAATCAACAAAGTTAAATCATCTAGAAAGAGCCCTCTCTGAGCACTAGGTTCGCTAGATCCTAAGGCTTAAAAGTAGGTTTGTGGTTACCTATGATATTCTTTAAACTAAAATAAAAAATCTCACAACTTTTTAGAATTATTGGAGTGATAACAGGTTCCATAATATTTGAATAAATCTCATTATAGAGTTAGTGGGTAGTTACTCAACGTAAAAATGTCATCCTTATTTAATAAGGTCCACTATGTGGTTCATGTTCATTAACAATGGGACAACAAGTAGTTAAGGGTGTGTTAGTGAGAAACTACATATACAACTTGAAGGCTACATAATGTTTTGTCTAGTGTTATTATTGTCTAGGAGGTTTCCCCTTGAAGTGCACCAATTAATAATATATGAAATTCATGATTTTAAGCTAACCATGGCTTCAAATCCAAGTTTATCCAAGGCCCAAATTTTTTTCTACAAATCCAATAACTAAAATACCACTCTATCAAAGGTTAACCGATTGGATCCACCATCTATTGATCTCTATATTTTCATCTAAAACCATATTAACCTTGTTTTTATCAACTTGACACAATTCCATCCTCTCTTTTGTTCTAGGAGAAATTATTTTCTTTGTTTTAGCACCCACTTCTCTTTTTCTTACAACTTCAAGTGAGATATCTCCAAAACCTTCAATCCCTTCTAATTCACTAGCCTATGTGAGGTCTTCCTTTGTGTTTCCCTCCTTCCTATGACTTTGAAAATGAGGCTTTAATAAAAGTATATCTACTAGTAGGGATGGGCTTGTTTACACCCATTCCTTCATTACCTTCTACTAGAGGAAACAAAGGAAAAATTAAATAGACTCGTAGACGGTTAAGACTTACTTTTATATAACTATTTTTATCCTTTTCCTTAATCAATGACTTAATTATTTTCAAATTTTATCAAGTATATCTAACATTGCAACAATAATTCTTTATATTTTCCTCATTTTTGTTTTCTCATGGGATTTAATAGGGAATTGCTTCTAAACCAAGGTTTTTTACATATTTCATAAGAATAACCTCACATAATTCCCCTTGAGATGTATCCACCAAAATTCCTTCCATGAATATGAATTTACCTTCAAATCATCCATTGGTGTTAGGAATAAAATCACATAGAAATAAAATCAAAATTAATGCAAATATAAAACATAAAATGAAACAATACAAATGAGACACCAATATATGTGGTTCACCTGATTTGGGATACATCCACGGATAAATAGAAATTCCTTCCTCTTATTCCATCTAGTAAAATGAAGGGATTACAACCTATAACACATTTTTTGTAGTCTCATCTCTCCCAATTACAATTTTATCTCAATAATAGATAGCCATAATACAATTCCCTAATAAAAAATAAGATTTCCTTCTAGAAATAAAAACCTAACATAATTTCTACCATGAAATATGTAACCTAATGATGAAAAATCTAGATTGACTATGAAATTACAATATTTTACAAGGAAATTTTTCCAAAATATTTTCTTCAAGGGCACTATCGTTGAATTCCCACCAGGTGGGTATGTAAAGAATTTTTACCACTTCCATTGCACCCCCTAGTGACACCAATAAGGGGTAAATCCCCCCTATGCCCACATTGAGGAACTAGGGCCAAAACGTGAATAAAAAATAAGACCTATAAATAAAGAATATAACCATGCTCCACAGCAAAAAATATCCCACTTTGAGACTAATAACAATGACTCCACTGCCACTGCACTTTTTGGACTATGCTTCAACTTTTGACCTGACTAGTTTCTCATCTTCATCATCATGCTTGAAGATCAACTGAAACTAAGCAGAAACTAAATTTCACCTTGGTTATTTACTTTGTTAACATGTCTATATGATTTTGACTAGTATGTATCTTTTCCAAATTCACCTTTCCCTCTTCCAAAATTGATCATATGAAATGGTACCTGGGCTATTTATGCTTGATATTAGAATGAAAATTTGATTTATTTGTAACATTAATGGCACTCTTGCTCTCACTATACAACCTTTTATTCTCCTAATTCTTTCTCAATTCCTCCATAAACCATTGTAACCAAATCATATATCTACTATACATTGGAGTAGCAACATACTCTAATTTTGTTGTTGAAAGTGCAACAATCTTTTGGAATTTTAAATCCAACTTACTATTGTTCCGCCTACAATAAAAACATACCTTGTGGTGCTCCTCCTGCTATCTATATAACCTTCTATATTTGAGTCAACATATCCCTATTTAATAGTGTTTGAACCTCCAAAGCATAATTCTAGTGTAGTAGTACCTCTCAACTACTTGAGAATCCACTTTACTTCTTTCTAATGCTCTTTACCTAGATTATTTATATACACGCTCATAAATTCCATTGCATGTATAATATCTAGCATTGTGCACGCCATCACATACATCAAGATGCCAATTTCTGATAAATATGGAACCTTGGACATGTGTTCTATCTCCTCCTATATCTTGGGATGCATCTCCTTAGTCAATTTGAAATGGATATCCAAAGGTGTTCTAACTAGTTCTTCATCTTTGACTTTAAATATTTCAAACACATTTTATATGTACTCACTTTGAGAAAATGTTAATTTGTGTTTATTCTTGTCTCTTGTTACTCTTATACGAAGGATTTTCTTTTCAAAAACCAAATCCTTCATATCAAATGAATTAGCTATTTTTCTTGAACACATTCATAACTTTAATGTTATACTTGCAACAATCATGTCGTCTACATACAATAACAAGATAATATATTTGTCATTAACTAGTCTCTCAAAATAAACATGATGGTGAGAATGACACCCTCAATAACCTTTTTATATCATAAACCTGTCAAACTTCAAATATCATCGCCTTTAAGCTTGCTTTAAACCATACAAGCTCTTCTTAAGTTTGCATGTTAAGTTTTCCTTCCCTTTGACCTCATATCCCTATGTTTGTTGCATATAAATATCTTCCCCCAAGTCCCAATGGAGAAAATATGTAGTTACATCTAACTGCCTAATGTGAAAAAAAAATATATCCACTAAACTTAAAGTATTCTAATTGAATTCATTTTGGAAACTAAAGAAAATATTTCATCAAAATATATACCTTTCTTCTATGCAAACCATTTGTAACAAGTATAGCCTTGCACCTTTTATTACCTCCATATTCTTCCTTCAACTTGTAAACCCATTTATTCTGTAATTAACTTTTACCTGTATGAAAAGGACCAAATCCCAATTTTGGTTATGTACCAAAGAGTCTTATTTCATGCCTTGCTCTCATTTTTTTCTAGTTTCTACTTGCACTACTTCTTCATACCTTTCTGGTTCGCTAGAATCAATCAAAAATTCATAATGCAATGAGAAAGAGTATCATTTAGGGGGTTTACTTAGCCTAGTTAATATTCTAATAGAACTTGTAGGAGTATGAGGTACTTGTTGTTCCTATTGTTGTTGAACAATTTAATTTTCAAGCACCTTTGGAATTTCCTTTTTTGTGATTTCATCAAGCACTATGTATACTTTTTTTTCCGTTTCCTTTCTTTCTCTACAACTGATCTTTGTACATGACCTTCTCATTGAATACCACATATCTACTCCTAATTTTTTTGTGATTTCATAATTCCATGAGCGATAGCCAAAATCATTAACTCCATATCCAATAAAATTATACTTCTTCATTTTGGTAGAAGAATTTTTCTATTTTCTCTATCAATATGGACAAATTTTTCACAACTAAAAGTCTTCACATATTAGTAGTGTAATGTTTTACCTATCCATGCCTCCTATGGAATTCCACCATCCAAGGAACTTGAAGGCCCTCTATTTAATCAATAAGGGCAATGTTGCATGTAATATCATACTCCTTACATGCTCCTTGATTGCCTTTTCCATCCTCTCTAACATGCCATTTTCTTGTGATGTTATTGTAACTATCTTCTCTCTAAGAATCCCATGGTATGAGCAATAATTATCAATCTCCTTGCTACAATATTCGCCTTCATTATCTAATCTAACACACTCCAACTTATTTCTTATCTCATTCTCAACCAAACCTTTCCATTTCTTAAAGTATCAAATACCTCAAATTTGTTTGTAATTATTTAAACCCAAGTTTTCCTAATTGAATCAACAATAAAAGTAACATAACAATAAGAGCCACCAAGAGATGATACCTAAGCATAATATTTAAAGTTTCACTCTCCTTTCTCTTCCCAACTTTGAGAAATTTAATTATTTTCTTTTTTCCATAAACACAATGCTCACATAAGTCCAAATTAACCTTCTTCAAATATGGCAATAATTTCCCAAAGTGGAGAATTTCCATCCCCTTCTCACTTATGTTCCCAATCCTATGATTCCACGATGTTGTATCTCCTCCTATAGAACCTAATGTAATAAAAAGGTCAATATTACTATTACATAAATACAATGTACCTACCTTCTCTCACTTTGTTTTTATCAAATATCCTCTAATGGCCTTCCATGAATTTCTTATAAATGTGACTATACAACCTTCACTTCCCAACTACCTTATTGAAATTATATTTCTTCTTAAATAGGGAATGTACCTTACCTCTTTCAAAAACCATTGGTTTTCATTCTATTATTTTATCCATGCCTTATTTTTTCTGATATTGCAAATTTTATATTGGTCGTCATCACCCAAATAAACTTGTCCAAAATCACCTTGAACATAATCTTGAGAATATATCCTATTGTATGTGGCACGAAATTAAGTCCTCGAGTCCATTTCCCAAGAATCAATAATCATATCTATTTAAAGGATTAAATAATCTTGTAACACGTCATCTTCTACATTTGTTTCGTTATTATTCTCTTATTGTCCATCCAATTTTTTCACTTTTAGGGACTAATGGTCTTTATTATTTTGTCCTTTCTTCCCATAGTGACAGCATTTCGACCTCCCTCTGGATTTTAATTTTCCCTCTTATATTTTCCACAAGTCCCTAGGCTCTTTCTTTTCTCACTTTTTCTTTCGCTATTATTTATAATAAAAGCATTACCTGATGTGTCACTTATGTTTTTTTGTTGTATTTTTCCTCAATAAGGATAACACTAACAACATCGTCAAGCTTTAAAGTGTTTGAACTAGAGACAAAGTTACTCATAGCCATGACCAAGTCATTCCATCTTTCTGGAAATGAGCACAAAATCAAAAGAGCCTTAAATTCATCATCAAAGTTTACTCCGATAAAACTTAGTTGATTGGTGATAATTTTAAATTGATTTAAATGATGAGTAATAGACCCACCTTCTAAAATATTCATATTAAATAAATGCTTCGAAAGAAATATCTTGTTGGAAGTTGAGGGTTTTTCGTACACTTTAACCAATTTTGTCATCAAACCCTCCATTTTATTTTCTTTCAAAATATTGAAAGCCATCAATGCTGCCAGGTATAGTTGTATTTTCCCATTGCCTTTTTATCAAGAATATTGCATTCTTTTTCTTCATATTCATTGGCTTCTTTTATATTTTCCCAATGGTAGAAAAATATTTTTCTAATAAATATAAGTTTCCATTTGCATCTTCCATAGTTGGTAGTTTTGGTCATTAAACGTTTTGACCTTAAAACATTTTTGCACAATTTCTCCCACTCAAAATAAGAACCCTCCTTTCTTGTTGATTTTATCATCCAAATAAATTGTTAGCTTTGATACTAGTTATTAGGAATAAAATCACAGAGCAATAAAATAAAAATGAACACATAAATAAAACTTAGAATAAAACAATACAAAAGGATACATCAATATATGTGGTTCACCCAATTTGGGTTACATCCACAAAGAAATAATCATTCCTTCCTTATATTCCATCCAGAAAAATGAAGGGATTTCAACCTATAACACATTAGTTGCAACCTCCTCTTCTCTCTCTCTCTCTAGTCTCTCTCTCTCGCATAGTCTCCTCTCTCTCAATTACCATGCCATCTCAATAATATACAACTAAAATATTAGTTCCCTAATTATAAAATAGGGTTTTCTTCAAGGGAAAAAAAACCCTAACATAATATTTACCATCGAATTTTTGACCTAATTATGAATGGTCCATATTGACTAAGAAATTACAATATTTTACAAGGAAATTTTTCCAAAAATTTCTCTTCTTGGGTGATTCCCAAAAACCCTTGGTAGGGTCGGATACAAAAAGTTATTTTCCTCACCCCTAAACCCCCAAATGACACTAGTAGATGGTAAATACCCCCCTACACCCCCCATCGGGAACTAGGGTCCAAACACAACTAGAAAACAAGACTTCTAAATCAATAATATTATTAGTCTCTAGAGCCAACAATTGGAGTAGTCTACAATTACTTCTTCCATTTGTAAAACTTTCAAAACTATAATATGTTGACCAATCTCTTGATAAAATTATGTGAAAAGTGTTCTATAAATATATTGCAAGAAATTGTGACAAGCCAATTTAATTAAAATATATGTTAGTATGATACTTTGTTTTTTCTTCTAAAGAGAGATTGAAATCAGTGGAAATATTTAATGATGAATTGTAAATTCATTTTATTATTATATAATTCACTAAATTATAAAAATAACTATGTTGTATTGATTCCTCCCCAAACCATTCTACGCAAAAATATCTGGATTTCTTCAAAAATCCCAATTTTAGTTGCATAAACCCAAAAACCTTAGCCTTAAACTAATTTTAGAGATGTAAAGTCCCATAATAGTTTTAAAACACTAATAGCTAATTAATATTCCCATCTCCATATTCCACCTAATGCAAATTTGGAAGCCGACAAAGTATAAATGTAGCAAAAAACCCAACTGACTTCATCCCAAGGAAAAAAAAAACTCCAAGTGCATATAAGATGGTTTAATTAGCTAAATAAATGTTATTTTTACTCTTAAATGAGAAAAAGCATTCATGAGACAATAAAATATGTGGACCTAGATTCCTTTTATATTCCAATGATGGTAGTGGCATGGAAGGCTAAGGATTCCTAATCGATCCCTAAACATCAAGTGAAAATTCTTCGCAAGCCTCTCATTAAATATAAATTTCGAATAAATCAAGACTTTTTAGGTGTAATTTCATCCAAACTCCACTTGGGCATTCATACACATTCTTTTAAACATCTCTCAAATATGGTAGAGATGATAAAAAAGTAGGAATAAGGTGCAAGAAACAACTTCTATAAGAATTAGGGGAAATGTTGGTCGATTATAGAAGGATTATAGTAATGATAGATGCATTTTATTCTAATCATGCCAATCATCAATGAAATTCATCTCTTCGAACACCAGAGGCCTTAAATGCAAAGGAAAATAAAATATTCTCAAAAATATAATCATTAAGGAACAATTGATTATTGTAATGATAGGAAATGAAGTCTGCAAGTGAAAGAGTGGTAGTGAATCCTCTTGTTGATGGGAAGGATGTCAATAGCAGAAATTAATGTCACTGGACAAGTAATAGGTTTGCCTATGCTATGGAACTTAAGGGAGGTAATTGTCTTACATCTTTTTACTACCCTCAAATTCTAATTGTATAATTATGACCTATTGGATCTATGGAAAATTTTTTTCTAAGAAATGTCTATAGGCCTCACATTGTGGGGGGGAATTAAACTTTTCCAAATCCCATAGTAATCACAATCCACTCATAACAAACACCCCTTGGATCATAGGAGGGTATTTGAATTCAATAAAAACCCTCAAAAAAATCACATAGGGTTTTGTAGGTTAAACACAAAGGCATACCACTTCAAAGGCGTGGTGAAAAACTTAAAATTGACATATGTGTACATAAACAATGAAATATCTGCATGCAGCAATGGAAGGTGAGGCACACACCAAAGTGGTTCTAGTTAGCTATTACTACTCTCTCCTCTCTAATCCTCACCCTAAAAAAATGGGGTGATAAGGAAAATTAAAATGAATATTACCTCCCTAGTGATCCTAAATAAAATTAAAGCTCTAATGCAGGAAATTTTACCATGATAGAAGAGGAACGAGTTATTAAAGACATGCCCAAAAATAAGGCCCTGGGTCTAGATGGATTCACTATCATTTTCTTTCAAGCTCGTTGGCCTTTCTTAGGATAGAAAATACTTGAACTAATGAAAGAATCAAAGAAAACTACTTCTATCTTATTAACCTTAAATGAAACCTTCATAAACCTTTCTCCAAATTTGATAAGGTTGATGACCCAAAGTGCTTCTACCCCATTCATCTATACAATGTAACCTACAAGATTATAACCAAGGTTATTTCCAATCATCTTAATCCCATTATTCTCTCTCTCTCATTACTACATAGTAGATAGGTTATGTTGAAGGTCATAATCTATTAGATGGTATTTTGGTGTCCCATTAAGTCATCCACTCCCTAAATAAATCCAAAAAATTAGGTATCCTCATAAAACATTATATATCTAAATATTTTGATAACCTCAGTTAATCATTCATTCACCAAATTATTTGTGCCTTTCACTTCTCTAAATCTTGGTCAAATTGGATTGATTCTCTAATCTCCTTCTTTTCCATCCTCATGAATGGATCTCCTTTTGTAACGTTTAATCCGTATAGAGGATTCTAGTAGGGAGACCCTAATTTTCCTTTTATTTTTATCCTTACAATGGAAGGCCTAGGAAGAACCAAAAAGGTGACAATCTCAAATGAAAAAATCAAATGACTTTGCCTTTTGCGGATGATCTACTAGTCTCCCATCAACAAGTGTTGATGATATCAAACTAATGAGAACCCATATAGATCATGAAGCCTTTGCTTTTACCCAAGTGCCTAATGATTTCATGGAAGCCTTAAACACCTTAATCAATCATTTTAAGTCTCAAATTTTCTTCTTTAACACCCCCCTAATGGTCCAAGGACACGTTTCTTGTATACTAGGATGTAAGTGTTGCTTTATGCCTAACAAGTATCTGGGAGCTCTCCTAGTGAAAAAATCTCTCAAAAAAAAATTGGTCTAAGCTCTTAGAAAGATGACTAATAAACTTGATAGTTAGACATTTTGTTCTCTTAACATTTCCTGCTTAATAGTGCTTCTTAAAATGATCCTCCAAGCTCTTCACATCTATACTTTATCCACTTTATCAACCCCAAAAGGCATTCTCAAGTCCATTCACAGCCTACAATGCTCCTTCTTTTAGAGTGGTATTTCAAGAGAATGAAAATGGGCCTTAGTCTAATGAGAAAATATTTTTTTTCCCAAGCTCCAAGAAGGCCTTGGCCTTTGAGATTCGAAAACCCTTGGTACATTTTTGGGGGCTAAGGCTTGGTAGTGCTGCCTCTAGGGGGTGAATGAAAATGAACTATGGTGGCAAATATGGAATAGAAAATATGTTAACAGTACCCCGGAGCAAAGGGTAAGAATATAGAAGGCCACTTCAGGGTCATCAATATGGATTCAGGTTGATAGTAGTAAACATATTATTTAGAAACAATATTTCTAAGAGGTTAGAATGGAAATAATTCTCTCTTTTGGGACAATAGTTGGCATCGCCTGCCCAAAATTAATACTTAGGAATATTTCAAGGAACTCCAAGCCATGATAGTCTCTATAAATATCCAATCAGTGGTTAATTATTCACAAGGAACATCTTAGGAGATGCAATGGATAAAATAGCTTCCAAAATAAGCTTTGGTATCGCTACCTAAAATATTCAACTGCATTAACTTTTGGGAATCACTACAACATAAAATGATAATAAAGTTAAAGGATAAATATAAACATGTATGGCGATATCGACCTGTTGACGAGAAAAAATGTACTACCGACAACAAGGGGTTCTCCCTGGTGAAAGGTCCCAATTAGACCTCACACCATATGGGATAGGAGCCCCATCCAATATGTGGGCCCGGCTACCGCCATGATTGTTTTCACTCTTGGTTGTCAGATGAGAAGATGATGGAGCGGCGGCAAGGATGAAATTACCAATTAGCGAAGCAAAATCAGCCCAAGATTAACAAACCATAAACAAAGATGCAAGCAATTCTAAGCAGCAAAAATAAAAATGGGGATATGTCGTAACTAGAATCAGTGAGCCAAAAACCAATCAAACATATATGAAAGAAAACATGCCAGAAGTTAACTACAAAGTAGTTCACAATAGACTACCGCCGTGGCAAGGACAAATAAACACTAATCCAAAAGAAAACATACATACAACCATTGAGAAATAGTTCATAACTGATGACATGCATGAAAGCAAACGTACAACATAATGAAGTACTAGACAGCTAGTACTATCACCAAAAACAAGCACGTGAATCAATGCCGAGAAGGATAATATATTATTAATGTTGTTGCAACGTCAAATACATGTTTACAACTCGTTAAAACCCCATAGTGGAACATGGGTTTTTCATCTCAAAGCATGATGCAAAACCCCTTCCTCGCTACCCTTCTTGCTACTTGATACCAAGAGTTGAGTGTCTTTAGCTCTCTAGCAACAATTCCTCTATCATACTGGCTTTCATTGTCGAGCTAAAAGTCACTTGTTCTCTTTATTGAAGTTGTACATATAGGCTGAGATGACTCTTGAGTTGCCTCTTGACTCTTGGTCTTCTCGACTGTTGGGTTGGTTTGCGACTTGGGCCATTTGCAACCCGCGACCCTAGGAAATTCGTGACCTGCGACCTCAAGCAATCCGCAACCTGCGACCTCGGGCAATCCGCAACCTGCGACCTCGGTCAAATTGTGACTTGCGTTCTTCTTTCGGTGATATCTAGGCTACATGGCAAGGTTCCTTTTCCTGCATCTCTGTCTTGTGAACGTGACCAGGTGCCTTTGAGCTTAGAGTGAGTGTCTTCGGGATTCGTGAGAATCCACTTGCTCTGAAAAGGACCTTTTTGCTTACTGGGAAAGATTCTGGCTCTTCGTGCAAAAAAAAATCCCACCTGCAATCACATAGCATAGGTTACACGTCTTTGTGATCGAATAATAATAACGCCAGAGGCTTATTTAATTAATTGTAAGAGTGAAAATGATAAATTTAGACCCCTGTGTGGTCAAGTGTTGTGCCACTTTGTCATCAGAGAGAATGGCTTGTGCAGGTCGTCCCTACACCTCTTCAATCATTGTAATGTTCGTTGGTAGCGTTATGGACTGAGTGCCAAATGTGGATCTGTAGTTTTAAACTGTTTCGGTAGCTATTACTTCATAGGGATATGGTTACATCGATGAAAAATTATGCCCCTTTATCCTCTATGAAAATCGCACCATATAGAAACGAATTCATGAAACGTGGGTACAGTCATGAATCTGCGACTTCCACTTCACTGAAGACTCAATGGACATACTAGAATTAACCTTGTATGTTCAATCCATGCAAATGACTTGTTGCTGTAGTGAAAGTGAACAATGATCAGTTATAAATAAGAGGAGAGACCCTGATGAGATGGATCCTATGCATATTCAACTCTTGAAGTTCTAAACGCAGCTAAGTTTATTGAATACCCATAAGGAAGAATCCAATGGCCATATAAAAGAGGCATATCTTTCAGTTGCTGACCATCTTGTGTTGCATAGTCGACGATGTATTTGCATAAATTCCAATCAAAGGTCGCATAGTCATAATTTCAACCCAAGTTTCATGTTACGTTCACTCCATTAGTCTGTGACTCAGAAACCCGGAAAGATAATGCGACTGTGCTCTTATTGTGAGATGCGACCTCACGAAGGTCGCAGGGTCGCAACCCCAACCAAGTCGCATAATACGTTCACTTCATTAGCCTGCAACTCAGTGACCCAGAAATATAATGCGACTGTGCTCTTAGTGTGAGATGCGACCTCACGAAGGTCGCACAGTCGCAATTTCAACCCAAGTCGCATAATATATTCACTCCATTATCCTACAACTCAGCGACCCAGAAAGATAATGCGACTGTGCTCTTAGTGTGAGATGCAACCTCACGAAGGTCATAGGGTTGCAACCACCACCAAGTCGCATTTTTCATTTGCTTCATATTTTTGCGACTCAGTGACTTGGAGGGGTCGCACGATTGGCTCTTAATGTGAGATGTGACCTCAAACAGGTCGCAGGGTCGCAACTCCAACCCAGTCGCATCCTCATTCACTCTACCAGTTTCATGACCTAGCGACCCATTGCATCCTTGATGCAGACACGTTTTTGGATGATGAAATAAGCCTCCTCCTTCTCTTACGGTCCTCCAATGGTCATGGATGCACAAAGAGCATCAGATCCCAACGTGGTCACAATCACAGTGCATATGTATTCATTTTATGCCAGTGCTTCATGAAAAATGACTCTACAGGGGATCAATAAGGCGGGTGCGTTGTGACAAAGCTTCTCTCTGCAGCCTTTGAGTGCGGCGAGGGACATCATGTATCGACCGCTTGCTTATGTTGACAACGGCATTGCAGATCTCATATACCCTCAATATAGCAACACCTCTCAGCATTTCACCTTTGTATGTATTGACATCTCTTTGCGTACCAACCTGGTTACCCTTTGAAAACCTGGACATGTGGATTTCGCCAAATTTACGCCGAAGTAATGCATGGGTTCACGAAATTCTGACACTTATTCTAAATTGATGGACGATGCTTCATCGAGATGCCCGCCATACAGCGCACCCCTCAGAACGTTTTTTATGAGGTGGAAGCGTACGTGTTGTCCATGGCCTCACAACTCCCTTTTATATTCCATGACAGTCGACTGCTGGGATTTTCCTTATACCTTAATACAAAACAAATTCTGACCTCCAACAGGTGAAAGTCTATGGGTTCGACTTGTAATTACACCAATACAGTGAATTCACAAATCAAAACTCTTTGGTTTGCACGATGTGGAGACTGTGATTGAAGCAGCGTATGCGGAGGATGCTAATTATTTCAATGGCTTAACAAATAAAATGATTTCTTTGCCCCGAAAGGTAAGCGTTAGCGGGCCAATACTATGTCAACGAGATATTTCTTAATGCTCTTTCCGTGAAATTTTTTTGGTATCCTACATCCATGGTAAGCTTCTCCTTCCCTCACGAGCCTACAATCAAATATGCATTGCAAAAGGAGAAAACAGTCTCAAATATATTTGTTTCGAACGTGCATTTCGGTTTCACCTCTGAGAAGTTCGAATTTGTCATTGTGCAAGACTATTTATATCTGGCCCCTGTCCCTCCTAATCGAAAAGTCTCCACACGCATATGTATACACGCTGCGAATTTTTTATGGCTTCATGTCGCATGGGTCTTTGGGTGGTCGATAGGGTGCACTTTACGGAGAAAAAGCTATTCCTTGATAACCCATGACCTTTCAAAACATTTTGAAATGCGTGATAATTAGAATCCTTCCTTTTCCCTTTAGTTATGGCTTTGGTATGCATGTGGGATGGGACCACTCTTCAAAATGTGATCCCCCACTGAACAATATATTGCCTTTCTTCTTTCCAAACTTCATCGCAAAATCTGACTCGCATATAAGATACACTTGTCTTATGTATGTCATTCCCTTCAGGGTTTAGGGAAATCTTCTGAGTCTATTTTGTCCACATGGGCTATACTTCAGACTAGACTTATCAGATTGGTGAAATGTATTCTTTTCTACATGTACATCCAGGAGATCAACATTGAGTTCATGCCTTGTAGTGCTTTCAAAGACTTCCGTTAAGGTGAGATATTTGCCATCCCGGAATATAACTACCTCATCTGGTTCTTCCTTCGATTCTTTATTTGGATAAACATGTACCACACCATCCTCCATTTAACAATACTGCTCACTTGCTCCTTCCCCTCACTTGTTGGCACATCCTTTTCATCCGCCTTAATGAGGTCTTCAACTGTAGCCTTAAATCTCACCTACACATGGGTACGGGGCATGTGGATGAAAGTGTCATGTTTCACAACTTTGGCCTTGTTTTTTAGCTTCAGTTTCTTTCCCTCGGTGTGGTGATGACATTGATGGGTATATCATCCGTGGGATTGACCTCTATGAAACATTATAATGTCAATCATTTCACAGTTACCCTGTAGAGAATGATGCCCTTAAATACTTTACATGAGCTTTGTGGAGTTTCCAAACATAATGCCTAAATGATCCATGATCGAAGGGCTTCTAACGAATATACTTAATGCATGGAAAAGTTTCCATTCAAGTGTATGCATGACGATCCCCCCTCCCCACACATGGCGTGGCTATGGCGAAATTATCTCATCATGGTGGTGAGAAGACTTACGAGGGGCTGGGAATAGGTCATAGGGATGTCACTGGCTACAGGCCAGGTCAAAAAACCCTAATGGCTAAGCGAGCAGAGGGGGACCCGAAATTTTGAAAATACCCAAACTTTTGGATGGTGTTGTAACGGCTACAACAAATGGCGAACCATTAGTAGAATCTAGCATCTCTATCAACATCCCAACAATAGTCTGAGTCCAGATGGGTATTTTGTATTTCTTTGACCTTTGCAGATATTCCCAGTCCTTGTGCCTCAGCTAGGTCTCGTTAATTAGAACGCGTCAAAGTGGAAGTTCACGGATGCCAATGGTTGGTTGATGATGTAGAGAGCAGGGCAACGGGCTTATTATATTCAGAATTTTAAAATAAGTTTCTGGTGTTGCTCTGCTGCCAGCAGGCCTGGACAGTACCCCGGCGGAGTCACTTCAAGAAATCACAAACGTTGCTCCGCTGCCAGCGAGCCTGGTCAGTACCCTAGCGGATTCGTTGCATTACCTCTCTGCATAGGAAGCATTCCTCAATCTTTTACCCTTATTTGTTTCATGTGCTTGTAGCACTTATTTTCATGTGCTCGTGGCACTTATTTTGCATGGGCGGATGAGGGATCCCTACTTATTTTACGGACGAGAGAGGTTGTTTCCTGTTTGACAGAAACTAAAAGATTTTCTGATTTGGGTTTTCCCTCATTCCAAGTCTTCACATCCCATCTACCACCCATAGGTGAAACGTGCAAAACAGATTAAGATGCTTGAGACTATGTTGGGCACAAGGCTCGGGTTATGGGTATAGGCCATTCGAACTCGCTAGGGTTCCCCACAAGAAACTGGCTCGTATTTCCCTAGCCAATGAATTTAAACTCACAGGCATTATGTTGGGAACGCGACTTTGATGACCTATCTTGAGAGAAGCTGCCTCTTGAGGTAACCACTACAACCTCACGCAAATAATGGAGTTATGATTTCAGAAATTGGGGCAAACAAGTGAACAAGGTCATCAGGGTTTCAATGAGGGCTCATGCAGTGGCATGCAATGTACGAGAATTCTCCAAGCCACGTTAATAACCAATGCGAATGATGCGAGGAACAAAGCGCACAACGCAATGTAACAGACAAGGCTTATGACACCATGCAATGCCATGTGTGAGAAGGATCAATTATTTACCGGTGGAAAACAAGGCAAAGAACATGCAATGATTATCTAACATTATGCATCAACAAGCATACTAAAAAAGCATGAGTGCAAAAATAAATGGAAAATTATAATGCATAAACTATTGACTGCAAGAAAAGACAGCAAGCATAATTTTAAACCCTAAAGAAAAAATTTCGCATGTAAACCTAATTAAAAACTTGAACTAACAAATTTTATTAGAAAATCCTAGCTAGCCTAATCCTAAAACCCTATTTTAAACGAAGAGGCAGACGGGTTATGTAAAATCATCTTTCCAGTGTAGCCACCACATTAGTTCCCGCCCTGCAAGAACAACAATGTTCACAATCAGAGCCAGCATACAAAATCATGCACAAACAACAAGACTTGCCTGAAGAGCATGTGCAATAGCAAGAAGGTCATGGCTACTTACCAGAGAATGTGCCAGAATGGATTGTGCTAGCTGAATTTCACTTTCATCTTAATACATATAAATATGTATTTGAAACATAAAATCATTTATCAATGACACACATCCATCCACGCACAACCTTAGGTCTGACGGAAGCAGGGAAAATCATTGCCTATTTGCAGGTATATTCATTGTATAGGATTCGTCAAACCCGCCGGGAATCTCATCATGATTTTGAGGATGATCACTTTGATAGACCCAAAAAAATAGGCATCCACCAGGCGCATTTGAGATGCTTGCGAATCCACTTGCAGAAACCCTAATTTTGAAAGCCCTGATTCGAAGTTGTCCCTAGGTTTTGTTGAGGATGCGAGGATTTGAAGCAACCTTCAGTGGAGGCCGACATTCCTCACCGTCCTGGACAAGCTCTGGACCTTCGAGCAGGGGGATTCCAAACTTAGATAGTTTCGTGAGATTAACTGACGAATGGGTGTGATCATCAATTGTAGTGATTGGAAAATTGTCAGTGGGCTTTATATCAATTCGGCCAAATGTTTGCGCACTGGCGGATTGACAATCCAATGTATCAGATTCTTTAGATTTCCCAGGATGGGGTGAATTGACCAGAATATTTTCAGGCAGTAGAGATTTTTTCCAAACATAACACGCTTGTGCCTAAGTGCAACTGGTACTGGCTGGGAAACAACTTGAAATATTAGAGACAATGGCTGGTGTTTCGCTTCCAGTGAATAAGTTAGGGTATATCAGTTGTTGCATATCATCCGTTAGGTGATAAAGATCTGTGCTTAGGGAAAAATCACTCGACTGGAAGACCTGCTCGGATGAGCTAACATCTGACGTGGTTATGCTGAGAGGCATGTGATACATGGGAACCGTCATTTTAGAAACCCTAATTTGAGGAACCCTAGTTGGACTTGTTTGAGGGGTCTCATCAGGATCGTAAGAACTTGAGGTACCAGCTAGCAGAAGCTGAATTGCTTCGATTTCTTGATGGGTCCTTGAATCTTCACAAAGTGGATCATCAAATTTCGGAGGCTTCATATGGTCAAAAAATAGATATGAATGACAGCCCTCAGAGGCATAAGTGAATATGTTTTGAGATAAGCAATGGTCACTGGATCCATCAAGTTTATCAGGTTGGGGACCTGGCACGTTAGGCTTCCCAGGAGTTAACAGTTGGGATGAATCAATAAAAGAAATGTCTTGAAGTTTCCCAAACAGGTAGTCGCTCCTTTGGCTGTTTAAATATTTTGGATGAAAAATATTAGACATAAGGGATTCATCAATTTGGTAATGTGATTTCAAAACATCATTCGTGTATTCGTGATTATCGTCAATACTAGTATAAGATAATTTTGAATGACTTGAAGAAATTACAGAAGTGGCTGAATCACGAAATAAATCAGGAAAGAAAGAAAGAAAATATTTGGAAGCAGGGATATCAACAGCGCAAGGGCCTTCCTTACGCACATCAGTTTCATTTGGAGAGGCCGATAATTCTGCATGCCCATCACGGCCCAAATATTTTGTAAGGAAATCAGCTTTTCCTGGGACAAGACTTAATTTATTATCAGTATGAGAATAAGATTTAGAATCGTACCCAGGCAAACATTCAGTGGACTCGAGATAGGTTTCATTGACAGGGAGAGATGTTAGGTCAATATTCTTTTCAAGTTCCAATTTGACAGAGTGTGTGATAGATTTTGGGACGAAATCTGAACAACTGGAAACTTGAAGATCATCATAACAGTCACTAGGATCAAGCTCAGTTGTCGAATGAAATTGTTCTAGGGAAACAGAAATCACCAATTGAAATTGTTCAATTAAATATGTCCAATCGACATCCCTTTCAGGGAACTCAAGACAAAAATTAAAAAACTTGATAGAAAACTCCTCTATATATTCTTGAGGTTCCATTCTGATTTCATTTAACCTTGTTAATACATTTTTAAAATTGTACCTGTGAAAAGCTTGTTGTAACTCACCGGCGAGCTGTTCGAACGAATGGATGGAAGCTGCCGGCAATGTATGGCACCATTTTTCAGCGCGACCTTCGAGAGTGAGGGAGAAAAGCACGCAAGCCAACTCCTCATCATCAATTTCGTAACACTCACAAAACTCACAGAAATCCGAAAGGTGCTCGGTTATGGAAACTTTGTTTTCACCATCGAATTTTAACTGGGATAAGTGATACATAGGTTCATCGAGGATTGAGAATCGAGAACCAGATAAGTCCGATAAACACCTCGAGAGAATGATTTGGGGATGAGCCATTACAGATATGAGACTAACTGTAGGCTCTAAGGGCTCAGCCTGTCATCTAGCCCTCCTTCTAGTGCCAATTTGTTGACGAGAAAAAATGTACTGCCGACAACAAGGGGGTCTCCCCGGTGAAAGGTCCCAATTAGACCTCACACCATTTGGGATATAAGCCCCATCCGGTATGTGGGCCCGACTGCCGCCATGATAGTTTTCACTCTTGGTTGTCGGATGAGAATATGATGGAGCGGAGGTGAGGATGAAATGACCAATTAGCGAAGCAAAATCAACCCAAGAATAATGAACCATAAACAAAGATGCAAGCAAGTCTAAGAAGAAAAAATAAAAAGGGGGATATGCCGTAACTAGAATCAGTGAGCCGAAAACTATTCAAACATATATGAGAGAAAAAATGCCAAAATTTAATTGCAAAGTAGTTCACAATAGACTACCGTTGTGGCAAGGAAAAATAAACACTAATCCAAAAGCAAACATACATACAATCATTGAGAAATAGTTCATAACTGATGACATGCATGAAAGCAAACGTACAACATAATGAAGTACTAGACAGCTAGTACTATCACCACAAACAAGCACGTGAATCAGTGTCGAGAAGGAGAATATATTATTAATGTTGTTGCAACGTCAAATACATGTTTACAACTCGTTAAAACCCCATATTGGAACATGGGTTGTTCATCTCAAAGCATGATGCAAAACCCCAGCCTCGCTACCCTTATTGCTACTTGATACCAAGAGCTGAGTGCCTTTAGCTCTCTAGCATCAATTCCTCTATCATATTGGCTTTCATTGTCAAGCTAAAATTAACTTTTTCTCTTTCTCGAAGTTGTACATATAGGCTGAGATGACCCTTGAGTTGCCTCTTGACTCTTGGTCTTCCCAACTGTTGGGCTGGTTTGCGACTTGGGCCATTTGCGACCCGCGACCCTGGGAAATTTGCGACTTGTGACCTCGAGCAATCCGCGACCTGTGACCTCGGGCAATCCGCAACCTATGACCTCGGTCAAACTATGACTTGCATTATTCTTTCAGTGATCTCTGGGCTTCACAGCAAGGTTCCTTTTCCTGCATGTCTGTCTTGTGAACGTGACCAGGTGCCTTTGAGCTTAGAGTGAGTGTCTTGGGGATTCATGAGAATCCACTTGCTCTACAAAGGACCTCTTTCCTTACTAGGAAATATTCTGGCTCTTTGTGCAAACAAAACTTCCACCTACAATCACATAGCATAGGTTACACGTCTTCATGATCGAATAATAATAATGCCACAGGCTTATTTAATTAATTGTAAGAGTGAAAATGATAAATTTAGACCCCTGTGTGGTCAAGTGTTGTGCCACTTTGTCATCAGAGAGAATGGCTTCTGCAGGCCGTCCCTACGCCTCTTCAATCGTTGTAATGTTCGTTGGCAGCGTTATGGACTGAGTGCCAAATTTGGATCTGTAGTTTTAAACTGTTTCAATAGCTCTTACTTCATAGGGATATGGTTACATCAATGGAAAATGATGCCCCTTAATCCTCTATGAACATCGCACCATATAGAAACGAATTCATAAAACGTGGGTACAATCATGAATCTGTGGCTCCCACTTCACTGAGGGCTCAATGCACATACTAGAATTAACCTTGCATGTTTAATCCATGCAAATGACTTGTTGCAGTAGTGAAAGTGAACAATGATCAGTTCTGAATAAGAGGAGAGACCCTGATGAGATGGATCCTACGCATATTCAACTCTTGAAGTTCTAAACGCGACTGAGTTAATTGAATACCCATAAGGAAGAAGCCACCGGCCATGTAAAAGAGGCATATCGTTCAGTTGATGATCGTCTTTTGTTGCATAGTCGACAATGTATTTGCATAAATTTCAATCAAAGGTCGCACAGTCGCAATTTCAACCCAAGTTGCATGTTACGTTCACTCCATTAGTCTGCGACTCAACGACCCGGAAAGATAATGTGACTGTGCTCTTATCGTGAGATGTGACCTCATGAAGGTCACAGGGTCGCAACCTCAACCAAGTCACATAATACGTTCACTCCATTAGCCTATGACTCATCGACCCGGAAAGATAATGCGACTGTGCTCTTAGTGTGAGATGCGACCTCACGAAGGTCACACAGTCACAATTTCAACCCAAGTCGCATAATACATTCACTCCATTAGCCTGTGACTCAGTGACCCAGAAAGATAATGCGACTGTGCTCTTAGTGTGAGATGTGACCTAACGAAGGTCCCAGGGTCGCAACCACCACCAAGTCGCATTTTTCATTTGCTTCATAGTTTTTCAACTCAGTGACTTGGAGGGGTCTCATGATTGGCTCCTAAGGTGAGATGCGACCTCAAATAGGTCGCAGGGTCGCAACTCCAACCCAGTCGCATCCTCATTTTCTCTACCAGTTTCGCGACCTAGCGACCCATTGCGTCCTTGATGCAGTCACATTTTTGGATGATGAAACAAGCCTCCTCCTTCTCTTACGGGCCTCCAACGGTCATGGATGCACAAAGAGCATCAGATCCCAACGCAGTCGTAATCGCATCGCATATGTATTCATTTCATGCCAGTGCTTCATGAAAAATGACTCTACGGGCAGTCAATAAGGCGTGTGCGTTGTGACAAAGCTACTCTCTGCAGTCTTTGAGTATGGCAAGGGATTTCATGTATCGATCGCTCGCTTCTATTGACAATGGCATTGCAGATCTCGTATACCCTCAATATAGCAATGCCTCTCAGCCTTTCACCTATGTATGTATTGACATCTCTTTGCATACCAACCTGGTTGGCCTTTGAAAACCTGGACATATGGATTTCTCCAGATTTACGCCTAAGTCTTGCATGGGTTCATGAAATTCTGAAACTTATTCTAAATCGATGGACGATGCTTCATCTAGATGCCCACCATACAACGCACCCCTCAGAACGTTGTTTATGAGGTGGCAGCGTACGTGTTGTCCACGGCCTCACGACTCCCTTTTATATTCCACAACTGTCGACTGCTGGGATTTTCCTTATACCTTAATACAACACAAATTCCAGCCAATATGATATATTAATTACACCGATACAGTGAATGTTGAATCCTTAGTTAAACTGAGAGGGGGGGGTGAATCAGTTTAACACATACATGAGCTTTTTAAAACTTTCCATCAAGCTTATTTACAACTTAATTTTATAACCAACTTAATATGTGAACAGTCTTAATATGTAGCAGCAAGTATTAAGATAATGTTACACCAAACTTATTATGAGAGCAGCAAGCATTAAGAAGATTGGATATAACATATCAACACATAGGTAACACACTCAGAGACAGCAGATATAAGTGGAAACCCATAAAGGGAGAAAACCACAACTTATTATTGTTGTGATGCAAAGGAAAGCTCCAACTCCCTCTCACCACTGATTTTATGCAAGCACCAACCTACAGGAGGCTCCAACCTCAGTCAGCTACAACTGACATCTATCAAGCTTCAACTTGATAGGGAAGCTCCAACTTCCTCATTCAATCAAAATAAAATATTTGTTGATTTACCTTAGATATCAACTCTGTTCTGTAGCATCTCTTTATACTCCTTTTTCTTATCTTCTCTTCCTCACTTCTTCATACTCTGCATTCTCTAGCCTCTTTCTGCATATCAATGTGATATGCTTTATACAGTTTGCCCCATAACAGTTCTTATTCCACAGGGAATTCAAAGTGAATAGCCCTGACTCTTTGCCTTCTGCCTCCTCACTTCTTTATCTAGCTCATTCATAAATTTTCAGCAATTTATACAACTTTCAGTTTCACAGTGGAGTTGTATTTCCTACGGAGACTTGCCAGTGCATCACAAACAATATAAACCAATCAAAAACGTTTACATTCAGTTACAATATGGATTACAAATCAACCCATTCAGTTTTGGATCACTGTGTGCTTGTATTTTCTGTGACTGTGTCTGTCTTTTTCGGCTCTGCTTCCTCTCCTGTTCACTGTCGTGGTGTAACTGCGGCATATATGTAACTGCGTTTTTTATATAATGCAATTCAACTTTTGGCGTAATAATAATGCGTTTTAACATATAAACTGCCCTTTCTGTATAATGCAAATGCCTTTCGATGATATAATCATAATAGACCCTTTTAATAAATAAAATGCCTTTTCTCTTCAACTAATCGATCTTTTCTTGTGCTCCAATGCGATTTCACCTCTTGTGATGGTTTCGATGCGATTGATCGCAATCAAAAATTTCAATTGTATGTTTTGATATTCTGCTTTACTCTAATGCGATGGTTCACTGTTCACTTCCACCTCACTGCGCTGAAGCGATTGGAGTTCTCTGATGCGATTAACAAAGGCCCCACCATGTAATCAACCAACTCATATCCACCGTCCATCCTTCAGCAAATCTGACAACTATCATCCAATCACTCAATTGCAATCGGAACTTTTAGTTGTATGTTACTCTTTCACCTCCGATGCGATGAATTGCTCTGATGCGCTTTAAGCCAGAACTCAAACAAATATGAGAATCAGCATTTATAATGAATCGGGTCCCCTATCTCAATCGGAACTTTTTTCAACATGTTCCGCTGCCACAATTTTCTCCGATGTGATTCGTGAGGGTCCCACCGTATACTGCTTCGTTTGTCTTAAGCTCGAACAATAGAACCTTTTGTCCTTTTAATCTCGTGCACAATAATACATATGCTTTGTATTGTAATCTTGGTCCTTTGTATATAAATCACTACACATATATATATACTTTACCACTTGGGTTAAGATTCTCGGAATTTTATGTAGGGGGTCCCACACTACACATATAATATCCTTCGTCAACATTATATTAAGTCTTTGGCTCAGAATTAAACCCAGCACTAATATATATATATATATAACCTCTCGGGCTCCATAGTTTGTTCAATGCTTCCGCTCACAGCATAGACTTAGCCATGTTCTTTATTCGAACCTTAGTCTTAATGCTACAAAAGGGGTCCGGCTCTTTTAATTACATACACCCATGCTTACAGCATTCACTCATGTTTTATGTATTAACGCAACACATATATCATATGGTGGCTCACGGGCCCCATGCTCTATTGTTCACCCTTTATGAATTAAATAAACAAAACCTGTTTCAAAACAAGTGGTCCCTATCTCTATTCACCCGCATATCAATCATTCAACATTTTCTCTAATGGCTAATAACTAACCATTAACGCAACTGTTCAGTTGGGCCCACCTCAACTTATATCCATATATACAAGGTTTTATACATGCACCCGTTGTGATATTTCATATTCTCAATACTGTATTCACATATATTACCTCCTCCGTCCTATTTCAAACATTATACCATGGCTTTGAATTAAAACCGACCTTCTGGCCCACAATGCATTGTGACTTACCATCCGCCTGTTAATTAACTTTTATAATACACACAATACACAGGAATTCGTATAATACTTGGCCCCCTCATCTATGAATGTAGGTCCCACAGCATGTTTTACATAATATATATCAATCAAACGTTAAAAACATTATAACACCCTTTGTATGTATAACGAATAAACCTCATAAGAAATAAGGTTCGACTTTAAACTTTGGTTTATGTTTCAAATTTCAATCATACGTTTGACTCGGACCCACAGTGATTTGCCTCAACTAACCTTCGCTCATCGCGCAAGTGTGATCACCGTAGATCTCCCAGCCTTGGCAATCGGACGGACACAGTTGATATCGCGTTTTTCTTTGGACCGAGGGTTAACACTCAGAAATTACGCGATGTAAGTGGTATCCAAATACCACCCAAAGACACGTGTCCATCAACGACATATATTACGTTCAAAAAGCGAAATCCACTTACCACTCCCAAACGCACGCGATACTGTTGGTTTCCAAAAACTCTGGTTTCACTGTTTATTCAAGGTTCCGCTCTTGACTCCGGGTTCCAGTTCTCATAATTTTTAACTCTTATTAAAAGAATTCCGCTTTCCCTCCTGTTTCCTCTTGCGTTCTCGACATTATAGTATGGTGCTTCCATATGTTGAACGCCCGACTCCATTAGGTTTTCACTGTGTAATTACGGTTCCTTTCTTGGTTCTGCACCCTTACTGGTTCCACCTCTGTTATTCTTTGTCTCCGTCTATGTTATTCTCTGTATCTGCCTATGTATTCTCTATCTCTGTTTCACTGTACTCTCTACAACCTTTCTCTAATGCTCGACCGTTTCATCTCACGGCTCTACCTCTGTATTCTCTGTCTCTGCATCCTCTGTCTTGTGCATGACTGTTTTACTGTCACTGTACTCTGTACTCTGTCTCTGCACCCTCTTCATTTACTGCCTTGCTTCTTTTGCTGCTGCTCGACCCTCTCTACATCTTGCTGCCTCTTTTTCTCTCTATAATTCTATGTTGTCTCCTTTGCCATTTCCTTTGCCATCAATGACAACATTTCCAACAATCTCTCCCTTTGGCATTGATGGAAATACACTTCCTCTGCTTGCCTTTTAGGACCCTTTCTTCTGTTGCTTGCTTTTCCTCCCCCTTTGAAATCAATGGCAAAGGGTTTCTCATTTCCCAGTGTGCTTTTAATTCTCATCCATGTTACTCTAATCTTGAGGACTTGTTTCATTCTCTACTTAGTTACTCTGGCTCTTTTGTGACTCTCTTTTTTGACTGATCTCCCCCTGGAATGATGTCTTCTTTTCTGTTCTCCCCCTGGAATGAAGCTTTCTTTTTCTATCAGAGAGTAGTATCTGAAGACACTACCCCTAGTTTGTTTCTCATATATTCGAATGGATCTCTAGCAAGAGGTTTTGTGAATATATCTTTTTTTTGTTCTTTTGTTGGCACATATTCCAACTTCACTACCTTCTGTGCTACTTGTTCTCTTAGGAAATGATACTTGATTGGGATGTGTTTAGTCTTTGAATGAAGTACAGAATTTTTTTATATACTTATTGCACTTGTATTATCACATTTTATAGAGATAGGTTCATCAATTCTTACCTTCATATCTTGGAGGGTTTGTTTCATCCACATGACTTGTGTGCAACATGTTGCCGATGTTATGTTTTCTGCTTCTGCTATAGATAGAGAGATAGATGTTTGTTTCTTGCTTAGCCATGCCACCAGACTTTTTCCCAAGTAGAATGCACCTCCACTTGTGCTTTTTCTGTCATCCACACAACTGGCCCAATCTGCATCTGTATATGATGTCAAAGTGAAGCTCTTGCCTTTTGGATACCATAGCCCATACTGTGCAGTTCCTTGTAGATATCTGAATATTATTTTGACTGCAAGAAGGTGATTTTGCTTTGGTGCTGCTTGATATCTAGCCACAAGTCCTACTTCCAACATGATGTCTGGTCTTGATGTTGTTAGGTATAGCAGACTTCCTATCATGGATCTGTAAAGTCTTTGATCTATATCAATAGATCCATCATCAGCACATAGCTTGCATCCAGTGACCATGGGAGTTGACACAGGTTTGCAATCTTCCATTTTGAACTTTTTCAACATCTCCTTTAATTATTTTTCTTGTGAGATGAATGTACTTGTGTTCTTTTGCTGAATTTGAAGTCCTAAGTAGAAGGTGAGCTCTCCAATCATAGACATCTCAAACTCTGATTTCATTTCTTCAGCAAATCCTTTTTCTAACTCGTCTTTGTTACTTCCAAACATGATGTCATCAACATATACTACAACAATCAGGAGTTCATTTTCATGGGCTTTTATGTATAGATTGTTGTCTACTTCTCCTCTCTTAAAGCCTTGTTTTTGCAAGTACTTATCCAGCCTCGAATACCAAGCACGAGGAGCTTGTTTCAGCCCATATAGAGCCTTCTTTAGTCTACACACATAGTCTTATTTATCTGTTAATGAGAATCCTTTTGGTTGTTCCATGTAGACTTCTTCTAGGTCTCCATTCAGGGAAGCAGATTTCACATCCATTTGATATACCTTGAAGTCATGGTAGCATGCAAAGGCCAGAAACATTCTGATAGCTTCCATTCTGGCTACAGGGGAAAATGTTTCATCATAATCAAGACCTTCAATTTGTGAATATCCCTTGCATACAAGTCTGGCTTTATTCCTGATTACCTGTCCTTATTCATTCATTTTATTCTTGAATACCCATTTTGAGCCTATGACATTTTTCTCAGTGGGTCTTGGAACTAATTCCCATGTATTGTTCTTATCAATTTGGTCCAATTCTTCATTCATAGCATTCACCCAAAACTTTTCCTTGTTGGCTTCTTCACACTTCTTTGGCTCTATTTGTGATAACATAGCTAGGTATACCTCCTCTGTCTGTTCAGTTAGCTGTCTTCTTGTCTGGACTCCTACACTCTTGTCCTCAATGATTTGATCTTCTGGATGGTTCTTTTGAGTGTATCTTGAGGGGGCTTTAGAGCTCAGTTCAACATCTTCTGTTGTCTTGCTTATTTCATCATCACCTTGGTTATCTTATTCATAATCTTCTAGAGGATTGTTGCAATCTGTACTTCTTGTCTTGTTTGGTAGTTCTTCATCAAATCTTACATCAATGCTTTCCACAATTTTTTGAAGAGTCTTGTTGTAGCACATGTAACCTTTACTCTTGGATTCATATCCCTAAAATATTCCTTCATCTTCTCTTGCATCAAACTTCCCCATATTTTCATCATTATTCTTAATGTAACACTTGCTTCCAAAGACTCTAAAGTGCTTGATTGATGTTGGTTTACCATGCCATATTTCATAAGGATTCTTGTCACTGTTTGGTCTTAAATGAGCTTTGTTTAGAATATGCACAGTTGTGTGTACTTCTTCTGCCCAGAAGGTCTAGGGAATGTTACTTTCTTGCATCATGGCTCTGGAAATTTTTTGTACAGACCTGTTTTGTCTCTCTACCACTCCATTATTTTGAGGTGTCCCTGCAATAGTAAGTTATTTTTTTATCCCATGTTCATTGCATAGGTCTGCAAAGTCATAGTCTGTGAATTCACCTCCTCTGTCTGATCTGATGCACTTTAGCTTGCATCCTGTCTGATTTTCTGCCAATGCCTTGAATATTTTAAATTTCTCAAGTGCTTCCGATTTATTTTTGAGAAATTCAACCCATGTCATTCTTGAGAAATCATCTATTATCAGCATGAAGTAGGATTCTCCACTTGGTGTTTTAGTTCTTGAAGGTCCACACAGGTCCATGTGTACAAGCTGAAGTGGCCTACTTCTTGATAGCTCATCTTTGGTCTTAAAGGATGTCTGGGTCTGTTTGAACAATTGGAAAGATTTGCATATGGTATTTGAAGGCCTTTTTATTGCTGGCATATCTCAGACTACTTTCTTCTTGCTCAGTCTGATGATATGGTCGAAGTTATGATGTCCCAATCTCCTATGCCATAACCATGGCTCCTCAAGTTTTCTAAGGTGGCATGCTTCATTCTCTTATTTTAATATGTAGACATTACTCTCGGTTCGAACACCTTTGATCAGAGTCTTTCCTGTGGTGCTTGATCTGAATTCACAGTCTTGTGCTCTAAAAATAACTTCACAGCCTTTATCACACATTTGACTGACACTCAGTGAATTTGCTTTCATCCCATCAACAAATAGTACATCTTGGGCCTTTCCTCTGCCATTATCTAGGTTGAATAAGCCTTTTCCTTTGATTTTTCCTGATTTATCATTGCCAAAAGTAACATTTCCAGATTTCTTTTCATCAAAATTTATAAACTTGCTTCTATCTACAGTCATATGCTTTGAGAAACCACTGTCCAAATACCATTGGATTTTTAGTTCTTGAGTTGTTAGAGCCAGATCACATTTATTCACCTTCTTTTTCCATTGCATGCATCTTTTTGTTTGGTACCTTTTCTGAGATGATGACCCGCATTCTCTGAGAGGACATTTGGAAGGCATATGTCCAATTTTATTGCATACACAGCATTTAATCATATTTTTAGCAGAATTATGAGTATGAGTAAACTCTCCATGATTCATAAACCTCCTTAAGGTTTTGAACATCAATATTTGTCCATATTGTCTGCATTCAATGATTTTATGGCCAAATTCCTTACAGTAAAAACAGTATCCATAGAAACAATTTGCATACTTGATGAAAGGTTGTCTTCTCCATTTGTTTTCTTGAGACAGTCTCTTCACTGTTTGCATCCTTTGCTGGTTCGAATTAATCCTCCTTGTATGACAGTATGTAGCAATATGTCCCAACTTGTGGCAGGCATAACAGGTGGAATTTTTCATAGGAGGGAGGAATCTCCTTTGATGGCTTCCAAATTTGACATACTCAGGGGTATATGAGCCTTTTTTTGTTGACTGAGTATTTAATTCATTCTTTTTTATTAGAGGTTCCTTCTGGTTTCTATCTCCTTCATTGCATGTTTCTTCTTTTGTAGGAATCATTTGAGCTGCTTCATCATCCTTATTTGCTTTTACAAAAATAATATTTTTGTTTTCCTTTTCTTTGCCTTTACTTGATTCTCCTTCATAACCTATCCCAGTTTTTATTAGAGGAGATATTTGAGCATCCAGAATTTCATTCAACTTACCAGAGCTTGTCATTTGAGAAGAGTTTATTGACACTTTCCTTTGGGAATTTTCTAATTTCTTCCTCAGGCATACTACTTCTTCTTCCAACTTCTCTTGTTCCTGAATTTTATCCTTGATTTGCTTTAGTAACATGTCTTCTATCTTCTTGGATTCTTCAAGCTCTACTTTCAGCTGAGTGAGGACTTCTGAATTTTGTTCTTCTCTTACATACTTGAGGAGAATGTCTTTTTGTTTTCTGTACTTCAGTTTGAGTCTGTCAATCTCCTCCAGGGCACTTCTTAGTTCCCCCTCAAGATCAACTTCACCTTCTTCTTCATATTCTAGAAGAATTCCTTCAAGTTCTTCTATGGCCATCAACATGAATTCAGAGGTTCCTTCTTCACTTGAGGTTTCATATGATTCTTCAGATGCACTGCTGTCTTGTTGAGCATAGAAATATTTTCTATTGAATTTCTTTCCTTTCTACCAATTCTTTGATGTGGTTTTCTCTGATTCTTGAGCCTGATTCCTTGTTTTCTTATGAGGACACTTAGCAGCATAGTGTCCAACTCTTCCACAGTTAAAGCATTTAAATGGAAGTTTACCTTTATATTTACCTGAGCCTCTATCCAATTTCTTGACAAATTTGGCCTCTTCTTCATCAGAGCAAGAGCATATATCTTCCTTTTCTTCTTTCTTCTTCTCTGTCTTAAAGGCTTCCTCCCTCACACTTGGCTTCTTCTGTGGGAGCCTCATCTCATAGGCTGTTAGATTTCCAAGTAACTGGTTCATGGTCAAGGTTTCCCAATCAGTTTTTTCTTCTATGGCAGAAACCTTGGGGTTAAAACTGGGTGGAAGAGATCTTAGAATATTTTGTACAATTACACATTCTAGTATGGTTTCTCCAAGAACTTTCATATTATTAAAAATTTCTGCAACTCTTAAGAAGAAGCTACCAATATCTTAATCATCATTCATTTTTAAATTTTCAAACTGAGCTCTATATACTTGAAGTTTGGCTGTCTTCACCTTTTTGTTTCCCTCATGGATGTTTTCAAGAGTATCCCGCACTTCTTTGGCAGTCTTGCTATGCATTACTTTGATAAATTCAGCTTCACATAGTCCATTTTAGATTGCACTCATGGCTTTTTCATTAGCTACAAAGTCTTGTTTAACTTCTTTCTCTGATTCAGTTGCCTTTGGGGCATATCCAAATTCCACAGCAACCCAAAATTTGATCCTAGAGACATTATGTATGCTCTCATTCCGATTTTCTAGAAGGCATAATTAGCACCGGTGAAAAAAGGGGCTTTATTGGTTAAGCTTCCTTCTTGACTAGCCATCCTGGGGACCTAGGATCTCCTTTCAGTGGTTAAACTGGTACAAAAGGAACTTGGCTCTGATACCAATTGTTGAATCCTTAGTTAAACTGAGAGGGGGGGTGAATTAGTTTAACACATACATGAGAGCAGCAAGCATTAAGTAGTTTGGATAGAACATATCAACACATAGGCAACACACGCAGAGACAGCAGACATAAGTGGAAACCCATAAAGGGAGAAAACCACATCTTATTATTGTTGTGATGTAAAGGTAAGCTCCAACTTTCTCTCACCACTAATTTTCTGCAGGCACCAACCTACAAGAGGCTCCAACCTCAGTCAGCTACAACTGACATCTATCAAGCTTCAACTTGATAGGGAAGCTCCAAATTCCTCATTCAATCAAAAGAAAATATTTGTTGATTTACCTTAGATATCAGCTCTGTTCTGTAGCATCTCTTTCTGCTCCTCCTTTTTCTTATCTTCTCTGCCTCACTTCTTCATACTCTGCATTCTCTAACCTCTTTCTACATATCAATGTGATATGCTTTATACAGTTTTCCTCATAACAGTTCGTATTCCACAGGGAATTCAAAGTGAATAGCCCTGACTCTTTGCCTTCTGCCTCCTCACTTCTTTATCCAGCTCATTCAGAAAATTTCAGCAATTTATACAACTTTCAGTTTTACAATGGAGTTTTATTTCCTACAGAGACTTGCCAGTGCATCACAAAACATATAAACCAATCAAAAACGTTTACATTCAGTTACAATATGGATTACAAATCAACCCATTCAGTTTTTGATCACCATGTGTTTGTCTTTTTTGTGACTGTGTCTGTATTTTTCGGCTCTGCTTGCTCTCCTGTTCACTATCGTGGTGTAAATGCTGCATATATGTAACTGCGCTTTTATATAACGCAATTCAACTCTCGACGTAATAATAAAGCGTTTTAACATATAAATTTCCATTTCTGTATAACGCAAATGCCTTTTAGTGATATAATCATAATAGACCCTTTTAATAAATAAAATGCCTTTTCTGTTCAACTAATCGATATTTTCTTGTGCTCCGATGCGATTTCACCTCTTGTGATGGTTCTGATGCGATTGATCGCAATCAGAACTTTCAATTGTATATTCTGATATTCTGCTTTACTCTGATGCGATGGTTCACTGTTCACTTCCACTTCACTGTGCCGATGCAATTAAAAAAGGCCCCACCATGTAATCAACCAGCTCATATCCGTCATCCATCCTTCAGCAAATCCGATGGCTATCATCCGATCACTCAATCGCAATCGGAACTTTCAGTTGTATGTTACTCTTTCACCTCCGATGCGATGAATTGCTCTGATGCGCTTTAAGACGGAACTCAAATAAATATGAGAATCACTGTTTATAATGAATCGGGTTCACTATCGCAATCGGAACTTTTTTCAACATGTTCCGCTGCCACAATTTTCTCCGATGCGATTCATGAGGGTCCCACCGTATACTGCTTCGTTTGTTTTAAGCCCAAACAATAGAACCTTTTGTTCTTTTAATCTCGCGCACAATAATACATATGCTTTGTATTGTAATCTTGGTCCTTTGTATATAAAGAGCTACACATATATATATATATACTTTGCAGCTTGGGTTAAGATTCTCGGAATTTTATGTAGGGGGTCCCACACTACACATATAATATCCTTCGTCAACATTATATTAAGTCTTTGGCTCAGATTTAAACCAAGCACTAATATATATATTTATATAACCTCTCGGGCTCCATAGTTTGTTCAATGCTTCCACTCACAGCATAGACTTAGCCATGTTCTTTATTCGAACCTTAGTCTTAATGCTACAAAATGGGTCCGGCTCTTTTAATTACATACACCCGCGCTTACAGCATTCACTCATGGTTTATATATTAACGCAACACATATATCATATGGTGGCTCACATGCCCCATGCTCTACTATTCACCCTTTATGAATTAAATAAACAAAACCTGTTTCAAAACAAGTGGTCCCTATCTCTATTCACCCGCATATCAATCATTAAACATTTTCTCTAATGGCTAATAACTAACCATTAACGCAACTGTTCAGCTGGGCCCACCTCAACTTATATCCATATATACAAGGTTTTATACATGCACTCTTTGCGATATTTCATATTCTCAATACTCTATTCACATATATTACCTCCTCCGTCATATTTCAAACATTATACCATGGCTTTGAATTAAAACCGACCTTCTGGCCCACAATGCATTGTGACTTACTATCCACCTGTTAATTAACTTTTATAATACACACAATACACAGGACTTCGTCTAATACTTGGCCCCCTCAGCTATGAATGTAGGTCCCACAGCATGTTTTACATAATATATATCAATCAAACGTTAAAAACATTATACCACCCTTTGTATGTATAACGAATAAACCTCATAAGAAATAAGGTTCGGCTTTAAAATTTGGTTTATGTTTCAACTTTCAATCATACGTTTGACTCAGATCCACAGTGCTTTTCCTCAACTAACCTTCGTTCATCGCGCAAGTGTGATCATCGTAGATCTCCCAGCCTTGGAAATCGGACGGACACAGCCGATATCGCGTTTTTCTTTGGGTAGAGGGTTAACACTCAGAAATTACGCGATGTAAGTGGTATCAAAATACCACCCAAAGACACGTGTCCATCAGCGACATAGATCGCGTTCAAAAAGAGAAATCCACTTACCACTCCCAAACGCATGCGATACTGCTAGTTTCCAAAAACTCTGGTTTCACTTTTTATTCAAGGTTCCGCTCTTGACTTCGGGTTCCAGTTCTCATAATTTTTAACTCTTATTAAAATAATTCCGCTTTCGCTCCTGTTTCTTCTTGCGTTCTCGACATTATAGTACGGTGCTTCCATATGTTGAATTCCTGACTCCATTAGGTTTTCACTATGTAATTACGGTTCCTTTCTTTGTTCTGCACCCTTACTAGTTCCACCTATGTTATTCTCTGTCTCTGTTATTCTTTGTCTTTGCCTCTGCTATTCTCTGTCTGTGCCTCTGTATTCTGTCTCTATTTCACTGTACTCTCTGCAACCTTTCTCTGCTGCTCAACCATTTTATCTCACGGCTCTGCCTCTGTATTCTCTGTCTCTGCATTCTCTGTCTTGTGCATGACTGTTTTATTGTGTCATTGTACTCTGTACTCTGTCTCTGCATCCTCTTCTTTTACTGCCTTGCTTCTTTTGCTGCTGCTCGACCCTCTCTACATCTTGCTGCCTCTTTTTCTCTCTTTGCTTCTATGTTGTCTCCTTTGCCATCTCCTTTGCCATCAATGACAACATTTCCATAGTGAATTCACAAATCGAAACGTTTGGGTTTGTGCGATGTGGAGACTGTGATTGAAGCAGCGTATGCAGATGATGTTAATTATTTCGGTGGATTTACAAAAAATAAAATGATTTATTTGCCCTGAAAGGCAAGGTTTAGCAAGCCAATGCAATTTCAACGAGAGATTTCTTAATGCTCTTTCCGTGAAATTTTTTTGTTATCCTGCTTCCGTGGTAAGCTTCTCCTTCCCTCACGAGCCTGTAATCAAATATGCCTTGCAAAAGGAGAACGCAATCTCAAATATATTTCTTTCGGACGTGCATTTCGGTTTCACCTCTGAGAAGTCCAAATTTGTCATTGTGCAAGACTATTTGTATCTGGAGCCTATCCCTCCTAATCGAAAATTCTCCACACGCATACGTATACATGCTGCGAATTTTTTAGGGCTTCATGTTGCATGGGTCTTTGGGTGGTCAATAGGGCGCACTTTACGGAGACAAAGCTATTCCTTGTTAACCCATGACCTTTCAAAACATTTTGAAATTTGTGATAATTAAAATCCTTCCTTTTCCGTCTAGTTATGGATTTGGTATGCATGTGGGATGGGACCGCTCTTCAAAATGTGATCCCCCACTGAACAATATATTGCCTTTCTTCTTTCCAAACTTCATGGCGAAATTCGACTCGCATATAAGATACACTTGTCTTATGTATGTCATTCCCTTCAGGGTTTAGGGAAATCTTCTGAGTCTATTTTGACCACATGGGTTATACTTCAGACTAGACTTATCAGATTGGTGAAATGTATTCTTTTCTGCATGTACATCCAGGAGATCAACATTGAGTTCATGCCTTGTAGTGCTTTCAAAGACTTCCTTTAAGGTGAGATATTTGTCATCCTGGAATATAACTACCTCATCTGGTTCTTCCTTCAATTCTTTATTTGGATAAACATGTACCACACCATCCTCCATTTGACAATACTGCTCACTTTCTCCTTCCCCTCACCTTTTGGCGCATCCTTGTCATCCACCTTAACGAGGTCTTCAACTGTAGCCTTAAGTCTCACCTCCACATGGGTAGGGGGCATGTGGATGAAATTGTCCTGCTTTGCAATTGTCGCCTTGTTGTTTAGCTTCAGTTTCTTTCCCTCGGTGTGGTGATGACATTGATGGGTATATCATCCATGGGATTAACCTGTATGAAACATTATAACATCAATCAGTTCACAGTTACCCTGTAGAGAATGATGCCCTTAAATACTTTACATTAGCTTGGTGGAGTTTCCAAACATAATGCCTAAATGATCCATGATGGAATGGCTTCTAACGAATATACTTAATGCACGGAAAAGTTTCCACACATGGCGTGGCTGTGGCAAAAGTATCTCGTCATAGTGGTGAGAAGACTTACGAGGGGCTGGGAATAGGTCACAGGGATGTCACTAGCTACAGGCCGGGTCAAAAACCCTAATGGCTAACCGAGCAAAGGGGGACCCGAAATTTTGAAAATACCCAAAATTTTGGGTGATGTTGTAGCGGCTACAACAAATAGCGAACCACTGGTAGAATCCAGCATCTCTTTCAACGTCCCAACAATATTCTGAGTCTAGATGGGTATGCAAGGGGAAATTGAACAAGTTGTGTGGGTATCCCTTTTGTATTTCTTTGACCTTTATAGATATTCCCATTCCTTGCGCCTCAGCTAGGTCTCGTTAATCAGAACGCGTCAAAGTGGAATTTCATGGATGTCAATGGTTGGTTTATGATGTAGAGAGCAGGGCAGCAGGCTAATTATATTCATAATTTTAAAATAATTTTCTAGTGTTGCTCCATTGCCAGCAGGCCTGGACAGTACCCCGGCGAAGTCACTTCAAGAAATCACAAACGTTGCTATGCTGCCAGCGAGCCTGGTCAGTACCCTGGTGGAGTCATTGCATTACCTCTCTGCGCAGGAAGCCTTTCTCAATCCTTTACCCTTATTTGTTTCATGTGCTTGTAGCACTTATTTTCATGTGCTCGTGGCACTTATTTTGCATGGGCGGATGAGGGATCCCGAATTATTTTACGGGCAAGAGAGGTTGTTTCTTGTTTGACATAAACTGAAAGATATTATGATTTTGGTTTTCCCTCATTCCAAGTATTCACATCCCATCTACCACCCACAGGCGAAACGTGCAAAACAGGTCATTAAGATGCTTGAGACTATGTTGGGCACAAGGCTTGGGTTATGGTTATAGGCCATTCGAACTCGCTAGGGTTCCCCACAAGCAACCGGCTCATATTTCGCTAACCAATGAATTTAAAGTCATAGGCATTATGTTGGGAACACGACTTTGATGACTTGTCCTAAGAGAATCTGTCTCTTGAGGTAACCACTGCAACCTCATGCAAATAATGGAGTTATGGTTTCAGAAATTGAAGAAAACAAGTGAACAAGGTCATCAGGGTTTCAATGAGGGCTCATGAAGTGGCTTGCAATGTATGGGAATTCTCTAAGCCATGTTAATAACCAATGTGAATGATGCGAGTAAGAAAGCATACAACACAATGTAACAGACAAGGCTTATGACACCATGCAATGCCATGTGTGAGAAGGATCAACTATTTACCGGTGGAAAATAAGGCAAAGCACATGCAGTGATTATCTGACATTATGCAGCAACAAGCATACTGAAAAATCATGAGTGCAAAAATAATTGAAAATTATAATGCATAAACTATTGACTGCAAGAAAAGACAACAAGCATAATTTTAAACTCTAAAGAAAAACTTTTGCATGTAAACCTAATTAACAACTTGAACTAACAAATTTTACTAGAAAATCCTAGCTAGCCTAATCCTAAAACCCTATTTTAACCAAAGAGGTGGTCGGGTTATGTAAAATCAGCTTTCCAGTGCAGCCACCGCATTAGTTCCCACCCTGCAAGCACAACAATGTTCGCAATCAGAGCCAGAATACAAAATCGTGTACCAACAACAAGACTTACCTGAAGAGGATGTGCAATAGCAAGAAGGTCATGGCTACTTACCAGAGAACGTGCCAGAATGGATTGTGCTAACTGAATTTCACTTTCATCCTGATACATAGAAATATGTATTTGAAACATAAAATCATTTATCAATGACACACATCCATCCATGCACAACCTTAGGTCCAACGGAAGCGAGGAAAAGCATTGCCTATTTGCAGGTATATTCATTGGATAGGATTCTTCAAACCCGCTGGGAATCTCATCATGATTTGAGGATGATCACTTTGATAGACACAAAAAAATAGGCATCCTCCAGGTGAATTTGAGATTCTTGCGAATCCACTTGCAAAAACCCTAATTTTGAAAGCCCTGATTCGAAGTTGTCCCTAGGTTTTTTCGAGGATGCGAGGATCTGAAGCAACCTTCAGTGGAGACCGACATTCCTCACCATCCTAGACAAGCTCCGGACCTTCGAGTGGGGGGCTTCCAAACTTATATAGTTTCATGAGATTAACTGACGAATGGGTGTGATCATCAATTGTAGTGATTGGAAAAGTGTCAGTGGGCTTTATATAAATTCGTCCAAATGTTTGCGCACTGGCGGATTGACAATCCAATGTATCAGATTCTTTAGATTTCCCAGGATGGGGTGAATTGACCGGAAGATTTTAAGGCAGTAGAGAGGTTTTCCAAACATAACATGCTTGTGCCTCAGTGCAACTCATAATGGCTGGGCAACAACTTGAAATATTAGAGACAATGGTCGGTGTTTCCCTTCCAGTGAATAAGTTAGGGTATCTCGGTTGTTGCATACCGTCCGTTAGGTGATAGAGATATGTGCTTAGGAAAAAATCACTTTAGTGGAAGACCTGCTCGGATGAGCTGACATCTGATGTGGTTATGTTGAGAGGCGTGTGAGACATGGGAACCATCATTTCAGAAACCCTAATTTGAGGAACCCTAGTTGGAAATTTTTGAGGGGTCTCATCAGGATCGTAAGAACTTGAGGTAACAGCTACCAGAAGCTGAATTGCTTCGATTTCCTGATGGGTCCTTGAATCTTCACAAAGCATATCATCAAATTTCGAAGGCTTCATATGGTCGACAAATAGATACGAATGACAGCCCTCAGAGGCATGAGTGAATATTTTTTGAGATAAGCAGTGGTCACTGGATCCATCAAGTTGATCAGGTTGGGGACCCAGCACGTTAGGCTTCCCAAGAGTTAATAGTTGGGATGAATCAATAAAAGAAATGTCTTGAAGTTTTTCAGACAGGTGGTCGCTCCTTTGGTTGTTTAAATATTTTAGATGAAAAAGATCAGACATAAGGGATTCATCAATTTGGTAATGTGATTTCGAAACATCATTCGTATGTTCGTGATTGTCGTAAATACTAGTATATGATAATTTTGAATGACTTGAAGAAATTAGAGAAGTGGCTGAATCACGAAATAAATTAGGAAAGAAAGAAAGAAAAGATTCGGAAGCAGGGGTATCAACCGCGCAAGGGCTTTCCTTACACACATTAGTGTCATCCGGAGAGGCCGATGATTTCGCATGCCCATCACAACCCAAAGATTTTGCAAGGAAATCATCTTTGCATGGGACAAGACTCAATTTATTATCAGTATGAGAATGAGATTTAGAATCGTACCCAGGAAAACATTCAGTGGACTCGAGATAGGTTTCATTGACAGGGAGAGACGTTAGGTCAATATGCTTTCCAAGTTCCGATTTGACAGAGTGTGTGAAAGATTTCGGGACGAAATCTGAACAACTGGCAACTTGAAGATCATCATAACAGTCACTAGGATCAGGCTAAGTTTCCAATTGAAATTGTTATAGGGAAACATAAATCACCAGTCAAAATTGTTTAATTAAATATGTCCAATCGACATCCCTTTCAGGGAACTCAAGACAAAAATTAACAAACCTGATAGAAAACTCCTCGATAGATTCTTGAGGTTCTATTCTGATTTCATTTAACCTTGTTAATACATTTTGAAAATTGTACCTGTGAAAAGCTTGTTGTAACTCACCTGCGAGTTGTTCGAACGAATGGATGGAAGCTTCCGGCAATATATGGCACCATTTTTCAGCGCAACCTTCGAGATTGAGGGAGAAAAGCACGCAAGCCAATTCCTCATCATCAATTTCATAACACTCACAAAACTCACAGAAATTCGAAAGGTGCTCGGTTATGGAAACTTCGTTTTCACCATCGAATTTTAACTGGGACAAGCGATACATAGGTTCATCAGGGATTGAGCATCGAGAACCAAATAATTCTGATAAACACCTCGAGATAATGATTTGGGAACGAGCCATTACAGATCTGAGACTAACTGAAGGCTCTAAGGGCTCAGCTTGTCATCTGGCCCTCCTTCTAGCGCCAATTTGTTGCCGGGAAAAAATGTACTACCAACAATAAGGAGGTCTCCCTGGTGAAAGGTCCCAATTAGACCTCACACCATTTGGGATAGGAGCCACATCCGGTATGTGGGCCTGGCTACTGCCATGATTTTTTTCACTCTTGGTTGTCGGATGAGAAGACGATCGAGCAGAGGTGAGGATGAAATGACCAATTAGCAAAGCAAAATCAGCCCAAGATTAACGAACCATAAACAAAGATGCAAGCAAGTCTAAGAAGCAAAAATAAAAAGGGGTATATGCTGTAACTGGAATCAGTGAGATGAAAACCAGTCAAACATATATGAAAGAAAACATGCCAAAATTTAACTGCAAAGTAGTTCACAATAGACTACTGTCGTGGCAAGGACAAATAAACACTAATCCAAAAGCAAACATACATACAACCATTGAGAAATAGTTCATAACTGATGACATGCATGAAAGCAAACGTACAACATAATGAAGTACTAGACAGCTAGTACTATCACCACAAAAAAGCACGTGAATTAGTGCCGAGAAGGAGAATATATTATTAATGCTGCTGCAATGTCAAATACATGTTTACAACTTGTTAAAACCACATAGTGGAACATGGGTTGTTCATCTCAAAGCATGATGCAAAACCCCAGCCTCGCTACCCTTCTTGCTACTTGATACCAAGAGCTGAGTGCCTTTAGCTCTCTAGCAACAATTCCTCTATCATACTGGCTTTCATTGTCGAGCTAAAAGTCACTTGTTCTCTTTCTTGAAGTTGTACATATAGGCTGAGATGACTCTTGAGTTGCCTCTTGACTCTTGGTCTTCTCGACTGTTGGGTTGGTTTGCGACTTGGGCCATTTGCAACCCGCGACCTTGGTAAATTTGCGACTTGCGACCTCGAGCAATCCACTACCTGCGACCTTGGGCAATCCGCGACCTGCGACCTCGGTCAAATTGTGACTTGCGTTCTTCTTTTGGTGATCTCTGGGCTTCACGGCAAGTTTCCTTTTCCTGCATCTTTGTCTTGTGAACGTGACCAGGTGCCTTTGAGCTTAGAGTGAGTGTCTTGGGGATTTGCGAGAATCCACTTGCTCTACAAAGGACCTCTTTTCTTACTGGGAAATATTCTGGCTCTTCATGCAAACAAAACTTCCACCTGCAATCACATAGCATAGGTTATACGTCTTCATGATTGAATAATAATAACGCCAGAGGCTTATTTAATTAATTGTAAGAGTGAAAATGATAAATTTAGACCCCTGTGTGGTCAAGTGTTGTGCCACTTTGTCATCAGAGAGAATGGCTTGTGCAAGCCGTCCCTGCGCCTCTTCAATCGATGTAATGTTCGTTGGTAGCGTTATGGACTGAGTGCCAAATGTGGATCTGTAGTTTTAAACTCTTTTAGTAGCTGTTACTTCATAGGGATATGGTTACATCGATGAAAAATGATGCCCCTTTATCCTCTATTAACATTGCACCATATAGAAATGAATTCATGAAACGTGGGTACAGTCATGAATCTGCGGCTCCTACTTCACTGAGGGCTCAATGCACATACTAGAATTAACCTTGCATGTTTAATCCACGCAAATGAATTGTTGTAGTAGTGAAAGTGAACAATGATCAGTTCTGAATAAGAGGAGAGACCCTGATGAGATGGATCCTACACATATTCAACTCTTGAAGTTCTAAACGCGACTGAGTTAATTGAATACCCATAAGGAAGAAGCCACCGGCCATGTAAAAGAGGCATATCTTTCAGTTTCGACTGTGCTCTTATCGTGAGATGCGACCTCACGAAGGTCGTAGGGTCGCAACCCCAACCAAGTCGCATAATACGTTCACTCCATTAGCCTGCGACTCAGCAACCCGGAAAGATAATGCGACTATGCTCTTAGTGTGAGATGCGACCTCATGAAGGTCGCACGATCGCAATTTCAACCCAAGTCGCATAATACGTTCACTCCATTAGCCTGCGACTCAGCGGCCCAGAAAGATAATGCGACTATGCTCTTAGTGTGAGATGCGACCTCACGAAGTTCGTAGGGTCACAACCACCACCAAGCCACATTTTTCATTTGCTTCATAGTTTTGCGACTCAGCGACTCGGAGTGGTCACATGATTGGCTCTTAATGTGAGATGCGACCTCAAACAGGTCGTAGGGTCGCAACTCCAACCCAGTCGCATCCTCATTCTCTCTACCATTTTTGTAACCTAGTGACCCATTGCATCCTTGATGCAGTCACGTTTTTGGATGATGAAATAAGCCTCCTCCTTCTCTTACGGGCCTCCAACGGTCATGGATGCACAAAGAGCATCAGATCCCAATGTGGTCGCAATCGCAGCGCATACGTATTCATTTCATGCCAGTGCTTCATGAAAAATGACTCTACGGGCGGTCAATAAGGTGTGTGCATTTGGGCAAAGCTGCTCTCTGCAGTCTTTGAGTGAGGCGAGGGACTTCATGTATCGACCACTCACTTCTATTGAAAACGGCATTGCAGATCTCAAATACCCTCAATATAGCAACACCTCTCATCCTTTCACCTGTGTATGTATTGACATCTCTTTGCGTACCGACCTGGTTGCCCTTTGAAAACCTAGACATGTGGATTTCGCCAGATTTACACCAAATTCTTGCATGGGTTCATGAAAGTTTGAAACTTGTTCTAAATCGATGGACGATGCTTCACTAGATGCCCACCATATAGCGCACCCCTTAGAACATTGTTTATGAGGTGGCAGCGTATGTGTTGTCCACGGCCTCATGACTCCCTTTTATATTCCACGACGGTCGACTGCTGTGATTTTCCTTATACCTTAATACAAAACAAATTCCGGCCTCCAGCAGGTGAAAGTCTATGGGTTCGACTTGTAATTACACCAATACAGTGAATTCACAAATCGAAATGCTTGGGTTTGTGCGATGTGGAGACTGTGATTGAAGCAACGTATGTGGAGGATGCTAATTATTTCAGTGGCTTTACAACAAATAAAATGATTTCTTTGCCCTGAAAGGTAAGGGTTAGCAGGCCAATACTATGTCGACAAGAGATTTCTTAATGCTCTTTCCATGAAAATTTTTTTGGTATCCTACTTCTGTGGTAAGCTTCTTTCCCTCATGAGCCTGCAATCAAATATGCATTGCAAAAGGAGCACGCAGTCTCAAATATATTTCTTTCGAACGTGCATTTCGGTTTCACCTCTGAGAAGTCTGAATTTGTCATTGTGCAAGACTATTTATATCTGGCCCCTGTCCCTCCTAATTGAAAATTCTCCACACGCATACATATACATGCTGCGAATTTTTTAGGGCTTCATGCTGCATGGGTCTTTGGGTGGTCGATAGGGCACACTTTATGGAGACAAAGCTATTCCTTGATAATCCATGACCTTTCAAAACATTTTGAAATGCGTGATAACTAGAATCCTTCCTTTGCCCTCTAGTTATGGCTTTGGTATGGATGTGGGATGGGACCGCTCTTCAAAATGTGATCCCCCACTGAACAATATATTTCCTTTTTTCTTTCCAAACTTCATGGTGAAATCTGAATCACATATAAGATACACTTTTCTTATGTATTTCATTCCCTTTAGGGTTTATGGAAATCTTCTGAGTCTATTTTTTCCACATGGGTTATACTTCATACTAGACTTATCAAAATGGTGAAATATATTATTTTCTACATGTACATCCAGGAGATCAACATTGATTTCGTGCCTTGTAGTGCTTTTAAAGACTTCCTTTAAGGTGAGATATTTTCCATCCTGGAATATAACTACCTCATCTGGTTCTTCCTTCGATTATTTATTTGGATAATGATGTACCACACCATCCTCCATTTGACAATACTGCTCACTTTCTCCTTCCCCTCACCTATTGGTGCATCCTTGTCATCTGCCTTAACGAGGTCTTCAATTGTAGCCTTAAGTCTCACCTCCACATGGGCAGGGGGCATGTGGATGACAGTGTATTGTTTCACAACTGTGGCCTTGTTGTTTAGCTTCAATTTCTTTCCCTCGGTGTGGTGATGACATTGATGGGTATATCGTCCACGGGATTGACCTGTATGAAACATTATAACATCAATCAGTTCATAGTTACCCTATAGAGAATGATGCCCTTAAATACTTTACATGAGCTTGGTGGAGTTTCCAAACATAATGCCTAAATGATCCATGATGGAAGGGCTTCTAACGAATATACTTAATGCATGGAAAAGTTTCCATTCGAGTGTATGCATGACGATCCCCCCTCCCCACACATGGCGTGGTTGTGGCAAAATTATCTCATCATGGTGGTGATAAGACTTACGAGGGGTTTGGAATAGGTCACAGGGATGTCACTAGCTACAGGCCGGGTCAAAAACCCTAATGGCTAAGCGAGCAAAGGGGGACCTGAAATTTTGAAAATACCCAAAATTTTGGGTGGTGTTGTAGCGGCTACAACACGACCCAAAGGCATATTCATAGTGAAAGAAGCATATTACATAGAATTTATACATGCCCATATTCCCAAATAGGAAATTTGGAAAAATATTTGGCAGCATAATCAAAAAATCTACCGACTTAACAAGAACTATAACCTCAAAATGAGAAATCTATCCCAAAAAACCCCTAGTTTTGCACAAAAAAATGAAAAAACACCCTAAAATAAAAAAGTGGTGATGTTGCATCATTTTTTCAGGGTTAAAATTCCAGCATTTTAGCCATGTCTTTAGAAACCAAAATCATGATTACAAAAGCCTTAAAATTCCAAAAAAAATCAACCATGGAATTCAATATCAAATAGAATGACTCTGAAAAACCTTAAATTTTTTACCTTATTTAACCATGGAATTACAGCAAAAAACTCATGATATGAAAAAACCTTAAAATTTTAACATTTTTCAACGATGGCATTATAAACCAAATATCATGACTCAAAAAACCCTTAAAAATCAACACCAAAATCAAAGAGTCATTCTACTAAGAGAAATGTTTTTTTAAAGGCTAAAAGTATAGCTATTTTGGAATCTTATCCTGAGACAACTTGATCCATTGCAACCAAAACTTAAAAATAAACCATCAAATTGAAGCACCCCCTTTTTAATGGGGCATTAAAATTGCAACAATTTTTAAAGTATTGTCTAGAAAATCATAATAATACATAAGAACATGACAACATCATAGTTTAATTTCAAAATTCAACATTAATTCTTAATATTTTTTTACCTTTAATAAAAATCTCAATACTAAGTGCATTGAACAAAATATAAATTGCTTCTCAAAGTTGTTGTTACATGTGGATACTCAAAACTTGTGAATCCTTCATAATTGAAATATATAGTCCAAAAAACATACAAATGACTCATATCTTCATGTTAGATAATATGGAAGTTAAAAAATTATTTTTAAGTTACCATGCAAACTTCATATTCATAAAAAATACATAAAATGTTTCAGACAATTACTTATATTCACTCATAGATTTTGAAACACCATCATAATTTAGATCATCTTTAGATAAATGACTAGATGAAGATTTTAATGACCCATATTCTTCTCTATCATCAACCAATTCCCCATCTAATTCTACATGTATTCCAAACATTGCAAATTTCAAAATCCTTCTAGATCTACGAATGGGTTCAATAGACTCCCACCTTGCCACTATTTTGTGTGGTAGAAACCTCTTGATAATCTATGTGGTCCTGGAGTGAAAGTTCCTCTCTTTGTTAAATTGAATTCATAAACAAGTGTTTGAAATTCGTCCAATTTTAAGAGGTTAGTGCAGAAATGATTTATATTTGGACCCTATATTTTTCTCTTTCCACTTATTTTTTTATCAACTACCATTTATGGCTTGTATACACCATTGAATGGGTGTGTCTATGGCATACCAATGTATTTCAACCATTTTAAAATATTCATTTTCATTAATGACCTTTATAACCTTTGAAACCTAGAATGGATAACCATGTGGTTCCCCATCCACTAACATTGTAATCATGCAACCCTCCTTAACATATTATACAAAACCCCAGTAAATATATTCCTTGGCTTCACATTGTGCACATGATCTTCTATAACCAATATACATTTTTTTCCTCTACATGTGAAGACTCAATAATACCTTGAGATTGTTGTTTTTTAACAATGTTTCTTTCTTTATATTCATTTGGCATTTATCTCCAAAGAATATTCAAAAGTGTATCTCCATTTCTTGATCTTGAAATGATGTCACTTTGATCATTGAAAATAGATTCCCACCAAACTAAATCAACATCATCAAAGTACTCATATGTATCTTTAATAGACTTTTTAATTTCTTCCAAGCATTCATAATAATGTACATCTTTCTTATGCCTTTTGTGTATTATGTATTTCAACAGCTAATTATAATAACAATAAATTTGATGCAAATATTGGAGGATTTGGAATGAACTTAAAAAAAGCTAAACTTTATGAAGTCCCCCATTGTATAGTAGTTGAATGCTTATTTCCCCATATTATAGTTTTCCCATCAATTTTTTTGATACAAAATTGATGTTGGAAGCTAATGTCATTAAGTTGTTGAATGCATTTTTCTTCACCATGTGATCCGAGAATCAATCTTTGCATTCCAATAGTTTCTTCCAATATGTGAAAAATAGGCTCTGGAATGTATGCTTTCTTAATACATTCAATTAATGATGACATGCTCCCAACATTTTTCCTCCTCAATGTTACAGAAATGTGATTGAACATGGAAACCAACATTTACCTTTTGAAAAATTCCCAATTAAACAAGCATGCTTAGATATCCAAGTACGATTTGATTTTTGTTTTCATGACTAGTGTTGTCTAATTGTAGATACAAGACTTGAGGAAGATTATGTACCATAGAACGAGAACATTATGAATTATGGTTATGGTCAAATTTGCATCATTATGAATATTTTGGGTTGTGAAGTAAACCCTCAGATACATTTTCCCATTAAATACCATACAACCAACCAAGTGAAATGAAATAAAATTCTCCTCTTGTAAATTTTCTGGTGCGTGGACAAAATGTGGTAGAAGTGTCTTCTTCTAGTCCAACCATCAATTATCAAACTTATATTTTAAGTATCATAACAATTATTTTGATGCTTGTACAACTTTTTCCTTTCGCTTGATTATTGATTGTGATTCTCTTGAAGTTATTTGACAATGAAATATGCACATAACATAAAATAAACTATTAACAATAAATATTCATAGTTGATAATTATTCAATTATAAGAAATGATGTTGTATATGCATACATATTTTTCCCTTTGACATTTATCCCTTTTTTATTTAAGATAATCCTAAGTACTGCAAACCCCCATCCTTGACATCTTAAAAATACAAAGATCGTTGAATCATTTCTTCCATATTCTTGTAAAACATTCCTATGTAATAAAATTACCATTTCCGTAGAACCCTCTGCATATTATATGTATAAACTGTAGATTTAATGTCTCAAAATATTATCTGGAATATTTATTATATCTCTATCTAGAACATGGTACTCTCCGTGTTTCTAAAAAAATATCTTGCATCCATGACAATGTAGTGTTTACTAATGGTTCAATCTCTCATATATGATGTACTTTTGGATAAAATGTAGGATCATTTTCCAATGTTGTTTGGATTCTTGATAAATGAAGATTACCAATTGAATGCGATCTTTTGAAAACCTTTCTATAAAGTAAAAACCTCCCAATGCAACAATCATAAGTTGTCTTTGTAGATATCTTGTGTGCCCCTAAATATGATTTTTGCATGCTTTTATCCATTGATAAATATTTCTTCCTTTTATCCAATGCATACCTAAAGCCCATTTATTTTAAAAAAACCTCTCACAATATTCACTTGAAATCAAATAAGTGATGTAACTTGTTCTTGTGATAAATTGTTTCCTATAACTTTTATAGCTAGAACTATTTGTATTTATATAAAAAGGTTTAGTCCTACTTCTAATTTCAATGTCTCTATCATTTAAAAGTCCTCTCTACAATAATTTTCCTCATCAATACGAGGAATGTTATCCTCACTATGATCATACTCAACATGGTAAGGAAATACTTCACCATCCTAATCTATGTCTTTGAAATATTTGCTCAGAGGAAATCCATCATCCTCATCTATTCCTTTGAACTTTTCACTTGGAGTAAATCCATCATCCTCATGTGTGACTTTGAAATCCTCACTCAAAGGAAATCCATCATCCTCAACTATGCCTTTTAAATCCTTGCTTCAAGGAAATCCTTCACCATCTATATGTGTTCCTTTTAAATCCTCACTTGGAGGAAATCAATCACCCTCATCTATGCCTTTGAAATCCTCGCTTACAAGAAATTCTTCACCATCGTCATCCACACCTTTGAATTCCCTGCTTGGAGGAAATCTTTCACCATTATATTTTGTGCCTTTTAAATAATTGCTTAGAATAAATCTATCATCATCGTATATGCCTTTGAAATCCGCACTTGAAGGAAATCCTTCACCATCCCCATATGTGCGTTTAAAATCCTCACTCGGAGGAAATCCTTCCCCGTTGCCATCTATTCCTTTTAAATCCTCACTTAGAGGAATTCCATCATCCGAATCTATGTATTTGAAACCTTCGCTCGTAGGAAATCCATCATTATCATCTATGCCTTTGAAATGATTGCTTGAAGGAAACCCTTCACCATCCTCATATGTTCCTCTCAAACCCTCACTCAAAGGAAATCCTTCACCATCCTCATTTGTGCTTTTGAAATCCTCTATCAGAGGAAATCCACCATCCTCATCTATTCCTTTGAAATTTTTGCTTAAAGGAAATCTGTCATCCTCATCTATGCCATTGAAATCCTCACTCGGAGAAATTCTTCATACTCTCCTTCGTCAATGGTACCTTCAAAGTCCTTAAGATTTGTACTTTCTTAATTAACATGCTAAATATCATTATTTCCACATTCATCAAACTCCTTAGTAGGTGAAAAATATGACTCTCTATTCATAGTAGAAGCATTCATATTATATTTATCAATCCAAACAGAATTTTTGTGCAAACAAGATATTAATGTTGTATAAATATAAACTTCACTATTAGAAATAAATGAAATGAAATGAAATTTTAACGTCCACGAGACTAAAAATAGTCTATGAGACTATGAGTTCCCTATTTTTCACCTTTCGTATTTCAATCCTTTTCTTATTTAAATTGATGATGAGTTGACCCAACCTTCCAACAATCCCATCGCTGAAAAGACAATGCCAAGAAACTGATGCTAACATATTCCCATAAACTTCTCTAATGTCTTTGAACACATCATATTCCAAAATGAAATGTTTTTTCGATTCCACTGCTTCAAACGTGCAAAATGTACACACTCACTCTTCCCAAGATTCTTTAGGCCTTTTCCACCATCTTGTTTCACACCAAAGTTGATGCGATTTGGTTCTTAATTGAGCAATAAGAACCTTTTCCCTCCATGGAATGTTAGCTCCAATGTACTCTTTTTGTTGGAGATCATATGTAGGGTTGAATTCTTCAATGTAGTACTTCTTCTTTCTACCCAACTCTTTTCCCCATACTTGCTTATGAAATTTCTCCATAACAAAATTATTTAGCTCCTTGCTATTTGTGGGACAAGCATTGAGGTAGATATTCCATTTTTGCATCCATGTGTAGTTTTGTCTCATCCATGTTTTCTTTCTTTCACTCATGCCTTCCTTGAAGATAACATTAGGTCATCTACCTACTCCCATTTGCTCAATTCTTTTTAGATATCTTATGATCCACACCATAGCAATTGCTTTGATCATATTTTCTCCTATTTCTCTCAACATATTCTCATAAGATACCGAAATTTTTATTTTGAAATTGCTCATGATCAAGCGTTTTTGGATTTTCTCAATTTGCTTCCATTTTGAGGCAGGGATGATGCTATCCCACAATTCACACCCATATAGCATCACTGGACAAACTAGGAGTCCAAAAAGCACTTTAATCGTTTTCCAATCCCATAACTATGCATCTCTACATCTGTTTTGAAGAGCATATAATGCTTTCCACCCTCCTAAGATTCTCTTCTTTCTGCAGTCCTCCCAATTAATTTTGTTGTTGAAATCAATCCCGAGGTATTTCTACTCATTTACTTCTTCAAGAATTTTGCCTTAAAAGAAGAACGTATGCTGATTACGCTTCCTTTTATTAGAGAAAATCATTATCTTAGTCTTTCTAATATTGACTTGCATCCCCAATGCTCTACAAAATTCTCAAGGGCATATAGGTGCATCTGTAATCCATGGGCCAATTTAGAAATCAATACAATATCATCAGCATATAAAAGAAGCTTTATCACAAACTCCCCCAACCAAACACCATCCCCACCTTGCAAATTTGGATACTCTTCCAGTTTATCAATATATAAACCAAAAAGAGTAGGGGATAGAAGGCAACATTGCTTGAATCCAATGTCACTTCTAAATATTTCTGAAATACCCACTGAGGTTCTAATTTTGACTTTCACCTCTTTGTAAATTCTATGGACAGCAACTCTATAATGCAAAGGAATTTAAAGTTCTTTCATTATACGCCACAACTTATCTCTAGGGACTGTGTCAAATTCCTTTTTGAAGTCAACAAAATAGCATAATAATTCTTCTTTATCCCCCCAAACCCTTTCAATAAAGTGTCTCAACGTGATGTCTTGATCCACTGTAGAATGCTTCGGCCTAAAACTTGCTTTTCCTTTTGCCATCTTTTCTTTTATTTCTGCCCACTTACTAATTATATTTTCTACCATGCTACCGAAAATCTTTGAAAACAAAGGATTGATCATAATGGTTATATAATTGGAAGGATTATTAATGTCTCCACTTTTAAAAAGGGGTATTGCTAGGCTAGGTTTCCAGTCTCTTGGGAATCCTTATTGAATAATGTTGTTGAATATTTCCATGATGTGTGGTGTGTTACACAAATTTTTGGTCATCTAACCTATTACTATTAGATGGACTAAAGTACACCATGTAAGACCAATTTTACCATAGTAAAATTACCTTCGCTACGAAACATAATTTAATAACCCATAGTTTATTAAGTTATTTCTGGTCTAAACATGAAATCCCATGAGGAATAATTAAATAAATCCTTATTTGTTTGATTTTCATCAAGGGATAATTAATTAAACCACTGTTTAATTAATATTCCTGGTCATATTTAACCCAAAACAAGAAAATTAATTAGATAAATCATTATTTATCTTATTGTTTTTCTAGGAATAATTATTTAATAATATTCCTTGTTAATTTTGACTAAATCATTTATAAATAATTAGATAAAACATTATTTATTTATTTAATCCTTAACCATATTCTTAAAATAATAAATAAATCATTCATTTATTTATTATTTTTTAAATAAAAGGATTTGACCAAATTCAAATTCCTTTTCCCTCCAAAAAAAATAATAAAATATTCCCCCTTACATCGAAACCATGCATTCGAACCACATCCACCTTGTGGTCATTACATTGACACCCAATGTTTTGGAAAGGGGGCACCCATATTTGAGAGTTCGGGAGAAGAAATTCTCCACAACCCTCCTAGTGCATATGGTAGTGTCGAATCTAGTACCATTATTCTTCCCCATTTAGAAGAACCTCTAGAGTCCCATATCACTTCAGATTACTCTAGGGATGATCCACTTCATCATTCCTTCATCTCACATCAACAAACCAATCCCCTAGACATTCGAACTGCATCTATCCATTCTTCCTAGAGAAGATAACCATAACGTAAACAAATGGCGACTTCACAAGGGTTTATAATTATGACCACTGTCATTTTTCAGATCCCTACATGACCAACTGCTTCAACCCCTAGGGATTTTCTTCAGCTTTTTATTTTTCATTTCTTGATGTTTTTTTAACCTTTTTTACCCTAAAACAGTATAAATTCTAACCTCTGTGTTTTTATGGGCCTTTTGCGCAAGTAACAGGTATTAGCCGCAGTAGAGATGACACTTTTTTTCTGAAACCTGCTCCTGAGACAGCCGAAAGTGCAGGTCAAACCTTTTGGCCCAAAAGCTGCAACCATAGCTCTCACGTAGCGATTAACTGCCCAAAAACTGTGACCTCAGCGGAAAACAGGTCAGAGCCTGCAACCTGTACTTTTTGTGGGATTTTTTCTATGATTTTTCGGGGTTTGACTGGGGCACTGTTCAGGGTTTTCTGACCTCCCTCTTTACCCGTCTTGGACCTTTACTTGCTTATTTTTACTCGTCAAAGTAGGTACCAAGCCCCTTAGGGCTTCAGTACACTTCCACCTTTTTAGGAGGAGTTTAGCTGAAGCAAGTCTTCTGAGATTTCAATGTTTTTCAGCCATATTTTTCAGATCTAAACCTAAATTTACAGATCCATTTCAGATCAATTATTTATCCATCTAAAACACCTCTTTTCATTTTTGTTTGGTCCTCCTTTAGGGTGCCCTCCTTTTCCCTTTAGGTTGTAGCCTTTAACCACCTATTTTGTAGCATTTTTCCCTCTAGTTTCTTGTTTTTTTCTGCACCACTTTTCAGCAGATCTGACCTTTAGATCCCTGTCCCTCCCAACCTTAGAACCATTGGTCATTTTGTATGTTTTGAGTATATTTCTCCCACCCATAGACTAGATTTTGGGAAGCCCTCCTCCTTGGGTTTAAATTTATGCATATTTAGCAGTTTATTTTATTGTCGCTTTCAGTTTCCTTTACTATCACTTTCAATTTTATTTACAGTTATACAGCATCATTTTTTCTTTTTTCTCTACACACGTCTATGCTTAATTAAAATTAACACATTTATCACATACACGGACACCTAAAGTGAAGAGTTCCTGGTTTCCACCATGAGGCCAAGACTTAAACATTGTAATCAATTGATCTGCACTTCCCTACCCTTGTTTAACTCTCTTCCTTATTGAGTTTTGTGTCTCTTTGCACCCCCAAGGCGTTTATCCTGGAGACTCCAAGGCCTTCATCCTCATTTTCCATTAGGTAGACTTACCCTACCGCTTTGGGTTTGAGTTCGTCCTCCGCCGAGTTCCCATTCCGACTCTGATTCTGGTTCATCGGGTTCCCCTTATGTTTCTACCCCTGGATCTCCTCCACCTTTCACCTTCATCATGTTTGGATGAGGACCTAACGCTAGTGGCGACCCCGACCCTAATGCTAGAAACGCTACTAGTGGTGCCACAATAGGAACTATTCTGGCTGCTCCCTTGCTTCCTTATATGGAAGGTGTAAGCCTTCCCAATTTCAGCCAGTTGATTAATGACCCCATACACCATGATCTAGGTTGGCCTGCTATGCTAACCAAGATTCCTTCAAACATCCCCAATTTTGAAGGAAATGCTGGAGAGGATCCTACCAACCATGTTCATTCTTTCCACATGTGGTGTTCGTCTAATTCCATCATCGAGGACTCTGTCTGTCTTTGGTTATTCAAGCGTGCGCTTACTGGAGAAGCTTCCAATCGGTATGTCGACCAGGCCTCCTCCTCTCATACTACTTTTGCGACTCTTGCCAAGGCTTTTCTGTCTTACTTCCATCTTCCCCTTCGCTATGACACTGGTATCGAACTCTTGACCTCTTTTCGTCAAACTTCTACCACTCACCTATCTGACCATATTCAAGAATGTCGCAAAAGGAAGAGCCTATGTAGAGCCCCTGTTTTCGAAGACCGTGTCTACATGGACTGGTTTCTCAAATCCCTTTTTCCTGCTATTGGTAAAGATGTCGCATCTCACTTTCCTTAGACCGAGGAAGCTGTCCTCCAGATTGCATTGAAATATGACTTGATCTACACGCAATTTGGTTATGTTTATACCATCTTACCTTATCTCCATAGACCTAGTGGTGCCAATGCACCGAGGCATCCCATGCCACCGATGGTATCGTTGCATCCCTTTCACATCCGTACACTCATCCTCCCATGGGTTATGATTTCCCTTAGGGAGGGGCCAGCTCCTCTAGCACTTTTCCCCCTCCTAGCAGCATGTATCCAGGACACGGCATGCCTCATGCTTTTTCCCATCTGCATCCTTGATGCTAGGGCCTACTTTTGCCCAAATCATTTACCCAAATGTTTCTAAACCTCCTTATTATCCACATCTGCAACCTGGTGCTCCACCTCTTCCAGCAGAAGCACCTCAGCCTCCCTTGCCTTCTCAAGCTCTACAACAATAGCCACCCCCCAGGGTCAGGTGTATGTGTAGCAGAGTGCGACTAATCCTCCCACTTCCAAAAATAAGAGGAAAGGCAACCAGAACCAACCCGTTCTCAGTAATATAGGAAACAATCCCCAAGGGAATACATCTACCACTGCAACCCAGCAACAAGATGCTCAACCCAAGCAGGACAGACATATTCGCACGAGTAAGCCTTATTCTTGTTGTGGTGTTTATGGTCACTATACCCATGATTGTCCCCTTTTACCTCATATGCGTCAAATGTGGGAAGCTCAAGTAGCATTCCGAGGACAACAAGCCTCTTCTTCAGTTCCTCCTAATGTTGCACCTACTCAACCAGTTGTGTTTACCAATCCTTTCCCTCAGCAAGGATATGTGGTTGCCCAACCCCCTGAAGGTCAAGCGGCTGCTCAACCTCCTCCATCTGGTACCTCTAATTTCCAGAACCTCATGATGAACTCTAACTAGGCTAATACCGTCGATCTCAACCTTCAGACTCAGTCCCGTCAGTACAACAAGCCCCCCACTACTTTTACCACCGAGCCCCCATCTTCAGGTCCCACAGACCCTCTTTTGACACCCAGTGGTCCTTTAAAGATCCCTCAGCTTAAGGCATAGGTTCATACCAAGATCCCAAAGGGACCATTACGCTGAAACATTGCTTCCAGTAAAGCCTCCCACTCCTATAGTATAGTAGATGACTTGGCACAATCCCCTGCCACCATGTCAACACTGGAAGTCCTCTAGTCGTGCCCTTCACAACAAAAATATCTACTAACTGCTATGGGTGTTGTAGATCATTCAAATGATTGTTTGATTGTCTTTGATGTTGACAACTCATAGCACTCCCCCTTCCTGCATCTGTTGCCTTCCAAATACCTATCAAGATCCGAAATGCCAACGTCTCCTGTTGTATCATTGACGAGGGGGAATCCACCTATGTGATGTTCGCTTCTATTTGGAAACAGCTTGGATCACCCGAGTTATCCCCTTCAACTATCACCCTCTATGCTTGGGATGGCCACTCTTCTCAGCCCCTTGGCATGTTCCGCAATTGCCCTATTACTCTTGCGGGCAAGACTGTTTGTGTTGACATTGAAGTCATTGATTCCCCCTTAGACTACAACATTCTATTGGGTCATAGCTAGACTTATGCGATGTCTTCGGTCCCATCTGAAGTTCACCATAATATGTGCTTTCCTCACAACGGAAATATCATCACTATAGATCAGCTGACATATTAAGAACCGAAGTCTCGGACCTCTCCAGAGTCCATTATTTCTTCGGTGGCCAGTAAACAAATAGTCAAACCTCTAACGAGTGTCTCACTCGAAGTCTATAAATATTCCTCTTTGCTCGGTTCTTTCCTTGGTCTTCCCCCTCCCATCTCTGACCCTCGCTTGTCGAATTTTTGCATGATGCAATCGTCTCGGTCCGACCTCAAACGATCTAGTTTGAATAGTCAGTAGCCTCGCCCTTTGCAACCTACTCCTAGTACATTGAATCAGCCTTCAAGACCTCCTCCTCAAAGCCCTTCATCTGTATTTGGTGTCCCTAATCATCTCTTTCCTCTTGGAATGGTTCCCCCTAGCCTTAATGACAGGGAAAATTTTAAGAACCCCCCTAAATTTATATATATAAAAAATAGGTGAATCCCCATGATACATAGGAAAAATGGAAGGTGATTTTATTAATAATATAATATGTATATATAATTTTTTGATGAATCTCTCACGAGATTATATTATCCTGTAAAATCATGGTGAATCACCAGTACAAATGGCGAATCACTACTACAAAATGGTGAATCATTGTCTAGTGGAGTTCGGAGTGTTGGTTCCAATGAAGATATGGTAATTGAACCAGGAGTATAAGGAAGAGAACCACCGAGACCAAGCATGGCACATGGTGACTCGTGAGGGAAGTAGTTCTCGTGTAGTTTGGAAAACGCGTTCTTCTAGTTCTGCTAAGCGTAGTGTTGTTTTTCATGCTACTACTAGCACTGATATTGAGGTTGGAGAGGAGTTTGAGTAAGCATGGAAGGTAGCAGTGGTGGAGAATTACAAAGAGTACCCCATGATGGGCTCCATTTTTCCCTTTGGTATTTATGCCTGCAAGACCTTCTGTCCATTGAACTAACAATTAGCCGTTCAACCAACAATCAACTTGACTGAGTTGATTAAGTACGAGTCAACTTAGACTAATCTTCAAAACTATGCTTTGCACTATCCCATATTTATCACACTAATGCTACACAACATTGTGCATTTGCACCTAACTCTCAATAATTCTTTTCCAAGAAAAATCTATAATAAGAAAAATATTTCACTATATTCTAAAAGGTGAAGATGTCGAAATCATGCCACAAAGTGAAAGGAAATAAAATATCTTTCCTCAAACCACCAAATATATAAAGAAAACAATAATGATTATAATAATAGAACTAGATCTATCGATCTATCAATATATGCATGATATGAGAACCATAAGCATTCAAGAGACTAATTTCAAACTCAACAAAATCCTCTAAACAAGCAACAAACAAACCACTAAAATTTTCAAAGATATCAAGGCTAGACATTAACACAATTTCATGTACTTGAATAATCCCATTGTTGCTTAGCGTTAGAATTCTTAAATTAGTTCATTAAAGGAAAAATGGTAACTTGGTAATCAAGTTGGATCATTGGGCAATCTGATAATCAAGTTGGATCGTTGGGAACTCTGATAGACTCTTGCGGAGATGGACCATGAAGATGATTTGAAGATCATCATGGTGAGATAAGTTTGATAATGGTATCTATTATTGGTTATCTAATTAACATGTTGCTTTACTACTTGGAAAGATGTTGCATTTTTACGGATGTTTAGGGAAAACTCAACATTGGTACCTAACATCGAGGAAGATCAAAATGTGCTCATCTTGGGATTGAAGGATAAAAATGTGAGAAGATAACCTGAAGGTCTAGAAGGAAGATCACTTTCATGAGGAAGCTATGATTAGCTTGAAGTTTGGGAAAGTTCAATGGAATTCCTTCATTGATAAAGTCGAGAAGAAAGTGATGAGAAAATTGGATGACTTTGAACTTGTCATAATAATATGGCTCTGTGAAAGGAAGCATGCTCTTCACAATGAGATGTGGAGGAAAGAGGGAGCCATGGAAGCTGAGAGCTAGTGCTTTTATGAAAGGACTTGTGGATGTGACTTCTATAAGGAAGTTGGGAATCTCCTCTATGTTGGAGAGGGAGTAAAAGGAGTCTCCTTGAATAGGAGCATGATCTGTTCTTTGATTAAAAGGAGAATAGGGATATCCTCCCCGATTAAGAGAGAGTTTTGGTTGGACTTTGGTTCTCCCTGTGTCATGTACTAGACCGGGACTAACAACCACAAGTCTAGTGCGTGCATCATGGATAGGGAGAATGTTGACTTGTTCGGCTCTCCATGTGTCAAGTACTTTGATGGATTAGGGATAATGTGCTAGGTCAAGTAAATGGACATGGATAAGGAGAATGATGGATTGGATAAGTGTCTTGGACTAACATGCCCGGAATTTCCACTATTTTTCGAGCAAAAATGTGGCCCCGTTAGACTACTCTATATTTAAGTTGTAAGTCATAAATTCTAATGAGTGAGGTCAAATTAGACAATCTTCGTAGCTGCGATACCTATTTCTTGTCACTGTTACTTGGTCAATGGGCTGGAAATGTGACTGTTATAGGCACAAAAAGGAACACAATTGGCATACATTTAAAAAACAATTTTTGGTGTCATAGAGCTGATGACTTATTGTAACTACCTTCAAGCCTACCTCCCAATTGTTATAAAAAAATTTGCACTCGTTAATTTACATAAAACATAAGGTTATATGCATGAAAAATACAAATTACCATCATCAAATTTCCATTTGGCAAGTTAGATAAATTTGAAATTCCAATAAATCTCAAGTTAATATTACATTTGTTTTTATTTAATTATTAAATATAATGATATAAACATTGCTGAAATCGACCAAGTAAAGACAAGACAAAGATGCACAATTTTTATAACTCAAAACCATATCAAATCCACCAAAAAAATCATACTTCTAACAACTTAGTAAATGCAAGGACTGAACAAAATTCTCTAATAATTATACTTGCAGCAACTTTCAAGATGCAAGGACATTCTGTAATCTAATAATTATACTTGCAGCAACTTTCAAGATGCAAGGACATTCTGTAATATTCAGATGAAAACCAAATAAAGACAAAGATGTACAATTTGAATAATGCAGATCCATATCAAATTTACTTTTAACAACGTAAATGCAAGGTCCGAACAACATTCTCTAATAATTATACTTGCAACAACTTTCAAGATGCAAGGACATTCTGTAATAGGCAAATGAAAATTGCAGCATAATGTTATTTTTCTCCAAGACAACATGTTTGTTTGGTTCGATACACTCTTGTCGTTTTCTCTTTACACCATTCTTAAATATTTAAACATCTGATTCTAATCTTATTGTCTAATCCAACTGATGACAATAAATCTTTAAACATCTGATTTTATGATCCGATACCACTTATGACAATGATGACCTGAATCAACACTCATGGATCTAAGCAAAGCTCCTAAATACAGAGTGAGGAAGGAAAAATCAGTACTACGTATATGAGATCAATCTATGGGTGAAATGACAATTTTCTCTTTGGCTCTTCCACTTTCAAGATGATTGAAAGCCTCCCTAACATTTGAAAATGCATATGGGAAAATGGGATCAATCACTGGCTTCAACTTCTCGCACTCTATGTAGCCTCTAAGCTTCTCCAAGTTGATGATCCAAATGGGATCAATCACTGGCTTCATCAGCACTTTCTTGGCAAATGGGATCAATCACTGGCTTCATCAGCACTTTCTTGGCACCCGAAACACTTTTCTTAGTTGATGATCCAAATAGGTTTTCAACCTGTTTCACTAAGATTGAATGATCCATACTTTCCTCCTCAACACCACTTTCCTCTTCAATACGAAAACATCCAACATGCTCTTTAATCATCTGAACTTGCTTTGGAAAAAAGTTTGAGTCCTTGTCCATGGAATTTTTTCCTATTCTTCCACAGAATGTTCTAACTGCAGGAAACAGTGAAGGTGAATTCTTGATCTTTGTTCCATATTCCACCACCCCACTGAACCCTGAACTTGTCTGAAATTTATCCGATGGTAGCACATGTGCTGTCATGTAAGCATCATTCATTGCATATATTTTCCCCCAAAATTCTCCAGAGCATTCCATCTATTCATGGAGTCCACTGGCATAAGACCAACTAGCATCTAACGGCGTAAGTGTTCTACACTTTGAGATCGTATTAGGAGCTGGGGTCACCAAACCTGCCAGTAAAAGCCTGTGTTCACCCTCTGTGCAATGATTTTGGGGACTTGTCACTTCAAAATTAAACTGAAAAGGGTGAGATTGTAACGAAGTAGCATGAAGGTGAGCCTGGCCCTGCAAACAAGCAGCAGAGGCATTATTGCTGGTTGCTTGAAAACACATACTATCAACTCTCACTTGAGACAACCCTGTACAACCAAAGGAACCTTAATTGGTTGTGGAATATGATATACATGGAGGTGAGCTTCTCTTGACATTTTCAATCCCAATCCCACACTTTTCCACTGCCAGATCTGTAAAATACATCCTTGGGTAGAGTCCCATCCTTGTAGAACATTCCTCCAATATAAGCTTTGCCCTCTGCCGATGTTCACCGTATCTAAGGGATTGTTTTACATATTTCTTGGTTTGAGAAGATATAAGGCTTGGACTTTGTCGATCTGGAAAATCCTCTGTACTGTTACTTCCTACACAAGCAAAATCTTTCAGTAAAAGAATATTTGTTATGTTATCAGGCCTCTCCTCAGAGTATTCCATATCACAATTTCTTTCTGAATCACAAGTGGATGGTTTAGCAACTTCATCATTATGAGATACAAGACACGCATCTTTATTAGAAGTAACTTTAATTCCACCATTTGACAGCCTTATAGATGGGTTGTAGTCTAAAATCTTTGAACATGACTCAGTTTGACATAACCTTGGTTGGCCAGCAGAGTGAAATTGTTGTTGTACCAGACCACTTCTTTTCTGATATTTAGGCCATGAATTATGTTGTAGCTCCATACCTCCCTCTTCTTTCACCTCAGCCATGTTTCTGGAAAATAAATTTCTACTGCTTAGAAGATTTCTATCCATCAATTCCATGTCAGCAACCACAAGCTTCTTACTAGGGGCATTGCATGAGGTTTCAATTTGCCCTTCAGCAGCCTCATCTGGACTGGAAATGGCCAAAGAAGAATCATAAGCTCCCAACTTGCCTTGGGAAGCCCATCGTTTCTGACGATAGAAAATGGGTTCATCTACTTTTTCTGTCATAGACATTAACTTCGAATCTTCTGGCATCTGTGACTCACTATTCTCCTTAACCTCTGGTGAGATCTTGGCACTTACATCCACTGGGGATGCTGACCTTCCTCCCTTCATATTTTGGTCTTCATTTCCTTGTGACAAAAGCTTTACAGATGACCCAGACAAACCTTGGAACATTCTGAATGATACATCCTTCAAACACTCGTGTCCTCCTGTACTCGCCACAACATTATTGCCATTATTAGTTTCCTCCCCTAAAATTCTTTTGCAACAATCCATGCTTCTGCTCCTCAATTTAATTGTTAAATCTCCAGTAACATCACTTTCACTTTTGTGCAGGATGTGACATGATAATCCCAAAGCTGATTCAAATGATGCTGTCTTATGATGAATAAAGCCCAAATTTGAAGGATTGACCTTCTCAAATTCATCTCTTTCTTCACATAAAGTTGTATTTGGTTCAACTTGGTCAGGTATTTTTTCATTGGGACAAACGGAAATTTCTCCAAGACCTATTCCAATAGCATTGGCATCCTCTGTTTCACATCTCAATGGAACATCCATAACAGTCATGTCACTGGCATCGGCTTTCAATGACAACTTATGACCTGTTCCTTCTATAGAAGGGCTATCTAGGGCATCTTGAACCACTCCACTAGCAATGACAGAAATTGGATGACATCCCTGATCACTGAATACTGCTCTTTCAAACACATTACTACGTTTTGAGGGATGAGGGGCATCAGAAAAGCCACTTTTACCACAGTAACGAGGATTGGAGAGTATCTCCTGAACCAATGTAGGTGTACTTTTTACACTGTCATCTAGTAAATCGACCTTTCCAGAAAAGATTTCTTTGAATCGGGATGCTACCATCTCTTGAGGCGTACATGTTGCGTTACTAACTAAAGTTGTATGTATCGGTATGGCATCCAGCTCTTTCGGTTTTCTAATGGCGTTAAAACAGATGGCACTTTTCTTTCAACATTTTCTTCAACCAGATAGAAATTATCCTTAGGTTGATTCTGAAAATCCACTGGGTGCTCTTCTTCTCTCAGTTTTAGTTGAGTGCTCTCGGTCAGATCTGAGATTTCATGCTGTTGGACATTTTCCATCACATTCGGCATCTCCTGCTTGAGGGAAGTATCAGTCAAATTCGAGGTCACTAGCTGTTCAGCATCACAACTGTCAACAATTCTTCGAAAATAATCCATTGGAACTGTCTCTCCTTCCACGCATCTTTCGACATTTTCCGAGGTGTCTTTTTCCACTTGAGCATTCTTATGATCAATATCTTCTAAACCTCTGGAACCTGGTTCAAAGGATGCATATGTCACCTTTGATTTCTTCGTGGTTCCTTCTGTGCAACCAAATTCATCTCTTTGGGCATGGTCCTCGATTTGCGAATGGTTCACTAAAGGTGATGAGTGATCTTCATTTTGCATTCGTTTCATCGCAGAAGAGAGCTTGACTTCAACTTGAGATTCAGCAACAACAAGAGAGGACTCGTTTCGAGTCTGATATTTGGTCATCTTTGGTGATGCCGATAACTGATCTTCAATTTCAAATGCAGTCATCAAGGGAGATGCCTTACCTCCAATCTCTTCTTTGACAGCTGCAGCATATGACAATAACTCCATCACAGGCTCTTCAGAGACCTCAAGCCCGCTGGCGCCCGTGGCACTCGCATTTTTCCTCCTTCCTCGAGGCTGCCTGGATCGCACAGCTGTTCTCTTCTTACAAATATCTTTCTTCGCGCTGAGAAGAACCTGGCAATTCTTCACCCTCGCGCGCGTAATTCTTCCCACAAACGGCGACACTGCATCGTTTTTTTTCTCCTTAGCCTTAGCCCCTCTTCTGCTTGGTTGAACCCTGGCCGCTTTCTCTACACACTCACCATTTTCTACCTGTGACCCAATGTTTTCTTCATTTCTGCCCAGCTGGGCATCAAATAAGCCCTGTTCTCCTTCATTTCCTCCATGCCTTTCATCAAACAAGTACCGCCTGTCTTCATTTTCGCCATGTTAGCCATCTCCAAATCCATGTTCCTTCCCCTTCACCTCCTCCTGAACATCCTTATCTAGCCCTTTCCCTTGGTCTCCATCAATTTCCCTCGCCACCACAAAATCACTTTCCTCAACTCTCGGTTTCTTCGCAGCAACAACCTCGGGACATGAAGGGCGATCGACAAAGGACGAAACCCTCTTTCGCTTGCAGATAAAACCACCATAGAGCTCAGAAAACCGATCTTGTTCTGGAAGATATGGAACAAACATAAACCCCAAAAAAATAATTAGAAACCAAACCATTATTTCCAGAACTCCAGAGTCTAAATCTAATTTGCAATATACAACTAAACTTGAATCCACGTACCTCTAAAGCTCTTGACAGAATCCTGGAGATGAACTCTCGTACCACCTGACCCAACTCTAAATACACTGTAAGAACCCCGCCTGCTGGGAAAAATGGGTATTTCTCCTCTCTTTTCGTTGACAGATAACCAGGGTGGAGGATCAAATCCCTTAAGGAATACATTGAACAGCAATGCCTCCAACACTAGAGGATCCAACTTAGAAAATCGGTGTGCACAAAGCCCAGCCACCTCTCCGAACCAGTGAAAACTGAAAAAATGGGGCGAATTCCATAGAAATCGGGAAAATTGGGGGCGAATGCCATGGAAATCTGGAAAATCAAGGGCGAATTTCATGTTTCTTGTTTTGTGAGCCCTTTTTTTTGGTGGGCTAATGTTAAATAATTAATTATTTTTAAAATATTTTTTGGGCTAACTTTATTAAACTATAAAAAATGGGTTTTATATAAAAAATTCGCCCTAATAAAATTTAAAATCCCTTAAAATTTGCCTTTGGGCTAAAATTCGCCCCTAAAATTATCCCTGCTTAATGATCAGATTGGGATCAGGGCCTAAGAATTTTCTCAAAATTCAAAGCTACATGATTGGATTGAAACTAGGATGGTTGCGTAGATATCGTCTTCCTGATTCCAGTGCCATGAACGGTTTGAAAAACCGATTTCATATGAGGAATATATTGCGTTCTGATAGAATATGGCAGAATACATCAACAGATGAATTGCACTAGTGGAATGGGTAGTAATATCAAATTGCAGAACAAAGATAATGAAGCGACAGCGAGGACAGATGGAAGAGCATACATCGCATCAGAGATTGTTATGTTTACCATTCATTCATCGCAAGTTAAGATATATATCTTGCGATGCGATTGAGACAAGACGTTTGTCGGTTGGAGTGACCGTGCACATATCGCACATCGACGGAGTTCAAGTTTACGGTTAAGACATCGCAGGTTATGTTATTTATGTTGTGATGTGATGGCATGACCATGTGTCAGAACTACGCACTTTGCAAGATTTAGGATTTATGATTATCAGCGGCATGTTAAATCCGCAGGAGGCCGAAGTGCGATAAAAGGTTAAAATTGTGATGTTGCGATGCGGCAACTCATCGCAACTTCGCTTCGGTAATCACATTGTTTAAAAACGTTAAGGGTATGAGTTATAATTAGTGACATGTGATTGCGAAACCATATGTCTTCTGATCTTCGATGAACCTAAAATATGATTGCAATCTATTTTAAAACATAAGCGTTGTTTGATCGTGAACGTATGTATGTTTAATGAAACTCTGATATTGTATTTCGTTGTTTCCACTAACATATAAGCCACTTAACGGTTGGGGGTGCACATGTAGCCACCACCATAAACATAAATTTTAATGTGTGGCGTTATTGGCAGAGCAGATAAAGGTGCGCCAAATTTGGCAGTCAGCCCTAATCTAACTCCAGTTAACTGGAAGTTCCCCACATTTAGTGGATTTTTCCTAGGAGATATTGGGAAAAAGTGTAGAAGGCTCAATTTTTTACAATTCTGAGGGAATAAAGAGTCGTTCTTGATCAATTTTAACATTATAGAGCCATTGGTGAGGTTTCCAGAGCCATCTGAGGACTTCCGAGTGTGATTTTTCTTCAGAGAAGTTCCAAGGGCCACTAGGAGCCACAAGGAGAACGAGGCCTAGCCAGGGTAGCCAAAGGCCATTCTCAGGAAACCAATAGTAATTTCTGACTATATTAACCTTTTGAGTCCAATGATGGGGTTTGAAGAAGAATTTGGAGACTTCTAGAGCTGAAGAAGCCATAGGGAAGTTTTAGGGAGCCTAGTGCCACCAGGTGTTAGAGGCATAGAACGGGGAGCCTGAGTTCATTATGAGTGAATGACCAACCTATTTTGGATGATCAATATGTTATGGAGACAGTTGAATCATTTTCAGGAGAAGAAGAGGACTTCTAGGAGAATTTGTGTCACATATAAGCTCAGGGAAGCTCAGGGACACCGACCGAAGAGGTCAAGCCCAAGGGAGCCTAGGTCCATTTCCAGAGATTGAGCAGTAAATCCAGGGGTATTTTGGTATTCTAAACCCATTGGTACAGTCCAAACAACCATTGGAGTTGATCACCAGCTTGTAAAATAAATTTACCATCTTAATCCCAAAGAGCCAAGTCCATTGACGGAGGCTCAAGGAGACGTAACCCAAGTGTTGAGGGTGAACTCCTTTATTATGTTTGTTGTTATGTGTTGTTGGTTAATTTGCTACAATTTATGGTTGATGTACATGCTTTTAAATTAGCTTAAACAAATATTTAATTGCTCACACATAAAACCTTAAACCAGTTAAAACACATACACCTAAATCAAGAATTCAATTCTGCACATGCATGTATAAGAAAGATCCTTAATTTGTTTTAATTGAGTGGGAGGTGTTTTCATAGAAAAACAAGTCATCCACCCATATCAGATCACTTAACCATCCCGAAGTTGTTCGGCCTGGCCATTACCCCTCCAGTCAAATACCGATTCTTGCTCCCCCTACTAGAGTATTTTCGGTATCTGATATGGCTACCTTATCCCTTCCCAACATGACCCTGGGGATCCAATTCTGGTACATTGATCCCCCAGCTAATACCCCACCTGGTCAACCCAAACCTTATAATGCTTTGACCCCAATCCAACCGGTCGTCGTGACCCCTCCCTTTGCTTCTGAGCCTCAACCACCTAAACAGGAACCTACTCCTATTGCGAAAGCCTCGGGTGAGGGGGGAAAAGTAGGCAAAAAGGAACCTAAGGACAAGGCTGCCCAGAAAACACCTACTCCTCCTAAGCCTCCAAAGCTTCGTGTGCTTTGTGTGATGTCTTCGTTCATGCCACCCATCATTGTCCCGAATTGTCTCGTATCAAACCCATGGCCAACGTCACGTTTCCCAAGTCTGATGTCCCAAAAATCCATGTTACTTTACTGAATTTAGACAAGAAACTCAAGACTGTTCACAAAAACCACCCATGTTCTTTGTGTGATCTCCATGTCCACTATACCCACCTTTGTCCTCGCCTTGTAGACTACCGCACCTCTTTGGATGTAGTTTGCTAGTACTAGGCCGACCACAATGAGTGTGCCTATCCTCTACTGGCATGTTATGCTTCGGCAGAACTAAATGAAACATCCACTCCCATTGAAATTCCCCCCTCCCAATGTCGAGATGATGGAGTCTTCGGCCACTATCCTCTACCTATCATCATCTATGAGATCCACGATGGAAGACCCCTCAGGGGCTTTCCATTCTGTTTTTCCTGACCTCCCTTCAGCGATCACCTTGGGCTCAACATCGATGGATCCTCCATCTACTTGTTCTTTTGTCACCCTTCGACGATGTGCATGTTAACCTCTCTTCTCATGATGATGAGTCAGGTAGCTTTGCTACGTCGTGTGGTCATCCTTCCACCAGTCACCCCATCTTCTACTGTGATAATGACATCATGGAAGAATTTACCACCCCTGAATTTATCTATCCAGCCCATAAGAAGAATGGCACCATCCATGTCTATGGTGACTTTCGCGACCTGAGCACAAGATGCCCCCAAGGTAGTTCCCCCACACCATCCATTTTTCAGTGTGTGGGGGGTAGATATTCTACCCATAGCATTCCCTCTAGTAGTTCTTTTTTTATTTTTGCCTTGCGTTCAGGTTGCCAGTATTATTCATTATCCTCTCATTTTTTTTCTTGTGGCACCTTTCAGATGGATCCCCCATCCACAGCCTCTATTGGTTGTGCCAATGGTGCAACTCACTACTCCCGGAATCTAGCTTCGGTAACGTGGGCCATTTTCATCCCCTTGCATTCGCTTGTCCTCTCTAACGGTGTATGCATTGGTTCTTCCACCAATAACTAGGCCGAATATGATGCAGTGGTAGGTTTCTTAGCTAATGCCCTTGACCGTCGCATCCTTCACCTTCATGTTTGTTTAGATTCTTTGCTACTTGTCATGTAATTGAATGGTGTTTATCGTGTGCATAATCCTGTCCTTTTTAGAAGATATTTACGAGTGAAGCTCTTAATGCGTGAATTTGAAATCATTACATTCAGTCATGTACTTAGAGCCCATAATCACTATGTAGATAGCATTGCAAACAATATTCTATATTGGCATTTATCACACGCATTTAACACAAGAAAATAACCATAAACCATAAAACGATGCATAGCCATAATATGTGTCGTTCAAAATGTTTTAGAGTCCATTAACTCTGATACGCCCATATCATGTTACAAAAAACCAATATTGGGGGCACCTCATGCCCCTACATCTTATCACTATCTAGAGGATCTCGGGCCAATGGCTCGGCTCCCACAGCCCGTAGAACACGCATCCCCTGTCTGGCCATCATTATGCGCCACATGACTCCTTGCCACTCCGAGGGTAGACCAATACATGGCTTAATGTACTGGTCTACAAGGTCCTGCCATCCGCGCTCAGAAACACCGTTAAGAAGCCTCTCACATCTACAAAGAATATCCTCTAGGAGGGCCACTGCATCCTCATTTTGCATCCCCCTTGATCCACTAGGTGTTGCAGCCCCTGATACTGCAGGTCATCCCATATACCCGGCCAGTTTCACCGGTGCTATATTTTCATACCAAAAGTGACTGAATTAGTACCAATGATCATATATAATATTTTGAAACTTTAACATGCACCATAAAATATAATCAACTTGTCACTTACCATCTGGCCCACATGCTCGACCTAGCGGAAGTGGCAAGTCCAGGTCCCCATGATAGTTCATCCCACTATAGGGATATTCTTCTATGTACAATGGCATATGATCCCAATGCGCAAAAAACTCGGGTCAGAACACCCGTCTGACTGCCCCACCTCCTCTACACAGTAGCTTCCCCCAACGGCGCATCCTGGGCTCTCGCGGGCCCCCATCCTAGATTTGTATACAAGGCTGAAGTGTCAGGATCTTCTCAAAGAAGGGCGAGCAAAGCATTGTTCCATATGCATATTCATGGTTCACCTCCCGCTTGCATAGCGACAACTATCGTTCCAACGACGAAAGCATCATCTGGGCCCACCCATAGTAGGTCCCACTCAACACTCCCTCAACAAGCATCATCTAACCCCCAGTGATGTTGTGGAGTGCCTAGCTTCCCAGGATCCGCAGCACCGCTGCGGCCAGAGCACGAGTCTCTAGCCTCTCTAGATCTTTGATCAGTATCCGTGTCCCTTTCACATGACACTCGGTCGATAGTGGCGCTCTACAAACTCCATAATGTTCTCCCCTCGCAGAAACACTGGCTGTTTTTTTCCCACAATCCCAATGGCAAGAGACCGGTCGGGAAATATATATCCTGGACTGTCAGCTCGATCTAATACCCCTGTACTATAAAGATCTCATGATTCGGGTCCCAATAGCTCACTATCCGAGCCAACAAGGGCTCTTCTACCCTCATTAATGCGTTCTCCACAAATTTTGAGGACCCAAAACCTAGCCAAAGCGGCACGGACTGCATGATCCTCTCGGATCTCATAACGTAATGTATCCAAGTCTCTCTCTCTCCATTTGATCCTCAACTCTACCATGATGTTCGTCAGCATACAGAAAGGAAAAACTGCATCATAACCATAAATTCCCAGCTCTCAGCTAAAAATAGCACTAAAACCCCTTTCTCTGACAAATCACACTTTTCTGGCCATTCCTGGGACAGGTCACAGTTTTCTACCCAATACCTGCTACCCAGGTCGCAGAAAAGGCCCCAAAAAGTGGAACCGGCCATGAAGAAGAGAAGCGGTATGTTCCTGAGCTCTGGGTGCCTAATCTGAAACTTTAATCCACTGAATTGAATGAGTATGGTTAGGCCTCTTACCTACAGCTGGCGAATCTTAATTCCAACGGTCGGTTTGTCTGCTACAATCGCCACAAGATTTAGGGCCTTTTCTCCTCTCTACATTCACCACAGCTACACTTGCAAATGAATCAAATTGGAGGGAAAATTCCTTATTAAAAGAAAACCCCTAGATTTTTATTTCTCCTATTACGACCAAACCCTAGCTTGGTTTGATAAACCATCAGCACCGTTGGAAATATCTCACCGAGCACTCAAATGGGTATCTTTTCATTTTTGGTGATTTAATACTTCACCCGAAAGCCTTTTTTCCAAGAAGGGTCACTTCACCGCTTCTCAAAATTGAATTTCTTCACTTGCAACACTTGTACTTGGGGCACCACTTTGCCTTCATACTTGTCGATGCTCATGTCGATTTTCATCGTGAGTAACCATCTTGTGCTCATGTTTTTATGGTCCCCACAGGGCCTATTATGTGTGGCAGCATCATCGAGTCACCCTTGTTTAGAGAATCTGATTTCAGTCATCATCACATCCATGGAGTCTGTCTTGAGTTCCTTTTGTCTGTCATCACAGTATTCCATCCTTCATTGCTTTGTACCTCTCTCGTGTCGTACATTTTGGCCTTCGTTCATACTATCCCCTATCCCCTCCGGAGTCGATTCAATAGCTGCTAGGTCATCCATGCCCTTTATTCTCTAACAAGGGAAGTCGTCAACCCACTACTCAATTCCCCCTTTCCACCATCATCCCTGGTGTCAATCTATCAGTCTCTATACTATTATCCCTCATGCATTAGTTAAGGATTCCTCATTGCCTCACCTATGGCGGCCCTCCTTTTGTCGACATCAGCTTATTCATTCCAGAAGACAGGTCTAGAGGGCAGTGTACCTTGGTTCCAGCTTCCACTCTTGTTCGGTGCCTCGGATCAGGCAAAGGGACCTTTTATTTCCCTTTGACTTGATTGTTTCTCCATTCTAGCTCCTCATGGCATGATCGTGATCCGTATACTTGATGGTTCAGTGATGCAACTAAATGTACCATTGATTCTCGGGTGTGTGTGAGATGTTTCAGCCCTCATGAGGGGGTGGCCCTTCAGGTAGCCCCCAACATGCTCGAATGACCTCTCTACTACAGCCTTGGATGCAACTCCATAAATTTGATGTTTCCGGCCTCAGCTGCTTGCAGCTCCTTTTTAGTTTGCATGTATGATTCAGATTTTCAGAGCCCTTTCTTGTTTTACAGGGCCTCTTTGGTTGTACTTATATCTCATGTACTCAGATATTATTGTATAAGTCATGGTTGTTGTCCCAAGCACACTATGTATGTGGGATCCATTATCATGTTTTTTATCTGGCCCATGATTATGCCAGCATGTCAGAAGTTGGTAAAGGAAAATTTTAAATTCTTCATATTAACTTATCCTAAGGTCAAAACCCACCCCCATTCAAGTCATATCATGTCCCATTAGTCATCATTTGCTGACATATTTCATTTCCCAAGCTTTTGAATTCAAAAAAGGTCACTTTAGCCAGTTTTTCTTCTTTTCGTAGAGATTTACATTGTAAAAAGGCATTTTTCACTACGAAATTGCTAATAGTTTCATAGCGAAACTACCATGAAATAAACTAACTACGCTATGAAAAGATGTTTTTCTTTTTGTATTTACAAATTTGGTGCAAGGTGTCAGTCAATGATTAAAAGTGTTAGGGTGGATGTGGTTCGAGCCAGTTTGGGTCAAATCAACGTACAAAGGTCATGGATGAGGTCATTATTACTATTTTTAGCATGCATGAGTCATGATTAAGCCATGAGTTGTCATCAAAACTTTAAAACATTACCCAATTGAGTCTTCTGTCATTCTCCACTTCATCTTTGCATGCTACTGAGTTCTAGAGAGTTGTTTCACCAAGCCAAGCTGGTTACTGGCATTTTCAAAAGTTGCAAGTGTCACTAATCAAGGGAGGAAGAGAAGGTATACGATCACCATGGCTGCAAAGAGGAAGACCAACAAAGGTGGCCATTGCCTTAGATATGAGCCATCGGACATGAATTTATTGAATGAAGACCCAACTACCTTAGAATTTTTCAGAAGAACGGGGTGTTTGTAGTTTTGTCAAAGATTTCAAGGGTGCCATGTGCAGGTTTCTAAGGAGTTTGTTATCAGTTTCAATGGGACAAATTCAAAGGTGGGGATGTTAAACCTCACAGTAACACCAGAGACCATTGCAACAGAAACAGAAATCCCTAGAGGAGGATAACAATGGTTCAAAGGTTTTAAGTTCACCATACAGGACTGTAAAGAATTTATGAAGCCAAAGCATAGTGAGATTGATCTCACAAATGCTATCCCAAGGAGCTACATGAAAGACAACTTCTCAAAGTTGCTGCTAATTATTCAGAAGTACTTCACTTGTGAAGGGAGGTATCACATGGTCTATTCCTACCACCTTAGGCTTCTGCGACATTTTTTTGGTAAAAGGTCTCTTGATTTACCTTTTTACTTATATAGAAGCTTAGCTAAGATCTCAGATAAGGTTCAAGTTAAAAAAGAAGGAAATGAAACATCACTCTTTCATCATGGTTTGATCAAGTTGTTGGTATTAGAAGATTTAAAGATATTAGGCAGAGACTGATCATATTTTATGTTCATTATTGGTTTTGAAGTAGATGCCATCACTCCTAAAAGGACTTCTAAACCTAGAGATATCCCATCACCTTCAGTGGCAGAGCAAGTTGAGCCAGTGATCATGAAGACAGAGCCTTTACAGAAGGTTGATACACCCAAAGCTACACCTGCAAAACAAAAGCCAACAGTGAGAAAACAAGGCAGCAAAAGGGTTACAAGAAGCCAAACAGTGGCTAAGGGTAACTTAGAGGACATTTTTCAAGCCATTGATATTGAACAAACTCCCATAGTCCAAGCTGAAGACATAGATGAGGGAGGAAGGAAGCTCAAGAAATCCAAAACAACTAAAAATTTAGAGTTTGCAAGTGAATATGCAGGATTCATGTTTCAAGCTAGAAAACCAATGACAAGACATGCCAGAAAGGTCTTAGAAAGTAGCAAAGAGGCTCAGAAGATCACTGAAACTGTCCAGCCACCACCAAGCATAATATACCTTTCCTCACCTGCAAAAGAAGAATTAGTCATTAAACAAAGGAAAGGTAAAGAGAAAATTATTGAAAAAACAGAGATTGAATTCCTTAAAGAGCAGTTGAAGCTAGCAAATGATGAAATATCAGTCTTAAAGAAAGAGGCAAGGAAGCACAAGGTTTATAAGGTATAGTTTGAAAAAATGAAAGAGATTTGGGAGGATCAAGTCACAAGTGTCTCTAAGACCTTGGACAACATAGAAAAACTGATCAAATGGACTAAGCCATTGAGAGGAGAGGTGAAACATATCATATAAATGAACCTGCACTTACAGTCTAAGAACATGACACTAAAATACCAACTCAAAGACCTACAAGAACAATTGGAACTAATTCATGAAGAGCTGGAGAAGAAGGGTTTTAAGATGACTGTGGTTGAAGAGCCCATTTCTCAACTGATCATTAATGAAGAGGAAACACCACAAGGGTCTTAGGTTGAGTTTGAATGTGTTTTAGAAGTTTCATGGCATGCTGAAGATCAAGTTTTTACATCTGGAGGTCAATTTTTGGAGACAGTGTTGAAATCTGGAAATTCTGCACTTTTTCACAGATTTGTAGCGTTTCCTAGGCCTAAAGCCAGGAAAACGCTACGAAAATTTCTGTAGCAGCCTTTTTGCCTCTATGTTTACTTTTTGCAGTTTTCAAGGAGGGAGAATGATGGTGATGATGTGCCATTACTAGGGTGACATCATGAAATAGCAAAAGAGCAGAGTTTTTGGGTGCAGAAGCTTCTTTTTCAACGCTACGAAAGCTCGCTACGAAACTGTCCTACTTTAGTAGCGAGCTACTTTTGAAGGTTTTGGAGCATCCTAATGGCAGTTTTGGATAGCTTGACTCCTCCAACAGGTCAAGAGACCATAACATCAAACATTTATGACTCGAAGGAGGTGTTGTGGAGACAGGTCAGCAGCTAAAGATCTTGTTGAAGATGAGGACTATGCATTCCTAAAAAATATGGTTTTATTCCAAGTGTCTGGGAGAGTTTTTAATATGTAAAGGTGGTATTGAACCTATCATCTATCCTTCGAGCATGTGATGCTTATTTGTAACTGACATTTAACTATTTCGAAGATAAGATAGACTGATGTAATAAATAGGAGTTTGAGTCCTATTGGGAAATCTCTTCTTTAGGGGTGTAGCTGTCATTTTCTTTTTAGAAGATATGTTTTTTAGTTATGTGATGTGTTATAGGAAGAATTCGATGAATCTAGCCATCAGGCAGATCATCCTTGCTGTAAGAATGTTTATTTAAAGGAAAATCATCGAAGTAGTAAAGGGTTGGAGATTTTTTGCACCAAACTGCTGCTTTATGTATTTTCACTTATATCAATAATACAGAGGACTTTCTTCTTGACAGACCTGAGATTCTCATGGGGTTTTTAATTTTTTTCTGATCTATATCTTTATGTTTACCACTTGCAGTAGATTTCATCTCTGTTACTCATAATTCATATGTTTATTCTCTGACTTCCTTTAGTGATGAAATTATTGTGTTGCTCTATGTTTTATGTGTGATTTGCATTTGTTAAATACCCCTATCTGCCTTAGCTTCCATGTCAAGAAACCTTGCCACTGAAAATATTGATTGTTGACTCCATAAGCCCAATGGTAGCAAGCCTATTTTCTTTCAACCTGCAATCATAAAAAAAAAGATGCAAATCCTATAGCGTTAGCCATCTAGCACTATCATTAACCAATATCATTAAATCCCTTTGAGAGAGCCCTCTCAGACTGAAGAGGCTAAGATTCAATCAAAAGCTGCTTTGAAATAGTTACATAGAGTTGTCTGATTAGCAGCCAATCAAGTACAATTTTGTGATAACAGTGTTCTTACAACATACTTCGGTCATATGATTAGCTCCTAACGTTCGCACGTTGGGGGGAAATCTATTACACCAATTTTTGGTCATCTAACTTGTTACTATCATATGGACTAAAGTACACCATGTAAGACCAATTTTACCATAGTAAAATTTCCTTCGCTATGAAAAATAATTTAATAACCCATAGTTTATTAAGTTATTTCTGGTCTAAACAGGAAACCCCATGAGGAATAATTAAATAAATCCTTATTTGTTTGATTTTCCTCTAGGGATATGTTGTTCCTTGAGAAACAATTCTTGGCTGTGTACAAGAATCCGTGCTCAAGACATTAAAGATTATGTCACAAAATGTATATATGTCTCTGTTTCTTAACCCTTCAAATATTAATAATATATTTCCCAAATATCAAATATTTATTAGCTCTGCAATGCCATGTTCCTTTTATATTGAAGTGAGCGAATGGAAGACAAAGAAAGAAAAGGATTTCAGTTTGTCATGCTGCTTAAAACAGAAATTGCCATAATAAAATCCTGAAGAAGTGAATAACAAATAAGCTAAAGTAAAGGAGTGTCCATTAAGGATATTTAACTCTTAGATACATAAATATCAAGAGACCTGCAGCTCTAATCACTCTACTTTATTCACAGATATGGAAATGAAATGAAAACCAAGAAAACTCTTCAACACAGATGGAATAATGGAAACTTGCATAGCTTTTTCATTCATTCAATATTTTTCAGTACAAAATTAGCCTTCAAGGTTCAAAACTCGGAACCTTCTTTCCTCATCCAAATGTCTTTTTATACAATCCGAACCAAAATGGTTTCCAGTTATAAAACTGATTCTAACTAACTGTAACTACTTAACTACTCTTTGTAGTGGAGGTACATGCCTCGGAAACATTTTATTACATTTACATGACTTCATTTAAAACAAAATAAAAGATGATAACTCCTAATCTAAGGGAACTGATGTTTCTGAAATAGCAGCTGACTCAATGACTGTTTGCGGCTGAACGGCGACTTGTTGTTTGGCTGGAAATCCCTTTTCTGTGTCGATAGAAAATTTCTTGCATTCCTTCCAGAGTTTATCTTGAGTTATCGGAGCATTCTTATAATGATGATATTCCAGTGTAAAGGCAACAACTTGGCTGTGAGTAAGGTTACTTGTGAACAATGTCTTTACCATCCATAACAGAAGAAAATGCCTTTGTAGAAAATTGAATACTGTTTCTCCCTTCAATATCTGTGTCTTCTCATGTCGGCCATTTGCTCTGCTTTTTGCAAATATTAATTGATCCTCATAAAACTTCCAGGACATAATCTCACCTCCCTCCCTCCAGCATGAGGGCAATCCTGTTCTCGTCAACTTATCAAACGAAATATCAAATTTCTTAACTATCTCTTTAATTCCCTGTAACCGTTTCTCTGAAGCCTTTAGAAGGTCATTTTTAATGATCATTTTGTTTACCTCTTCAGCATAGAAGTACCTATCCAGTATCCCCATATCTTTCAACTCTTCATCTGTCTTGTCATTAATAAAATTTATGAATTTTTTGGCCCAATTTGATCTTTTAATAGCAGCCTGCTTATCTGATAACAACTCCTTTTCATGCTCTGAGACAATGTTTTTCTCTCTGGCAATTATGATCATGGAATCCCATTTAGACTGCATTTCTGAAATGATCTTGTTCCAGATGAGATCCTTAGCTTTGATCAGGGAAATATTTCCCTTCAATTTTTCCTTGAGCTCTTTGATCTCATCCTCAGCTTTCTGTAGCTTCTGCTCATTCTCCTGTGCTTTTCCTTCCCATCCTTGCATCAACTTGATAGCTGTGGCCAATTCTGACTGGGCTTGTTTGCAATCTCTTTCCGCCATCTTTAACTCTGTGGTTAGCTGAACAACCTGGGCTTGAGGATCAGCTCCACCTGCAGAAAAATCAAAAGTACAAGTGTGGTTCTCGATTTGACTCTGTAAGGTTATAGCAGTCTGCTTTACCTTATTGAGTTCTTCGTCCTTCTTCATCAACTGCTGTCGCAATTCCTCTTTTTCCTTTTCAACCTCTGCTACTTCGGCCGCCAACGAGTGCTCTGTAGCCGGCAATTTCAACTTTTTCCTTAATGAAGATATCTCTGCCTATGCACTCTTCATAAGTTTTTGAATTGCGCTTTTATCATTTGGATCAACCCCAATTTTCATTATGATTTTCTTCAGTTCTTCATTTTGAGTAGTTAACGCCCTTGCATTGGCTTTTTCCATCTTGCATTGTTTGACAACCTTAGCAAGCATACTTTCTATCTTGACCGTTGTAGCATTGGTCTTGCTCAAATCATTGACAATCAACTGACCTGTCTGCATGTGGAGATTCATTTTGTCCCACAAGGGGATCTTTTTCACGTCCATGACTATGTTCAACTCCTTAAAGCTGCCTGAAGGTCCAAGGGACATTCCTGTCAGATGCGAAAACGCCATCTTAAACTGATCTTTCTCCAGATCCATTACCGTCAATAGTCTTGTTTGGTCAGCAGCTATATGGTGCTCTGCCTGTGTTTCTATGTTGGCCTTTATTCTTTGGTTCTTTTCTTCAATCTGTGAGAACACTTGCTTCATGGAAGGAGCCTTTTCCAAATGAAGTTCCTGTCTGCTAGGAGATGAGGGGCCACCTTGTTCTTCACTGACCTGGAGAGTAAAACCAGGTGAATTAGAAGAATGATCTTCTGCTAATTTAGTCCTTTTCTCCTCTCGGGGTTCCTCCTCATCGATCTAAATAACATCATCTCTTCCTCTTTTGCTCATCCTTTCCAGTATTGCAGGTGTTTGAATATTGATCCTTGATGAACTTGGCCCTCCTGGATTAGCCAATTTCTCTAAATCAGGTTTACTCACATGAGTAAAAGCAGCATACCCATTCTCGACCCTTTTTTTTGAAATAATCCCATGTGGATCATAGGCCCATTTCTCTCCCAACAGCAACTGTGTCTCTCCCAATATTTTTGATACCTCCTCAAAAGCTTGTCTTGTGTTAACAAAAAAAGGGCCTACACTCATAGGCAACTTGTACATTAATTCTTTATTCATGGGAAGAAAATGAACTTGATCCACATTAAGACTTTGCCTTATAAATTCCAAGGCAAAAAGTCTCATCGGAACAAAGGTTGGGAGCCTATAAGGCTCGATACTGACTCCATATAGCCTTATCTCAGAGTAATCTTCAAAAACAAACCAATCTCCAAATTTACAATTAGGTCCTAATTGCAAGAACTCCTGGGCCTTTGGCAGGAAGCATGGAGGAAGAGTTCCATTCAGAATTTTATAAGCAGTGGTCATGAAATGGTCCACAAATTCAAACAACCTGGCTTCGTTTTCTTCTTTTCTAACCATATCAGTCCAGAGTAAAACTGACTGCTTGTTTTTATTACTATCCATTATATTTAAACCCACACTCATAAACTCTTCAACGTTCTAATATAAGAATAAATAAACTACCAGTGAGGGAAATCTGAAAAAACCTGTTAGAGGGAAGGCGATCAATTGAGAATTCACCACTTCCTGCCAAAAGGATGGGATATCTAGCGCCACCCCTGGTTTCATCATAAGAGCGAACATCCCCAAGGCTGCCTTGTCAATTTCGTGATCATCATCTCTCCCCAAAATCTCCATAATACAGCTAAGAACTGGCCTGTATTGAACATTAAACGCCTCCAAACTGAACTTTCCCGTTTCAAATTGAGTCTTCTCTGGACTTGATACCAAAAACGACATGCAACGATTAAACTCTTCATTTGAAAGCTCTTCGAAATACTGAATCAACGAATCTTCAGAGAACTGCAAAGGAGAATCATTTTCTGGAAAACATAATGCCTGACGCATTAATTGAGTTGAAACCTGCAGAATATTTTCCCCTTGGGAATTCATAACAAAACACTTTCCGGGGTACATAGACGAAACTAACCAAGAAATAAATTCGGGGAAGAAATGAGTTTTTGGAATACAAGCGGACAACACTCCCGAAATTTGCATAGCAGAAAACACAGGTGACTTGTCAGTGTTCAGGGTTACTTGATAATGCAAGAGAGGATGGTTTACGGATGACGCGGTATCATGAACATCTTTCTCGCTATCTAGGAGGGGATTGAGACTTGACAAACCAGACAATGATGTTCGCTTGGCCATGATTGACAGGAATTTGAAAACAATTCGCGAAATACTGAATAGCGCAAAGGTGGCGGGACGCAGTTTAAACAGGGCAAATAGTCACAATTAAATCACAATAGGACGGAAAAACCCCATTTATAGACAACAGGAACCATAATAAATGCAAGGGTGACGTGGAAATACAGCTAACAGTGAATGACAGCTTGCTTACCACCTCGACGGATGACGTAATGCGGGGGGTTTGTGAGTACGGCGGAGAATTCCTACCCATACCCCCCGTAATTAATCAGGACCGTCGATCATCAGATTTCTGAGATCTCACCGGTCAACTGCGGGGGGTCGGGATTTGATAACCGACGGGCTAATTGACCCCCCGCAATTGCATATCCAAATGCTTCTTTGCGTGATTGTGACTTCCGCTCCGGAAGCTGCTCGAGCTTTAACCTTAATACATATATATATATCAACCTAAGGTCGGCCCGCTCCATGTATAAAAATAAAAATGGAAATACATTGCATTCCCCTCTTTTTTATGCTAAAGTATAAAAACTTCATACTATAGCATATTTTCGAATTCATATATATTTTTTTTAAATTTTCTTTTCAAAATTTCAAAAATGAAATATAAAAAGGATATGTAGATACTGATCCACAACAGGATATTTAATTAAACCACTATTTAATTAATATTCTTGGTCATATTTAACCCAAAATAGGAAAATTAATTCGATAAATCATTATTTATCTTATTAATTTCTTGGAATAATTATATAAATCACTATTTAATAATATTCCTTGTTAAATTTGACTAAATCATTTATAAATAATTAAATAAATCATTGTCTATTTAATTATTCCTTAACCATATTCTTAAAATAATAAATAAATCATTCATTTATTTATTATTTTTTAAATAAAGGGTTTTGACCAAATTCAAATTCCCTTTCTCTCCGACAAAAATAATAAAATATTTCATAAAAGTTGGATCTAGATTTGGTTAATAATATTTTAATTATGCACCAACATCTAGACTAACTCAATATTTTGTTATAAATAGAAGGGTTTTTCATTCATTCACTGCCTTTTATTACCTTTAGATCACCTTTTGATCTATATTTTTGGTCTGACTTTTATCCTCCATCATTGTCATATTTTTCTGCTTTTGCTTGTGAGCTCCCGTTGAGTTCCTTTTTTTCTGGGTTTTCTACACCATCAAGAGAGAGAGATCTTAGATATGAAGTGCTAAGGACATACAAGAACCCATTCCATTAAGGGGGACTGGTAACATCTTTCTATGTTCCCTTCCCAGGTGTCATAATACAAAAAATTCTTTAAAAATTCTTGTCATTTCCATTGGATGCATGGAGCAACTCTTGCTTATTTTTGTTGTTTAATGTCTTTAACTACATAGATCTGTATTTTTGTAGCATTTATTTTGATCAATAACTGCAGATCTAAGGAAATTGACAGCCACATTTGATGTTAGGGTTGTTTGTTATGCACGCCTAAAATGAGTTTTTTCTGTATGCTTGCGATTAGAATTTACACTAACACGACGCAAGAGTGTTCATTCCCCATTTTAGATACTCTGCTTGAAATTCAACCAAGTCTTTTTCCTTTCCTGTTTTCAGCTTCTTAATTCCAATCTCCACCCCCTGTAATGTGAAGATCTTTGTAGTTGTGTTGAGCCCCAAGGGAGGCTCAGCCTCTGATTCTTTCTCATAGAGTTTTCTTGCATATTCAAACCATTGATTGGTTGTAATATTATTTTCAATTTGCTTCTTCCTTGGTTGAAGTCCCTGCCAGAAAATCTTTGGGTTATTCTTGCCTAGATATATTAACTCTTCTCACCTTGTTTGCATGAACTCATATTTTTTCCTTTTTAGTATTTGCTTATATAACTTTACATTCATCTTCTCCTTGCATGTCTTTTTCATGTTTCTCCTTACCATTTTTCATTCCTCATCAAACCAAGCATTTACAAGAAAACAATTTGATTCTGATTTCCTATTTTTTGCTCTTTTGCATTTCTCAAGTGCCCTTTAAATTATATTTTTTAACTCATGATTGTTGAAGCTTTGGAATCCAGTTTTCTCTTTCTAAATTAATCTCTCCAGCATTGTCTTGAAGATAGTACAATTTTATTGTGTTAGAAGAATTTTTCCATGACCTTTCATATAAAACCATGACCCAGATGAAACCATGACCTTTCATATTAAATGTAAAATTATATGAAATCTCTCTCTCCAAATGACTATCTTATAACTCGAAGAAAGAAAAATTCCCTCCAAAGTTGGTCTCAAAAGGTTCCCTCCGAAATTTCTTCCCAAAAGTTTCCCTCCAAAATTTGCTCCAAAACATTTTACTTAAAATTTATCTTCGACATTTTTCTTGTAGTTTCTCTTCCAATTATTTACTCAATTTTTTCAATAAAATTTTCCTTCGATACTTTCCTTCCAAAATCAATAAAAAATTGTATTCTAATTAGCTAACATTCATTGTGTAGTTAAATCAATTTTCACATTTTAAGTTTTATTTTTTATCCTGCAATTGCCAAATTTTAAATTGATCCACATAGTGTTTACTATATATTCACTTTCCTCTTTTCTATTCATCGCATCACATCTAATATCACAAAGCATGGTTAAAAAACTTAGAGAAATTTATGAAATATTTATAGAGTAATCAAGAATACATTCAACTAGTAAAAGCTTTTGCATTTAACAGGTCAGTATTTTTTTCCTATTTTTACCATTTAAAAAGAAATTTACATCAGTAAATTATGTTAGTTTTTTATATTTTTGTGAAAAAAAAACAATTTTTTTAACTATTTTCTATTGTTTTGAAAGAAAAAACTAATAAAATTTTAGAATATTTTAGTAGAAAAATACATAAAAATGTTTCAAAAAACACATTTTTAAAATTTTTAGGAGATAAAATACACAAAATAAACATATTTATAGGTTTGTTAAGAGAAAAAAAAAAACCCATATTTTAAGACACTAAAATGGGAAAAACAAATAAAAACATTACTTTTAGTATACTTGCAAATGAAAAAGAAATAAAACATTAGAAGTATATATATTTTTAAAATTTTTGTTATTTTTTTTGGATTGTAGACTTTTTTTTAAATAATTTTAAGAACCCTAATGGGGGTGAATCTAGAGGGAATATGGAGGATAGGAGGTCGTGCCTTACAACCATACATGGAGAGCGAAGTTCATCCTGGGGGTGGTTTGTTCACCCCCTTATGCATGCATAAGCATGTGACTTGAATTTCACCTGGCCTGATGAGTTATTCCCTGATGATGGTTTCAAAGAGTGAGTTGTGTTTCAATTTTCGAGCAGAGATTCAACAACCAGCTCTTTTGCCTCAAGAGCAGAAGAAGGGAGGGAATTACAAGTGCAGTCTGTAGGTTTTAACCCTGAACAGAAATTATCTACACATGAATCTTATAACAGAAAATAAACAATAGCGAGAGCATAAAACATAAAACAGATAAACACAGAGATTTTCCCCTGGATCCCAAATTGGGACGACCAGCTTGATTTTTTCATTATATTCCTTTTAGTGTTACAACACATATATATACATGCCGAAGCATACATAAACCCCAATCCATTAACCCTGGATTAGAACATAACCGTAGTTCCCTTGACCGGATCTACAAAATACCAGGAGTCGAAAACCATCATACCCCTAAAACCATGTGCAAACTCATGCACAAAACATGGGTGGGTCCGCATATGAGTGGGACCGCATACCAAAAAAAATTTAAAATAGTCATGGAAAGAACATATACACATACCCAAATATTCTTCTCCTAATTTATGTTGCTTTTTCCACTAAATACAGTATATTTAAATATTTGGCTAATTCTTCAACACCATTGTTTCTCTACACCAAGAGAAACTTGTAAGTTCTTTAGATTTCGTCAATGCATCCGCAACATTCTTCAGCAGTCCACTCACTTAGTACCTTTTAGCCTAAACCATATTCCCACGTGACATTAACATCAATGTGCTTTCACTTTCGAATACCATGTGGTTCTAGCTAAGATAAATGACTTTGGCTATCATGTGTCATCCTTATAGTTTAATAGACTTAACCCCCATACTTTCTGAACACAACTGTGGTCTGAACTGCCTTTAAGTCGATGAGTGGTCGCTATGTGTATTCTCGTTTCCGTAGTTATGCTACCAGCGCATCGTCTTTACTTGCCATCCAACTGACCGCACCTCCAAATAGGCTAAACACATACCCACTTGTAGATCTTCTTTGGTCCAGATCTCCAGCCCAGTCTGCATCAACAAAACCACGAATGTCCAACATTATTTCTAATCCTGGTCTTCCTTGGTAGCACAAGCCATAATCACTAGTGCCATGTAAATATCTGAAAATCCGCTTCACTGCTGTCCAATGCTCCTTCCCTGGGTTTGACATAAACCTGCTCAATACTCCCACTGCATGTGCAATGTCTGGTCTAGTACAGACCATTGCATACATCAGGCTACCCACTGCACTTGCATATGGAACACGGGACATATTCTCCTCTTCTTCTTGTGTCTTGGGACACTGTTCAGCAGACAACTTTACACCTACAGGAATAGGAACATTCACCGGTTTACTATCCTGCATATTGAACCTCTGCAATATAGTCTCGACATACTTCCTCTTGTTTAACCAGAGCTTCCTCTTTGCCCGATCTCTCTTAATTTCCATGCCCAAAATATAGTTTGCAGCACCCAGATCCTTCATGTCGAATTTGGAGAACAGTTGGGTCTTCAAATCTTGGATAATTTCTTTGTCATTTCCAATCAACAACATATCATCCACATACAAGACCAAATACATAACACGGTCACCAATTAATTTAAAATAAACACAGTGATCCTCCTTTCTTCTGGTGAAGCCAAGTCCCCGTATATAGGTATCAAATTTCTGATACCACATCCTTGGTGACTGTTTTAACCCATACAGAGACTTCTTCAACCTGCATACCAGTTCTTTCTTACCCTTCACCATGAAGCCTTCAGGTTGCTTCATGTAGATCTCCTCTTCTAGATCCCCGTGAAGAAATGTTGTCTTCACATCCATCTGTTCTATCTCAAAATCAAATGCAGCAGCAACAGATAAAAGTAATCTAATAGAAGTAACCTTGGCAACAGGAGAAAAAATATCACCAAAATCAATTCCCGGCACCTCGGAATAACCTTTCGCTACCAACCGAGCTTTGTATTTCTCCACCTTGCCTTCTACATTCATCTTCTTCTTAAACACCCATTTGCTCCCAATGGGCTTCCTTCCAGCCGGCAACTCCACCAAATCCCATGCATCATTTTTGTGCAAGGATACCATTTCATCAACCATGGCCTCCTTCCATAGTTTTCCATCCTATGAATCTACTGCCTCCCTAACATTTCTGGGTTCATCATCAGTTATAGCTAAGGAAAAACCTGAACAGAAAGCAGATGGACTATACCTTTCTGGTTGCCTTCTTTCCCGAACTAATCTTCTCAAAGTTGGAGTTTGTGGCTCTTCATCTTCTGAGTCTTCTTCTGTTGTAGAGTCCGATTCATCCTCCTTTAGCTCAAACTCTATCTTCTCAGGTTCCTTTGGTAGGACTTCATGTTTAACAACATCTTTCACTTCTCTAAACACCACATCTCGGCTGTACACAACCTTCCTTGTTTCTGGGTTCCAAAGCTTGTAACCCTTTAAACCATCCTTATACCCAATAAAGATGCACCTTTCAGATCTATTATCCAACTTGGTCCTTTTCTCCTTTGGAACATGTACATATGCATCACATCCAAATACCCTTAGATGTGAAAGAGAGGGTTTCTTACCAGTCCATACCTCATGTGGGGTCTTATCCTCCAACGCCGATGAAGGTGATCTATTAACTAAGTAACATGCAGTCTCCACTGCCTTTGCCCAGAATTCTTGTCCTAACCCGGTACCACTAAGCATGCTTCTTGCCTTTTCCATCAGTGTTCTATTCATTCTTTCTGCAACTCCATTTTGCTGAGGTGTGTATGGATTAGGCTTCTGCTGTGCTATACCACACTTCTTATAGAACTCTTCAAATTCCTTCTTGCAGAACTCCCCACCATTATCTATCCTTAGCGCCTTTATCTTCTTCTCTGTCTGGTTTTCCACCAGAGCCTTAAATTCTTTAAATTTTTCAAAGACTTTAGATTTCTTCCTCAAGAAATATATCCATGTATTCCTTGAGAAGTCATCTATGAATGAAACATAGTACACATACTTTCCCAGTGATGGAACTAACACAGGTCCAAACACATCACTGTGCACAAGTTCTAATATCTTGTTCGCCCTCTTAGCACCAGAAGGAAAATTCACCCGATTATGCTTCCCATATACACAATGTTCACAGAAATCGAAATCCAGAGAGCAATTAGACATACCTTCTACCATACCATTTCTATGTAGTATCTGAAGGCCCTTCTCTCCAATATGTCCAAGCCTTTGATGCCATAGCATGTTCTTTTCTCCGCAGACAAACTAAGCTTCGCTCCATTCGACCCTCCATATTTCTCCGTCTTCTATTTCCTCCGACAGCAAGGCTGAGACAATGTCATCAAAATTCAAGGTAGTTGTGTTGCTACCTATTGCAATAACCAGACTATCCCACGAGTCTGGTAGAGAACACAACAAACTGATGCACTTATCTTCATCCGAGATTTTAATATCAACAAATGATAGTTGACTTACCATAGTATTGAAGGCGTTCAGATGCTCTGTCACCGAGTCTCCATCCTTCATCCTCAGGTTATACAGCTTTTTCCGCAGGAACAACTTATTCACCAGAGACTTAGATTGGTACAAAGTCCCAAGTTTTTCCCACAAATTTTTCGCCGTAGCTTCCCCAGATACATTCAACAATACTGAATCTGACACACACAACCGTATTGTGCTCTTAGCCTTCCGATCCAGTTTCTTCCAGTCTTCATCTGACATTGCCGTTGGTTTAGTACCTGGATCTACCGCGATCCACCGATCTTTATCCACCAGCAGATCCTCCATCTTGAGCTTCCACAACTCAAAACTTTGACCATTAAATTTCTCGATCTCTATCTTTCCGCCGCTCGCCATATTCTTTCACCGCAAGAATCGATCCTGCAGATCTCCCACTGCACAGGGTCTACCACAGGCCCGAGCAAAAAACCCTCAACAAAAAAGGCGTCCCCTTGAAGCCGAAATAGCTCTGATACCAAATGTAGTTTTTAACCCTGAACAGAAATTATTCACACACGAATCTTATAACAACAAACAATAGCCGAGAGCATAAAACATGTGCCGTATAAACACATAGATTTTTCCCCCGGATCCCAAATTGGGACGAATAAATTTTGATTTTTCATTATAATCCTTTAGTGTTACAACACATATATATACATGTCGAAGCATACATAAACCCTCTAACCATTAACCCTGGATTAGAACATAACCATAGTTCCCTTGACCGGATCTACAAAATACCAGGGGCCGAAAACCATCGTACCCCAAAACCATGTGCAAAATCATGCACAAAACATGGGTGGGTCCGCATATGAGTGGGACCACATACCAAAAAAAAAAATTCTGGGGCGCTGCCGCCCCCCCTGTGACCCCCCTGCTGCGCCCGGCGCAACGTACAGCGCGTGGGGCTAGTCGTGGAAAGAATATAACACATACCCAACACAGTCAACTGAATATTCTTTGGCCTTGGATCAATTGGAACACTTGGAGGGAAATTTATAACAGGGATAGTCAAATTTTTGTGCTATGAATTATATGGTGGATTAAATGGGAAGAGGTTGCAGGTGAACACTAGTTGCATAGGTAGAAAGAAAATCTTAGGGATTCCTCACGATTTTTACATTATGGGACTCATAGAAGCACCACCAACTTTGAGTGTGATGCTCCCCCTAGTATATGTTAACTCGGTACTCCTTTTCTATTATGTCTCATCTAATTCGCATGAATTGTTTTTGAATGCTTTTGGGCATATCAAAGGGAAAGTGTTAATCAGTCTAGGGGTTATTGTATATGCTCACATTGTTCTAAACAACCCTCCATTATATAATTCTAGTATATGTCTTAATATATTTGTCACAACCTTCCCCTTTCACAATTTATCTTATGGTCACGGTAAGTTTATCTTGGTTTGGGGTTCTCTATACTTCCACCAAATTCCGCCACTTTCAGGGTTGTAGATAATTTGGGGTTTGATTTTTTTCTTGGATATCCTTCATGCTCCTCCTAGGTCGATACTTTCAGTTGTTTTATATTGTTGGTTTTTTGCTATAGGGGGGTGAATCTTCTAGGCGCTATGTTATTCTTGTTCTTATCTATGGTCGTCTCACCCTGGCCTATATTTAACCTATTTCATATGGAATTTTTGTTTTGGGATATGTGATATCTTTGGCTTGGCATTGTGTGTATTGAGAATTTACTACTGGGATCATATTTAATTTCCTTCCATGTAATTCCAGCACATGTGAACGGGGGGGAATGTGGTGGACCCCAGCCCCACAACCACGCCCAATAGTAGGCCCAAGAATCCACTAATAATTTTCATGTTGATGTCCCTCCAATCACCCAGAATGAAATTCAAAATTTGGAGTCTCGTGTGGTTCGTGACATACAATCCTTCTCAAATTTCGAGATCCAAAAAGATATAGGCTACCCAGATTCCTGACCATACGTATACCCAGGGAAGAAGGAAGAATTATTATTACACGTCATTTTGTCACCATGACATTTGACGATTAAAATGGATCTCTCACCATCCATACACATGTTTCAATGCACTCCCTTGCAATTCAAACATCTATATTCCTTGAACAAATCATGAATTTTGGGTTACATGTCATTTGGCTTGTTTAGCATGACTTGTGCACTTTTCCTAGTCAGTTTCTATGCATGCGCAGTTTCTTCCATTGAAACCTACGCAGAAATGCGCTATTCTTCCATTACAGACTGCACACATTAGTCAATGAAAAGTAAAAATAAAAAATAAGTTCTAGAAGCCTTGTTGGGTGAATATATCACAACTAGAAGCTTCTAGGTCATATCTATATGAGCCAAACCCTTTTGAACATGGAGCTAATTCCCTTGGATCAAGGAATCGTAATCTTACTATTAAAGGATCTCATCCCTGTTTTGTGGATCTGAAACCTCCTCCATTTGTCCTATAAATTGAGTAGAGGCCAGAGGGTTAAGGGAGTTCACAAAAGATAGTCTTATGCTGGTAATTTTGGATTAGGAATCTTATCATCCAAGGAGAAGGATTTGAGACATTTAGGAGGAACCTCATGACATCAAGGCATGGTTGTAAGGATATTCTTTTATCTCTGAATTAATACATTTGAATCCTTTTTCTCATTGTGTTATATTATTGAAGTAATAAATGGTTTATGCTCTTTATGTATTCATTAAGGTGATCTCAATTTCTAATATCCTTCATCATTAGATTAAGCTTATTTTCGATCATTAGATTGCATATACCTTTGTTCCCTTATATTTTTGTGTTTGTAGGTATCATCAAAGCATTGAGGAGCTACATCGGGACGGATCAGGGATCTTCATCAAGAATTTTGAAAAGAGGTAAGAGCACCACTCTCATTCTCATATTATAAATATTTAAACGAAGTTAGCTTAGGGAAAGAGCTATTCTTATGTATGTTTGTATCTTGTTTTCCTTTAGGAATATAGGGATATCACTTCTATCTGCAGAAGGGATTTGTTCATATAACAAATTCGCGACTCCGATGGGGAACGTCTTGATTCTCTAGTTTTACCTTGGGTTTGATTTCCAATTTTTCTTGTTTGACTGCATTTGAATGTTTGAAAATTTATGAAATTTTAGATTCTCTCGGTTGATAAGCCTTGATTTTATTTTATTTTTAATTTTCCTTGACTTGCACGGTTCTATTTCAGCAACAGAGCGCAGATTTGTGCAGCTTTATCTTAGCAACAATGCACATGTGCACTGGATTGAACTGACTAACTACGCAACCCTTTGAATTTTTTCAAAAAATATAATATTTCTTCTGATCATAGTCTAGTTTTTAATTTTTGAATGGTCATTTTTCTTGTTTTTATCTTCAGAACCTTTTGGTGAATTTGATTGAGCACCATAGTGAAGCCTTTTTGGGAATTCATCATGTTCACTTTTTTTTAGTAGGGTTTGGTCTATTTTGTTCGTTGATTCATAAAAAAAGATATATTGTTGTTTGAAATCTTTGTTTCCCTTTCTTTTTCTGTCAAACACACTAGATTTGTTATTAATCTTACTTGTTTGAGAAAAATATTTTTCTTATTTGTGAAGGATCTTCTAGAATATTGAAGTTAGGGTTTTCTCAAAGTAGTGTTTTTATGAAAATTACTTATGTTTGTTGAATATCAAAAGAGAATTATTCCTTTCTTAGTTTTAGGTTTTCATAATCGCGTTCATAGGCATCATTAATTACGAGCATTCATTACGAAATTTTCTTTCTAAATTTTTACGGGTTTTTCCATAAAATTTGAAGAATTGTAAGTGATTGATTGCGAAAGATATTTTGATTGTTTATTTGACTTAAGAAAATTCAAATTTTTTAGTTTCTGATAATGAATAGTTTTCATAGTGAAGTTGGCTTTTCATGAAAAATAACGTTTTGGGATTTTGAGTTTTGCATTTCTTTTTTAAAATTAAACAACCTATCACTTTCCCTCAACTAGGAATTCATTGAAAGAAAAAGATCACAATTTCATTTTTGATACATTAGAGTATTTTGAGTCGGTTGAAATATCAACAGTTTCACCTCCATATCCCTCTGAGTAAGTAACAGCCAAATAACACAACGTTAATTAAAATCAATCTAGATTTTTTTACATTTTTAGGGCTCATGTATAAATTACACCAATGGATTCAATCCGATCATGCAATGTACTAAAACAAGATATTGAATCCTTCTACAATATTTTCGGAATATAAATCATGATCGCTTAATCACATGAAAGTAAGAGAAATAAGTAAATCAATCGCACAACACAATATTTTCCTGGGGAAAGAAACTACTCAAAACCCCTCCATATTTATTGTATAATCAACCAAGGAATCATGAAACAATATAATGCATGTGTGCTCACAAGAACCTCATACACTCTACCAATGATCTCACACCGATCTAGGCACAATTTGACAAACACATATTGAATTTTCAACCCACCTTCAGCCTACCTTGCTCACACAATACCTAGGCAAAATAATTCCTATTTAAAAAGAATTCCAACCTTCCTTGACTGCACAATCTATCATGGGTGTCATAATCTATCATGGGAAATTCACTAATAATACAACTGATAGTTTACATACCTTTAACCTTTGTCTCAATTGGGTCGTCATCAGAATTGACATGCATGTCGCTATTAATAGTGAATCATCAGTTACTTGGTAGATCACTACTTGTGAATTAAATCTATTTTAATTCACATGACCTTCCACTAGCTCATCACTCAGTTAGAACTAGTTAAACTAATTTTAACTCAATTAATTTGAGTTAATTGATTGCACTCACACCACACTAGTGCCACAACTACAACTGGACCCTCTAAATAATATAATCTCTCTACATGCCTCACCTTTGACCCTCAACTTGAAATTCTTGAGCTAACTAAGTATATCACACTTAGTTAACTATTACAATTTTTTATGAGATAAGATTACAATTTATTGTCCAATTTATTTAAAAATTAGATGCCCATGTTTAGCACTAATGTCTCATTGAATTCCTCACTCATGTGTGACTGGAATCCCACACTAGTATGTGGTGAATTTTCTTGTTGAATTTCAACAGCTCATTCAACCAACATAGATCAGGTTAGTGTTTTGAGAAATGGAAGTGACTAAACTTTCCCAAGTTAAAAACAAACAGTAGAATCTTGTGGTAGGGAGTAAATCCAGTTATTACAGTTTTTCTCTGGAAAGCTCTTCTTACACAATATCTAAGCACGAGGCCATGTTGGACCCAGTGAAGTAATTGTACCTACTTCATTGGTAAAGATAGAATATTTCACACATTACAAACAATGCCGAAAGGTACTTCGGGTCACTTGTTAGTAAACCTCAAATTTACCATGTCGAGGAGCTTTCAAGGGGATTGAGCTTAGTTTCTTTTCCCATGTGTGTACATCGGACCTACGACTGTCCTCCTAGGTTGAATTGTGATAGTTGGTATACCTAGTGGCCATAATCTTATGGTTTTTTCCCAAGGTGATGGTAGAGGGAAGGTCTCTATTGTGCCTATAACAGACGTTGACTAGAATCACTTGGAATTTTTGGAGGGTAATCTTTATGTGAGATGGAATAAGTGGATTTACTTACACCAGACTATTTCATTAAGCAATTTGTCAAGGTAACTGGTTCCACCTGCTATATTTTCACATTAATTTCTGCGATGTTGGTTTTCATCACCAACTAGGGTCATCGATGTGAAACAACTATTTGTGTGGTTAGACTCCTGTATTTGATAACACGTGTTCATTTGTTTGTTTTTACTTTTTAGAGTATTTAGGTGTGATTTATTGACATTTTGCGATTTATTAATTAAAATTAATTGTGGCTGAAATACCAAGACACTCACGAAGAATGCAAGGTAACCCCCCTGAGTATGCATTGAGTCAATTAGAGAAAATTAAGGCTGAAAGGGAAAAATCAACAAGATCTAGATCTTGAGATCAACCTGAAGCATCTATTGTGGTACAATCTAAAAATGAAGTGAATCGACCTCGGGGTTTTGAAACAGACTTAGAAAAAACTGAACCAGTAATTACTAAAACCATTACGGTAGAATATGTCACTCATGAAGCCTCAGATACAAATTTAACTGTTGTGAAACTGGCTCCAAAAATAGAAGAAAAGAGATATCAACGCCTTAGAAATAAGCCACTTCGAGGGGGCAACCTCCAATAAATTACATGAATGAACAATTCTTGGATGATACAAATTACAAAACCTCCTTTCTATATATAGGAGTCCATGGGGCCACAATGTAATCCTAGTGGGCCACAATGTAATCCTAGCCGACCTAACAATAATAATGTAAGGGCACAATAATAACAATATGGGGGTTAAGGTGGGTACAACAATAACAATAAGGGGGTTACACTAACAACAATAAGGGACTATACTAGTAATATAGGGACCTAACATGCTCCTCTCCTTCAAAAAAGTGTTGTCCTCAATGCTTGAGTAGCTTTGGGTGCTTTTGTATAAAATTCTCATCCTCCCATGTAGAACCTTCAATGGGTAAGTTCTTCCATTTGATGAGATACTCTAAATTTGATCGATTTCGTAGCTGTCGAGTTCTTGTTTTTGTGACTGCTTCAGGTTCCAATATGGTTTTTCCTTCCTCATCAAGTTTTGGCAATATTGTTTGAACTGGAAGTTTGTCCCCTATAACCTTTTTTAAGCATGAAACATGGAAAACTGGATGCACTCGTGAAGAAGCAGGAAGCTCCAATTTGTATGCCATAGCACCAATCTTTTGCAACACCTTGTAAGGACCATAGTACTTTGGCGATAATTTATTATCCTTCTTAGCTTGCTTGAGGGAAATTTGTATGGCCGTAGCCGTAAAAATACCCAGTCTCCCACATCAAAACTTCTCTCACTGCGATGTTAATCTGCTTGTTGTTTCATTCGATTTTGTGCCAAATTTAGGTTATCCTTTAGGAGTTGGAGAACTTCTTGTTGATGCTCAATGTGATCCTCCACTGCTTGAACCCTATAATTTTCCCTTAAAGAAGATGTGATGGATGGTGGATGATATCCATAAAGTGCCATAAATGGGGCCATTTTTGCTGCAGTATGGAAGGAAGTGTTATACCACCATTCAGCGAGAGGTAACCACTTGACCCATTGGGCTTGCTTATCAGATACAAAACAACGAAGACATCCTTCCAAACATTTATTCACTATCTTTGGTTGACCATCGGATTGAGGATGATAAGATGAGCTATGAGCTATTTGAGTACCCAAACAAGAAAATAATTCCGTCCAAAAAATTTCTGTAAAAATGGGATCCCTGTCACTTACAATAATATTTGGGTTTCCATGTAGCTTTTGAATTGTTTCCATAAATGCCGTAGCAACTGTACTTGCTTTAAATGGATGAGATAATGCACAAAAGTGTGCATACTTGGTAATTATATCAACTACCACCATGATGACACTCCTTCCTTCGGACTTACGTAAACCTGTGATAAAATCCATTGAAATATCCTCCCAACATTGACTTGGAATGGCTAAACGTTGTAGAAGACCTGGGGTCTTAATTGTATCAACTTTATTTTTTTGGCAAACCAAACATTCCGCCAAAAAATTTTGAATATCAGATTTAAGGCCATCCCAAAAAAAAAAGTATTCACCCTATGGTAAGTTTTTTAAAATCCCTAGTGTCCTCCTAAAGGAGAAGTGTGCAATTCCAAAAGAATATTTTGTTTTAGTTGGGAATTCTTGAAAATATATAAGAGATATTTGTACCATAAGGAATCAGTTTTCCAACTAAATGTATCAGATGTACTAGGATCTTGCTGCAACTTTTGAATGAGTGTCCACACTTCTTCGTCCTTCTTCCATTCATCCCTTGCTTCGGTTATCCAATCTGGTTGGATAATAGAAATGGAACAAAGCAATGCTTCCACCTCTTCATCCTTTCTTGAAAGTGCATTTGTAACAACATTTAGTTTCCCTTTTTTGTAGATGATTTCAAAGTCATAACCCAGCATCTTTGTGACCCATTTTTTCTGCTCTTTTGAAGATAGTCTTTATTCCAAAAAGTGCTTAAGCTATCATGATCAGTTTTTACCTTGAAGTGTCTTCCCATTAGGTAAGGTCTCCATTTGTTTAGTGCATGTAGTATTACCAACATTTCCTTCTCATAATTAGCCTTTTGTAAATACTTTCCTTTGATTGAACGACTTTCAAAAGCAATGGTTCTTCCTTCTTACATTAAAACAACACCATTTCCATTTCCTGAGGCATCCCATTCCACAATAAAGGTTTTTGTGAAGTTTGGCATAGCGAAGACTGGTGCTAGGCACATTGCCTCTTTAAGATGTTCAAACGCCTTAGTTGCTTTAGGAGTCCATGAAAATTCATCTTTCTTCAATAATGTTTTTATAGGTGTTGTTATTCTCCCATAATTCTTAACAAACTTGCGATAATACCCTGTTAATCCGCGAAATCCGCGCAACTACTTTATGGTTGTGGGGACTTTCCATTCCTTAATGGATTAATTTTGTTAGGATCTACCTTGACACCCTCGTGAGATACAATATGACCCATATATTCCACCTCTTGTACTCCAGAGAAACATTTGGATGTTTTTGCATATAATTGTTTCTCCTCAATAGTTTGAGCACCCTGTCAACATGTTGAACATTATCCTTCCAAGACCTGTTGTAGATTAGTATATCATCAAAAAATAATAGCACAAATTTTCTAAGGAAGGGTTTGAAAATGGAATTCATCAACCCTTGAAATGTATAAGGTGCATTGGTAAGGCCAAAAGGCATGACCAAAAATTCATAATGACCCTCATGAGTTCGAAACACTGTTTTTGGAATATCTTCAGTCTTCATTCTAATTTGATGATATCCTGAATGAAGATCCAACTTGGTAAAATAAATTTCTCCATGTAATTCATCCAATAATTCATCAATCACAGGAATGGGAAATTTATCTTTAATAGTGAACTTATTGAGCTCCCTATAATCCGAACACATGTGCCGTGATCCATCTTTATTATGCACCAATACTATTCGGGCAGAGAAAGAACTTTAACTAGGTTGAATTATACCAGCCTCTAACATTTCTGCAACCATACATTCAATTTCGTTGTTTTGGACATAAGGATATCTGTAAGGCCTGATGTTTGGAGGAACACTTCTTGGAATCAAATGAATAGCATGATCATGATCACGAATAGGTGGGAGTCCTTTGGGAGTATCAAACACCTTGGAATGATTGTCCAAGACTTTCTGGAGATCAGGAGAAATAGATCATTTTGATGTTGGAACTTCTAGTGAGAATAATTGTGAAATTACGCCTCGTTGTTCTTTCTTCATAAGCTTTGTCATGACAATAGAGCTTATTATCTTTCCTGGCTTCCCCACGATACCCCGTAATTCGATTTTCTTTCCTTCCAAAAAAAATTTCAAGAAAAGTTCTCGAAAATTAAAAGCTATCGTCCCCAAAGATTGTAACCATTGTACTCCTAGTACAACATGAGCACCTATCATTGGGATTGAAAGCAATGGACTATTCAGTACATATTTCCCCATGGCTAGCTTGATATTATGGCATTTTCCTGAGCAATTTATAGTTCCTCCATTTGCAACCATCACTTGACATTCTGGTGCTGGGTATAGGAAGCAATTCAATTCCTTGGCTACCTTACAATGAATAAAATTATGGGTACTACCCAAATCAATCAACACTATTACCTTTTTCTTCTTGATATGTCCTTCTATCTTAAGAGTTTGAGGAGTAGTAATTCCTGCCAATGCATTAAAATGTATGGCCGGACTCAATTATTCTTCTTTTATGATTTCTTCCTGGTGTATATCCTCTTCTTTTGAAGTATCTTGTTCATTTTCTTCCTCCTCTTCACAATATATGTAAAATAATTTCTTCTCGGCACATTTATGACCTTTAGTGTATTTTCTATCACAACTGTAGCAAAGCCCTTTTGCTCTTTTTTCTTCCAATTGTTGTCGTGTCAACCTTGTAGGTTGTGGAAGTCTAGGAGTAGCAACACTTCCATATTTATGGATGTGAGTGGTAGGCTTCTTTGTCGCCATAATTTTACATTCAATTTTTCTTGCGAACCTGAATGCCTTATCCAATGAATCAGGTTCCCAAACGCGAACTTCATGTTGGATGTTATCCTTTAAAGTCCCTATGAAAACATCAATCCTGTGTTCCTCTAGAATATCAGTTACCCTTATATTCAATTTTTGGAAGTCCTCAATGTGCTCCACCACTGAACCCTTTTGTTTGAGATTTATCAATTGGCTAAAGAAGGTGTTGCTCTTTGTATCTTCATAATGTGCTATTATTTCCTCTGTAAAAATTGACGAAGTGACATTTTTTTTATGGGAGCAAAGCCATCGATACCATACAAATGTATTTTGTTCTAAATGTAAAGTTACAATGTGTACCTTTTTTGTGTTTTACACATTATTGAGATCAAAATATTGCTCCATCTATAGTATCCATGTTACGGGATCCTTGCCATCAAATTTCCTCATATCCATCTTTGGAATATGGTGGTTCTTCAATCCAACATTAGAGTTTATGAAATCATGATTAACATTTGTTTTTTCCTCATCATGAGTTTCTTCTACCATCTTTTTGCCATTAGGAATCATTTCTTGTATCAACTTTGACAAACCTTCCTTCAAACCTTCCATGTCTTCCTTCAAACCTTCCATTTTTTCTTCCATACCATCCTTCAAACCTTCCATTTTTTCTTCCATGCCATTCTTCAAACCATCCAACGTAGTTTCCATACCTTTCTTCAAACCATCCATCTTAGCTTCCACGCTTTTCTTCAAAACATCCATTTCATTTTTTGTTGCTCTTTGCAAGAGCGAAATTTGGTGCATTTGATCTTGTAATTTTGTTATGTCATGTTGCATTTCTTCATCTTCATGAGCCATAGTAGAGCCTTCTAGAGGCTTAATGGGTGTTGAATTCTTTTTAGGGGAAATTTTAGAACCCAATATTGATATCTATTCTACAATATGCCCTTGGAATCAGTTCAAATTGATTCTTCAAACAAGACTTATGCAATTCAAAAAAAATTACACACATTTTTCTTGCTTTTGAGGAACTCGATATTAAAATTGAATTATCTCTGTGATTGCAGATCTTCAACATCTGACATTTGGACCTATGGTAGCCCTCTGAATCCTCTTTCGAATTCCATAGGTCTGACCTGATTTGGATGCTTCAAGACAAAGTTATGTCCAACCTCCCACAATGACTTAATTATGGAATAGTTTAGTAGAGCGAATTTGTATGACTTGCGACATGTCACTGTTTTCTCTTTCAACTCTGAAATTGATCGACAGGAAACTACAGTCGGTGTACTTTCGGCCACTTTTTATAGAATTCCAATCCGATGCTCAGAGAGATAGTTATGACGCTTTTTCCATGATCACATCTTTGAGATGAAATTCGGGAGCCTGAAAAAGACCTAACTTCTACAAATCATATCTCCTAAAATATTGCAAACCAAGCTCTAAAATTTTGCGACGATGTTCCTTAAGATTTCAGCTTCGTTCTCTAAAAATTTTGTCTTCTAAAACTTCGTAGAAAAACAGCTATAGAGAAAAATCCACGATGACCTGTTTGGTGCAGCGAAACTCTAGAATCCTAAGCTCTAATACCAAATGTTGTGAAACCAGCTCCAAAAATAGAAGAAAAGAGATATCAATGCCTTATAAATAAGCCACTTCAAGGGGGAAACCTCCAATACATTACATAAATGAATAATTATTGGATGATACAAATGACAAAAACTCCTTTCTATATAAAGGAGTCCATGGGGCCACAATGTAATCCTAGCCGACCCAACAATAATAATGTAAGGGAAAAATAATAACAATATGGAGGTTACAGGGGTACAACAATAACAATAACGGGGTTACACTAAAACAATAAGGGACTATACTAGTAATATAGGGACCTAACACTAAGTTTGATGTTTCAGAACCTAAGTTTCCTTCAAACGTTATAGCCCCTACTCTTGCTCCACATTCACCTAAAGTAAAACTTATTATTACTGAGAATATTACTCCTGGTCTCATTAGTATTCAAGATATCACAGAAGATGAGGAAGAATAAACTCCCAGTAGTCCATTTTTTTTCAGTGAATAGACCTTCCTATTTATCCTTTTATACCGGACACTTGGTACCTTACACCTATTGACTTTGCATATTCATCTGGTTACGGTCATCCATGAAACCGCATTCCTTTTTACTCTTTGCCCAAAAATTATATGTTATAAATGGCTTCTAGAAGTATGTCTACCGATACATCCATATTTTTTACTTCTCCAGAAACATTGTTATATGGAGATCCTTTAATCCCTCCTGGATATCAGTCACTTAATGGGACTTTTTCAGGAGTGTCTCCTTCTCCTCAAACTTCTACTATATCATCTATTTTAACAACTTCTACTGCTCAGGACTTGACCTTAGAACAATACATTCATATGATTTCCAGCAGTGTAGGTAATCCTTGAATTAACCCAACAGGTGGTTATAATCCGCTTGGGGGCGAAACAACCTCCACCTAAAGGGAAACCTTTTGTTGGTTCACATCCTACAGTTGCATGACAACCTCTAGTCGAAAACTATCAAAGTTATGGTCTAATTCCTCAAGTTGGTTTAGTTCAACCCTTTCTGTCACAACCCTTAATAGGCAATCCTTATCCATGGATGAATACTATCTGGAATCCTTCGTTCGCTTAAAAATATTTGCAAGCTACTCCACAGATGCCGATTTACCAACCTGCTCAGTTCACTGGAAAAATCGTTCTTACTCAAGTCCAACAACTTGTTCAAGGAATTCCTCAAGTTAACCCACAGGTATCTATTCAACAACAAAGTCAACAACCTGGTTCGAGTAGTTGACATACTAAAACAACCTAGTACACCTAAAAGAACCATCCTGAGAACATTTCAAGTTTCTGATCCAGTTACCCCTCAAGTGTCGGTGCAGCCTATTACACAGGCTATCCCTCATATTTTATTATATCAAGTTGGACCTATAATCCAGTATATACATCAAATTCCTTTGGGATAACCTGGCATAGGAACTTTGCAAACAGTTTTTCAAAGCCATCCTTTTCAGGTCCCATTCTTTCAAGGTCACCCTTATCATAGCCATTTCTTTCAAGGCCAGCCTTTGCAAGGCCAACCCTTTCAAGGGCAGTATCAATTGGGACAGATAGGACCAAATCCGCCTTTCCAAAGTCAACCATACACTGGTCATACATTTCAGATATCATCTCAACCTCAATTTGGTATGGCTAACCCTGGTTATCCTGTAGTTATGTAAATCCAAATTGCTCAGGCTATTCCAAGATATCCTAGATATCCTCCTCCACGTACCAGACTTATCTCATAGGTTTATTACTTTCCACAATAGGATCCTAACTGGAAGTTACCATCTATTGCAACCTTAGATTTACCGTATTTGTTTCGGCTGACAAATGATCCAATTTACTATTTTCCTTTTTGGCCAAAAATTCCCACCAAGTTTCCCAGTGATATTCCAAAATTTGAAGGTAAATCGGGGAGAGGACCTTTCAAACCATGTCATGACATATCATCTTAGGTGCGCATCCAATTCATTAATTGATGATTCCATTCGATTATGACTTTTTCAACGAACCCTAATTAGTTCAGCCGCGAAATGGTACATTGAGTTAACACAAGCTTCTTTACACAATTTCAACGCCTTAGCCACTGCTTTATTGACCCATTTTCAGTTACCCATTTGTTACAATATTGGTACCAAAATTTTAACCTCATTAAAATAGAATGTGTCTACCTATATTTATGATCATATCCACAAATGGAGACGTAGACATCGTTTGGTTAAAGTTTTCATTCCATATCAAATTTTAGTTGAATGGTTTACCAAGTCTTTACTCCCAATAATTACTGAAGATGTTGCCAAGGGAATTGTTTTAATAAAAGACCAAGTCATAGCTCGTGCCCAATATCTATACCTAGTTTACATGCAGTTTGGAACTTTGTATGACAGAATTCTAGATTTTCCTCGCCCTGGTCAAATAAAAACAACTCCTTATGTCTCTCACGCCATGGACGGTGTAGTCGGTTCTGTTAGTACATCTAAGAGTCAAAATAAAATTTCAAAATCTAATACTCTGATTAGAACTTTACCTAATTCACCTAAAGGAAATTCTTCTCCCGAAAATACTTCTGATATTAACATTTTAGATTCATCTACCAATAAAAATAAATTGACCAGAGGTAAAAGAAGGGGAAGGTTAAAGCGAAATAGAAAAATCCCTCGAAATAGAAAACCGATAAAACCGAACCATCTGGCGAGAAGAAGAAACCTCGTTATCCTTGTTTAATTTTTGATGAGGATAACTACACCAAGGAGTGCCCTCATCATGCTGAAGTAACTAAATTCGTCAAAGGTTCACCCACCCATGTTTTTTTGAAGGATCAATTTCCTTCTCAAGACAGTAAGATGGTCTCTCATAATGCTTCTTCTTCCATCTCATTAACATATATCATGATGATGTATTCTCAAGTTATGGGTTCTACGAGATCTCAAGATTACAGATCTAAGGGTCTTGCAAATGGAAACAACGTTGGTTCACCCATTCAAGCTTCCATGCCAATTCCTCCTCCTTCTAAACCATTACAAATTGAGAAACATAGTTCTGACATGGATATTTGACCACCTCCTAAAGGTGTTCTTCAAAATTCATCTTTAAATCCACATGCGCGAGCTGCTCAAAATTACAACATTGTTGAAGATCTGCCTATGTCACCTTCAGCAATGTCGGCCCTTGAAGTGTTGAAAACTTGTCCAACACAAAGGAAATTTATTTTTTTGGCTATAGGAGCTATTTACCATCATGATTCTAATCTAATTATCTTCGATCTAGAAAATTATGTACCTATACTTCCGCATCAACTGGAATTCCAAATACCAGTTTTCATTAAAACCAAAAGATTTTTTCGTACGATAATTGATGAAGGAGTGTCTATGTGTATTATGCCAATTTCTTCTTGGAAATCCTTTAGTTCTCCAATGATCAATCAATCTCCCACAACTTTTAAAGCCTTTAATGGAATAGGTTTTCGCCCATATGGGATTCTTAATGAGCTACCTATAGACATAGATGGTAAAACGGTTGCTGTTGAAGTTGAGGTTGTTGATGCTCAACTTGAATGTAACCTTTTATTGGAACAAAGTTGGTCTTATGCTATGTCAGTTGTAGTCTCATCGTATTTTTGAATGATAATGTTTCCCCGCAAAGGGAAAATTGTAAAAGTAGACCAGCTATCTTACTATACTTCGGACCCTGCCTGTAATGACCCATTTCGATTTATAGTAAAAAGGATATTAGCATATATATGATGTATGCATATGATAGCTACATATGCGTACATCGCATGCACTTCACTAGTATACATACCTACTAATATTGGAAATTAGCTAAGTAGGTTAATAAATCAATTATCAAAATAAATACCTAACTTACCTTGATATAATAAATATATTATGTGAGACCTTTGATACGTACTATCGTATACGTGTATATATATATATATATATATATATATATATATATATATATGAGTAAAGAAAATAATAAAATATAAATTCAAGTTATTTGATTTATAATTTAAATAAGTAAATAAAATAATGTATTTAAATATTTAATAAAGTGAATTATTAAAACTATGAATAAAATAATAAGCATATTTATAAAACAATATATTAACTAAAATAAACCAAAAAAGAAATATAAATCAAAAGAAAATAATATAATAAATAAAAAAGGTGGCAAGTTCAAAATCCATGAGTCATGTAAGAAATAAATACATTTTAAATGGGATCTCTGTCACTTACAATAATCGTTAGGTTTCCATGTAGCTTTTAAATTGTTTCCATAAATGCAGTAGCAATTGTACTTTATTTAAATGGATGAGATAATGCACAAAACTGTGCATACTTGGTAATTCTATCAACTACCACCATGATGACACTCTTTCCTTGAGACTTAGGTAAACCTGTGATAAAATCCATTGAATTATCCTCCCAATGTTGACTTGGAATGGATAAAGGTTGTAGAAGACCTGGGGTCTTAATTGCCTCAACTTTATTTTGCTAGCAAACCAAATATTCCGCCACAAGCTTTTGAATATCAGATTTAAGGCCATCCAAAAAAAATTCTTTCTTCACCCTGTGGTAAGTTTTTAAAAATCTTGAGTGTCCTTCTAAGGGAGAAGTGTGCAATTCCAAAAGAATCTTTTGTTTTAGTTGGGAATTATTACAAAGATATAAGCGATCTTTTCACCATAAGGAATCATTTTTCCAACTAATTGTATCATATGTAGTAGGATATTGCTGCAAATTTTGAATGAGTGTCCACACTTCTTCGTCCTTAATCCATTCATCCCTTGCTTCAGTTATCTAATCTGGTTGGATAATAGAAATGGCACAAAGCAATGCTTCCACCTCTTCATCCTTTCTTGAGAGCGCATCTGCAACAACATTTAGCTTCCCTTTTGTGTAGATGGTTTCAAAGTCATAACCCAACATCTTTGTGACCCATTTTTGTTGCTCTTCTGAAGATAGTATTTGTTCCAAAAAGCATTTAAGACTATCATGATAATTTTTTACCTTGAAGTATCTTCCCATTAGGTAAGGTCATCATTTCTTTAGTGCATGTAGTATTGCCAACATTTCCTTCTCATAAATAACTTTATGTAAATAGTTTCCTTTTATTGGACTACTTTCAAAAGAAATGGGTCTTCCTTCTTGAATTAAAACAACACCAATAAAGGTTTTTGTGAAGTCTGGCGTAGCTAAGACCGGTGCTAGCTACATTTCCTCTTTAATATGTTAAAAGGCCTTAGTTGCTTCAGGAGTCCATGAAAATGCATCTTTCTTCAATAATATTGTTAGAGGTGCTGCTATTCTCCCATAATTCTTAAAAAACTTGTGATAATACCTTGGTAACTCGAGAAATCCTCGCAACTACTTTAGGGTTGTGGGGAATTTCCATTCCTTAATGGCTTTAATTTTGTCAGGGTCTACCCTAACACCCTCGTTAGATACAATATGACCCAGATGTTCCACCTCTTGTATTCCAAAGAAACATTTGGAGGTTTTTGCATATAATTGTTTCTCCTCCAATAGTTTGAGCACCATGTCAACATGTTGAACATGATCCTTCCAATACCTATTTTAGATTAGTATATCATCAAAAAATACTAACACAAATTTTCTAATGAAGGGTTTTAAAATGGAATTCATCAACCCTTGAAATGTAGAAGGTGCATTGGTAAGGCCAAAAGGCCTGACCAAAAATTCATAATAACCCTCATGAGTTCGAAATTTTGTTTTCGGAATATCTTCGGTCTTCATTCTAATTTGAGGACATCCTGAACTATGATCCAACTTGGTAAAATAAATTGCTCCATGTAATTCATCAATCACAAGAATGGGAAATTTATCTTTAACAGTGAGCTTATTGAGCTCCCTCTAATCCGGACACATGCGCCATGATCTATCCTTCTTGTGCACCAATACTACTGGAGCAGAGAAAGAACCTTGGCTTGCTTGAATTATACCAGCCTCTAACACTTCTGCAATCATACGATCAATTTCGCTCTTTTGAACATAAGGATATGTGTAAGGCCTTATGTTTGGAGGAACGCTACCTGGAATCAAATGAATATCATGATCATGATCAAAAATAGGTGGGAGTCCTTTGGGAGTTTCAAACACCTTGGAATGATTTTCCAATACTTTTTGGAGATAAGGAGAAATATATGATTTTGATCTTGGAACTTCTAGTGAGCATAATTGTGCAATTACGCCTCGTTGTTCTTTTTTCAGAAGCTTTGTCATAGCATTAGAGCTTATTATCTTTCTTGGCTTCCCTGTGATATCCCTTAATTCAACTTCATTTCCTTCCGAAAAAAAATTCAAGAAAAGTTCTTGAAAATTAAAATCTATCGTCCCCAAATATTGTAACCATTGTACTCCTAGTACAATATCAGCACCTCCCATTGGAATGGAAAGCATTTGACTATTCAATAAATATTCCCCCATGGTTAGCTTGATATTATGGTATTTTCCAGAGCAATTTATAGTTCCTCCATTTGCAACCATCACTTTAAATTCTAGTGTTGGGTATAGGAAGCAATTCAATTCCTTGGATACCTTACAATGAATAAAATTATGGGTACTACCCGAGTCAATCAACACTATTACCTTTTTTCTTCTTGATATGTCCTTCTATCTTGAGAGTTTGAGGAGTGGTAATTCCTGCCAATGCATTACAGGATATGTTCAAACTCATCTCGTCTTTCTCTAGGGTTGGTTCCTGGTGTAGATCCTCTTCTTTTGAAGTTTCTTGTTCATTTTATTCCTCCTCTTCACAATCTATGTAAAATAATTTCTTCTCAACACACTTATGACCTTTAGTGTATTTGCTATTACAACTGTAGCAAAGCCCTTTCGCTCTTTTTTCTTCCAATTATTGTGGTGTCAACCTTGTAGGTTGTGGAAGTCTAGTAGTAGCAACACTTCCATCTTTATAGATGTCAGTGTTAGGCTTCCTTGTCGTTATAATTTTACATTAAATTTTTCTTGCCAAAATGAATGCCTTCTCTAATGAATCAGGTTCCCAAAGGCGAACCTCGTGTTGGATGTTATCCTTTAAATTCCATATGAAGACATCAATCATGTGTTCCTCTGGAATATCAGCTACCCTTATATTCAATTTTTGGAAGTCCTCAATGTGCTCCACCATTGAACCCTTTTGTTTTAGATTTATCAATTGGCTAAAGAAGGTGTTTCTATTTGTATCCTCAGAATGTGCTATCATTTCCTCCATTAAAATTGACCAAGTGGAAATTTTTTTACGAGAGCAAAGCCATCAACACCATACAAATGTATTTTATTCTAAATGTAAAGTTGCAATGCGTACCTTTTGTGTGTTTTTCACATTATGGAGATCATAATATTTCTCCATATGTAGTATCCATGTTACGGTATCCTTGCCATCAAACTTCCTCACATCCATCTTTTGAATATCGTAGGTCTTCCATCCAACATCAGAGTTTATGAAATCGCGATTAACATTTATTTTGTTCTCATTATGAGTTTCCTCTACTATCTTTTCTCCATTAGGAATCATTTCTTGTATCAAATTTGTCAAACCTTCCTTCAAACCTTCCATGTATGCTTTTAGATCATTCTTCATGTCTTCCATGTTGTCTTTCATTTTTTCGTTGATGTCATCCATCTTAGCTTTGATTCCATCCATATTAACTTCCATGCCATCCATATTAGCTTCCATTCCTTTATTCAAACCATCCATATTAGCTTCCATGCCTTTCTTCAAAACTTCCATTTCATTTTTTGATGCTCTTTGCAAGAGCAAAATTTGGTGCACTTTCTCTTGTAATTTTGATATATCATGTTGCACTTCTTCCATTTCATGAGTCATAGTAGAGTATTTTGAGGGCTTAATGGGAGTTGAATTCTTTTTAAGGGGAATTTTAGAACCCAGTATTGATATCTATGCTTCAACATGCCCTTGGAATCACTTCAAACTGATTTTTCAAACAAGACTTACACAATATGAAAAAAAAGTACACACCTTTTTCTTTCTTTTGAGGAGCTCGATATTGAAACTGAATTATCTTTGTGATTTCGAATCTTCAATAATTGAAAATATGTCCTGTAGTAGCCCTCTTAATCTTCTTTCGAATGCCACAATTCTGACCGTATTGCGATGCTTCAAGTCAAAGTTGTGCCCAATCTCCCAAAATGACCTAATTATGGACTAGTTCAGTAGATATAACTTGTACGGCGTGCCACATGTCATTGTTTCCTCCTTCGGCTCGAAAATCGATACACAGGAAACTAAATTCTATGTAATTTCATCCCATTTTTACAGGATTCCAATCCGATGCTCAAAGAGAGAGTTATGACGATTTTCCTAAGGTCACCTCTTCTAGATGAAATTTGGGAGCCTATAAAAACCCCAACTTCCACAGATCATATCTCTGCAAATATTGTGAACCAAGATCTGAAATTTTTACATAAATTTCCTCAGGATTTTTTCTTCTCGTGCTAAAACTTTCAGATTCTGAACCTTCGTAGAAAATAATTTATAGAGAAAATTCCACGATGACCTGTTTGGAACAGCGAAACCCTAGAATCCAAAGCTTTGATACCAAATATCATGAAACCAACTCCAAAAATAGAATAAAGAGAGATCAACGCCTTATAAATCAGCCACTTCGAGGGGGAAACCTCCTTTACATTACATAAATGAACAATTATTGGATGATACAAATGACAAAACCTCCTTTCAATATATAGGAGTCCATGGAGTCACAATATAATCCTAGCCGACCTAAAAATAATAATGTAAGGGCACAATAATAACAATATGGGGGTTACAAAGGTACAATAATAACAATAAGGGTGCTACACTAACAACAATAAGGGACATTAGTAATATAGGGACCTAACATCAAGGGTGGAGATGGGATTTATACTGGAACTCTTGAGTGACTTGATGAATGCGTGGAGAGAGGAGAATTCCTCTGGAGCTAGTGAAGGAAGTCGTAGGCATCTAAGCTTATTTTGATGTTAGTGATTTCTGGACCAGTTTAGGTGAAATAATTTTGGTTAAGGGTTGAGGTATTTTGTCCTTTGGAAGCCTTAGTTCACATATTCATGCTTGGAATATGGCACGAGGGTGATTGGATGAAAGAGAGATTTGGTTCAGCCCAATCTATGGTTGGGTGGTATGTGGTATTCCCTTACTTAGTTTTCTTTTTCATATGATTAACATGATTTATTTTATTATTTTTATATATGATCACATGTAATGGTTATTTTTTATCTCTTCTGTTTGGTTTTCATGGATTTTATTTTGGTTATATGGTTGTTGCAAGCATGTTTGAATGATGTGATCTTACTATGGATCTTGTTCATGATTTGATTAGTTATGGAATGGTGAATGTATGCATGGGATAACAAGTTTTGTTGCAACTAGATTGAGAGGGAAGTGAGTCTTATTGATGGTTCTCTAATGAAGTTAAGAATATCATGATCGTATATGCATTCATGACCTATAGATATTATGTTTACTATATGTTTGACGAAATTTTTATCATGCGATTGGCATGTTTGAGAAAGTTCTAGCCTTAGTATTCATTGTAAATATATGATTTCATTCTATAATGAGTTATGAAGAGTTTTGGATGGTACTAGAAAGTGGCCTATAGACTAGCCTTGAAAAAGCGGCACGCATATCACAACCGCACCCTCTGAAGAATTTTGGTTATAACCACATGTAGAAAGGGTCATGAGTGCAGTTGGAGCCTTCCAACTACATAAAAAATATGCCAGGCATGCATTCGAGGTGTAAAGCTTGAGAAGTGAAAGTTTCATCTCAGGGATTGATCACCAGTGGTTGTTGTCAATCACCTGGGTGATCTAGCGTCCCTAAGGGATAGAAGTATGTTTCCAGTTAGTAGACCCCACTTCCATAGTTGTAACTTTGAGGTTGTGTCATGTCATAGTAACACTCAACTCATTGTTACCTGGAGAGTGCGATGGGGTGGTTACAAGTTGGTATCATAGCGAGGTTGCAGCATTGGACCTCGAGTACATGCAGATGGTTATGTTTATGATGTGTGCAGTTATTGGTACATTTTTCTATTATTGTCATGAATGCATCATGATGTTGATATGTGTTTCTATTATTATGTATATCATGCATGTATCGTGATGTTGATATGTGTCATTATTATTATGTATATCGTGCTAATATGGACTTAGTTGGGCATATGTGATAACCTCCCCTAAGATACACTGCGATATGAATTTGATTATGTATTTTATTTGGTTTATCTAACATTGTATGTTTGTAGGAAATAGAAGATCATAGATGAAGAGCAGAATGGTGGACTACAGTTCACATGACTCCCATTATAGGCCTGATGTGAAATTAATGGAATGGGAAAATTCAGTTGAGTATCAAGGAGAAGAGTATTCTTCTGATCTAGCAGATACATTGAGGATTCTGAGGGAAGAGATTCGAAGCCTCAAAGTAGATAATAATAGGTTGATCGAGGCACAAGAAATACCTTTCAGAGCTCCAGAAAAGCAAGTCGAGGTTAATGCGGTGATTCTTCATAGCCTTTCAAATTTGCAGAAGCAGGGACAACTAGGGATCAGTTATGGATAGGGGGGGAAAGGAAAATGGTTCAGATGAAAGTAGTTCTCTGAAGGGGTATAGGTTGTACATGCATGATACAGTGAGAGGTGGTAGATCCTTGGATACACCTGACAGGAGGGCTAGCACTCATGGATTTTATTCAAGCTCAAGTTCTAAGAGACATTGTCATCATTACTGACAGCATCCTTATAGGAGGAGTGAGAGGGGGTAATTTCCAAATGAATTCAGGAAATACAAGCCTCCTACTTTTGATGGGGAAGTGAAGAAATTAGAAGATACAAAAGCATGGTTGCTTGGGATGAGAAATTTCTTTGGATTGCATGATTGTTCAGAGAATGTGAAAACCAGTATAACTGCCTTTAGTCTCAAGGGAAAATAATATATATATTGGGAAGATGTTAAGCGTGTTAGAGGCATCAGGGAAGAGGAGCTAAGTTGGCATGAGTTAAAAATACTCTTCAGGAAGAAGTACTTTCCTAAGAGATATTATGAAGGGAAGCCCAAGGAATTTTATGAGCTCAAGATGGGTTCCATGACAGATGAAGAGTAGGCAAACAAGATTATGGATTTGTTGAGGTATGTTGCCTACCTTAAGGATGAGGAAACAAAGGTCCAAAAGTTCATCAGTGGATTTCCTTTAGCATTCAAAGATCGGATTGAGTATGATGGGCCTCAGTCATTGGAGGAATTCATCAGGAAGTTGAAGCATTGTTATGAACAGTTTAAGCGCAAGCTTGAGTTCAAGTGTGAATGGAAAGGTAATGAGAAGACTAAAGGGAAATGGCCTAAGAAGCAAGGAAGATATCAGGATGCAAGTCACAAGGATAATGTGGGACCTCATAGGAAGTTCAATACAACTGAGAGAGGACATGGGTCTCAGCCTAAGTAGCAATAGAATAAAGGTGATGGTAGGAAACCTTTGAGGTGTTGGAATTGTGGTGGGGATCATCACAATAGGGAATATCCATCATATCAGGGTGGCAGGCCTTATATTTACAGTGCTTGGGAGGTGCAAACAGTTGGATATGAAGGCCAGAGTATTCCCAAGATTTATGTAGCAATGGATAATAAGCATGAAGATCATTAGTCATCTATTATTGAGATGGAAGGTAAGATTTATGAGCAAGTTGTTTCTATTTTGATTTATCCTATATCGAATTATAGCTATATTAGTCCTGACATGGTGAATCAGTTTTGGTTGATTAAGGAAGTGCATGCAGAATCTTGGTTGGTGCAGTTGGCTATAGGAACCAAGAGAAGAGTTCATCATTGGGTGTGATCTTGTGCATTTTAGTATGCCTACATTAGCACATCTAACTTTTCTTCCTTTGGGATCATATAGCATGCTTATGGGCATGGATTGGTTGTTCATTCATAGGACCAAGGTAGTATTCTATGACAAGGCCATTGAGTGCCTGGATGATGATGGGGAACGGAGAATCTTTCATGGAAATAATAAGCCTACATAGGTGAGAATGGTTACAACTATGCAGGAAAAGCGCAGTCGTGAGAAGGGATGTATATTTTTTTCAGTTCATATTTCCAGTGACAAAGGGAAATATGATGAGGATGAGGAATTACTAAGGAGGTATCCTATCTTGCAACAGTTTCAAGATGTGTTTCCTGCAGAGATTCTAGAGTTTCCTCTTCATAGAGAGGTATAATTTTCTATTGAGTTGATGTCGGGAGCAACACCAACATATAACGTTCCATACATGATGAGTACTCTGGAATTGGTGGAAATGAAGTTGCAACTTAAGGAGATGCTTGATAAGGGACACATTAGGCCAAGTGTATCTCCTTGGGGTGCACCAATGTTGTTTTTAAAGAATAAGGAAGATACTCTCATATTGTGCATTGATTACAGGTAGTTGAAAAAGGTGGTTATCAAGAATGGGTACCCATTATCGCAGATTGATGATTTGTTTTATCAACTGAAGGGATCTACAATGTTTTCAAAGATTGATCTGAGATCAGGATATCATCATATGTGAATCAAAGAAGAAGACATCTATAATATTGCATTTTGTACAAGGTATGGGCACTATGAGTTTGTGGTGGTTCCTTTTGGTTTTACCAATGTTCCATCCACCTTCATGTGTTTGATGAACAGTGTATTGTGCCCTTACCTAGATAAGTTTGTGATATTCTTCGTTGATGAAATTTTGGTATATTCAAAGAATGAGGAAGAGCATGCAAAGCAAATAGCAACAGTGTTGAGGTTGTTGAGATAACATTAGTGGTATGCCAATCTCATCAAGTACAGTTTCTTTCATACTCAGATTCATTACTTGGGACATGTTGTTTCCAAGGATGGGATAGCAGTGGATTAGGAAAAGATTAAATCTATCAGTGAGTGGCCAACTCTAAGGAATGTGGATGAGGTTATATCATTCATGGGACTAGTAGGTTATTATATGAATTTCATCAGGAACTTCTCAAAGATTGGCTATCATATCACATCTTCGCGGAGAAAATGAAAGAAGTTCAAATGGACTACCAAGTGTGCAGCTAGTTTTGAGCAGTTAAAGCAGTTGCTTACAAATGCACCAGTATTGCAGATTACAGATCCTAATAAGGATCTTTTAGATTGTACAAATTCTTGCAAGGAAGGACTTAGTGGAGTCTTGATGCAGAAAATACAAGTGGTTTTGTATGAATAAAGGAAGTTGAATGAGCACGAGTTGAACTATGTGACTCATGATCTTAAGTTGGTAGTTATCATTCATGCATTGAAGATGTGGAGACATTATCTCCTTGGTAGGAGGTTTTTTCTGATGAATGATCATAGTGGACTTAGATATACATTTGACCAACCCAATTTGAATACCAAGAAATCTAGATGGTTGACTACCCTCAGTGAGTTTGATTTTGAGACCGGGTACATTAAGGGAAAAAAATAGGGTTGAAAATTCTCTTAATAGGAGAGTGTAGGTGAATAATATTTTAGTTGTGATCTCTTATGGGACAAATTAACAAGAGTGTATCTTCCATGTAGGCCAACGTGATGAGAAGTACTAGTATCTGAAGCAGATATTGCAACAATAGGGCAATGGTGATAGGGATGAGGATTATCACCTCAAGGAAAATGTCTTGGTAAGATTGAGGAGCGGGAATTATGTGCCAGATAGTAGTGAATTGAAGAAGTTTATCTTGAGAGAGTTTCATGTTAAGCCATATTCAGGCCACCAAGGATACCATCAGACTTTGAAAACTATTAAGAAGTTCTAATATTGGTTGAATTTAAAGAAAGAGGTGGTTTATTTTCGTGCAAGGTGCTTGGACTGTCAGCGAGTGAAATTTGAATGCAAGCATCCAGCTGGTATATTCCAGCCTATTCTGATTCCAGAACAAAAATGGGAGGTCATTTCCATGGACTTCATTATATGATTATCGAGCACATCAAGGCAACATGATTCCATCATGGTTGTGGTTGATTGGTTGAGTAAGGGAGCTCATTTCATCACAGTGAATTATAGTAATTCAGTTAGTGAGGTAGCTCATATCTTCATCAGGGGGATAGTGAAGTTCCATGGAGCTCCCATGAAGATTATATTAGACATAGATGCCAAGTTCACTTCCAAGTTTTGGAAGGAGTTGTTTGCAGGATTTTGAACAGAGTTACCCTTCAATACAATTTATCATCCACAAACATATGGATAGATAGAGAGGTTTAACATGATTCTTGAGGATATGTTGAAGATGTATTTCATGCATCAATAGAGGAAGTGGGATGAGTATCTTCCACTGGCAGAGTTTTATTATAATAATGTGTATCATGAATCCTTGAATATGAGTCCATTTGAAGCTCTTTATGGGCTGAGTTGTAATACTCCTATCAGATGGAATGATCTAGTGAGTAGAGTGTTGATTGGACCAGATATGTTGGTTGAGACGAAGTAGGTAGTATAGGTTATTAGAAGGAATTTGAAGGCAACACAAGACAGGAAAAATAATTATGCAGATCAACATAGAGAATTTGAGGACTCTCGGGTTAGGGATCATCTGTACTTGCGCATCAAGCTTATGTGGAGATCCTTGAGTATTGGGTCATGTGCCAAGCTAACACCTCGATATTGTGGGCCTTTTGATATCATTGAGAGGATTGGACCAGTGGCCTATTTACTTTCACTGCCACCAACAATGAAACTCCATGATGTTTGCCATGTTTCATTGCTTAAGAGATATGTGCAGGATGTTGATCATGTGATTGATTGGTCTGTGTTGTAGGTGGAACTAGAGGGAGAGTTCTAGCCAGAGACACAATGCATATTGCAATGGAAAAAACTCATGCTCCATAACTTATCAATAGAGCAGGTTAAAGTGCAGTGGAAGCACTTTGGGCTTGATGAAGCTACGTGGGAGATGGTTGATCAAATGTGGGCTTTGTATCCTTCCTTGTTTGTTGGTTAAGCAGATGTGTTTGGTATATGTGATTTGGTATATATATATATATATAACCAAATCACATATACCAAACACGTCTATATATTGTAAATACTACAATGAGTTATGTTATAAAGATTCAATAAGTAGTATGTTTTGAATACTGCATACTATGTTATAAAGCTCCAATAAGCAGTATGGTGATCATGTTTTCGGCAGATTGGTATATCATAAATGTTGCAATGAGTTGTGTTATAAAGCTCTATAAGCAGTGTATTTTATTGGTCATAAGCATAATAGAACACCGAGGAAAGTATCATGATATTGAGCATGAGGGATAAATTTAAATTTCTAAAAACTGTTGAAATGGCTCCGAACTAATAATGTGCACTGCCCAGAAAATATACTATAGGCTACCAAATGGAATTGGACATTCTGTTCAAAATAATGCTCGGAATGATTTGAAATTCACATTTGAAATCCTCTCCAAAAACCCAGAAATGGTTTGGGATGAATCGAAATGATAAAGAAGCCCTCCAAAACGGTGCAAACAACTCTCTCGCTAGCTATACGCCCTACCGGAAATTTTCCCTATATACTGCTCAGAAAATTCTACAAATTAACCTGGAGCTCCTCACACCAATCCCACAAAAACCCAATAATGGTTTGGCTTAACTTCAATCCGAGATCAAGCCCACCAATTGTGGTGAAAACCCAGTTTACCCATAAAATTCATTGTTGACGAAATTTTGATTTCTAGCCTAAATACTGCTTGGAAAATTATAAAATTTTAACCACGAACTCCTCTCACAAAATTCAGAAAAATCTTCGGCAGATTCTAGCTAAAATGAAGATCCCCAATTTAGTGTGATTTTCCCAGTCTTCCCAGCTATGTGTATTACATGAGGAATACTACTAGAAGTAGCACAAATCTTCTGCCAAATTGCCTCTGAAATCCCTGCAAAATAACCCCTAAAAATATCTTATTTCTCCAAACTCAAACTCTGTAATGTTCCCAATTTTAGCCTCAAGCTAAAATGGAACATTATAGTTGCACATTTTATTTTTGTTTAATAAAATGGGCAAAGAGACACCCTAGCCCCTTTTATATGATGAAATAAAACTCCTAGTGTGAAAGGGGAGTGAATAAAGCAGCTGAAATAAACACCAAGGGTGTGAATGGAACCCAACTCACTTGATTAGTCACCATTGACTAAAGTCAACAGTGCTGCCTTTAGAGGAGAAGCTTCCTAGAGAAGCTGCACAGGTTTGGAGGGAAGAGCTTCACATGAGGGTGGAAACCCTAATTGGTGGGACCATGGTGGAGAAGAGGTTCCTTTCTTTATAAGGAGGAGATGGCATCCCATTTTCATTATGCTATGTTTTAGATTTCAGACAAGGGTCTACAAAAGCTTGCATCCCCGGGCTGTTTAGCAGGGTGATGGTGCTCTCGGGCACTAGGGTGTTCCTGGTCAGGAATCCCCACCTCTTCCTCAAGGAAGGATGAGGATTGAGCTACATTTCCTCAATCCGGCACTGGCCATATCTTCAGTCATCTTCTACAGCGTTATTTCTGCAGTAGAGAGGATGTTGTGTAGCTGGGTGCAGCTAGAGAGGAACTCATGGAGTCTTCTTAGCTTGCTTTCTTCAGTGGTGGAGGGATCTATTCATTGGAGGAGTTGTAAGGAGGATTCTCGGGCTTCATTTCAAATCAGTGGCATGAGGCCACACTTCTATCATCTCCCACTACGCAGTCCATGAGAGAAACTACGTTATTTTGGAGGAGGCAGTGAGAGAGGGGTTTCTGGAACTTCAAGGAGGATGTTTTTGAGACAAAGGGATCAGCCCTTTGTATTGGAGACATTATCAGAGGAGGGCAATCAGATTTCAGATCAGCCACAGCCTCATTCATTTTTGGATTCAGTTGCAGTGACAACTCAGTTGTCACATTTTGTATTTTCTCCGGAATTTCTAGCAATCTTCATAGATTGGCTAGAAATCTTGTATTTCAGCCCATTTCTTGTTCTTGGGATTATTTATTGTATTCCTTCAGCCATTTATGTATTTCATTCATATTTAGCAGCTATGCCTTCATATACACTGCGCAGTTTCAGCTACTCTGGAATTTTGTGGAGTTGCAGCTACTCTTGTACTTCATGGTTTATTCATTGGAGGATTTCTCTTAAAGTTTGAGTGGCTTGTCCCTCAACTATCTATTGTATATTTCTACTGATATAATCATATAATGATGGCTGCATACATTTCCCTCTTATGTTATGTTCAGATTTGCAGAGTTCAGTGTTCATGTTCTTATGTTGCTGTAAGCTCTCTCATTGAGCATTGTTTTAGACACCTAGATTGGGGAGATCTGAATAACCCATATAGAGTGATTTTTTTGAGCTCATTTTCTGCAGGGGAGTTTTATTAGAGTTTTTCTAGGGTATCCCAATGCTGGTTTGCCTTATTTATGCAACAGCTTCCTTATACAGCGTCCTCAAGGACCCTGTAGCAGAAATTCCTGAGGTGGAATATTTCATGTCCATAGGAAGAGTCTAAGAAGGGCCAGCTAGCCTCAGGATTTCTCCCTTATTTGTAAGGATTCATATCTTGTAAGTTCCCCATCAATCAATCTCTGAAATGGACTTGCAATGTCTCACTAAAGAAGGAAAAATGGAACATCTAAGATGTTCCTGATGGAGCAGCATGTTCCTGAAAAAAGGGACATTACAGTGGTATCAGAGCATGATCTTGGCTCAGCCTGTGCCCAAGATCCAAGGCTATCAGAGAGAGGAGCTTCTCTTCCAGGAGAGGATATTTACAAAGGTTACAAGGAAGAGGAGGTTTCCTTTCTTCTTTTCCAGACCATTGAGGAGATTATTGAAGATCTTAAGGAAAGGGAAATTTGGAGAAATTTTCTAAGAAGGGTTTGTTGATGAGACAAATCCTAGCTATTTCATGAAGGGTGTGAGCATTCAGCCACACATGCAGATCCACAGTGCAGTCCCTTGTTCACTTGCATTGCAAGGGAGTAGAGGAAGAAATGAGGCCATGGGAGGAACAGCACTGCAACTCAAGGTATGGCTCATGATTGTTGGTTTAAGGGTTTCATTTTTCATGGAAATGCAAATGAAAAAAAACTTGTGATCCATTCACTAAGTTTTTGATGGAAAAACTTAGTGAAAATTATTGTGGCATAAATACAAACACTTTGCATGAATTGGAAAGAACCAACGGCACTGTCACTTTTGGAGAAGATCCATCACCACATGGGGGTAAAAAAATGGAACCAATGCTTCCACTAGAGGAGACCTTGTGTCTTTGCAAGAAGTTCCAAATATTTTTGCATGTGGGTACCAAGACACAATTCCAGAGCCATATGTAGCATTTGTTGGGGATTGTGAGATGGAGAAAGAAGAGCAGAAGGATCGACATGAAGGGGATGAAGAGCATTCTTCCTTATCTATTTCAGGAAGTTTCTGCACAAAGGAAAGAGACTGCACTGCGCAAAGGAGAGAAGGACAAATCAGTCCACTCATACATGCAGTCTATTTTAGATCTTGATGTCTCACTTTTGGTGGCTTTCCATATAGGAGGCCATTTGATCTAGAGATGATGAGAGGCATCATGCTGTTTGGTTCACCACTCATTGGATTTCGGAGGCGTGGAGACATTAGAGGAGTCCACTACATCACAGAGAGTTTGGGGATGAGAAAATGGAGGAGGGATACACTCTCTCATTTTCAGCACCACCCATTCTCATCAGTTTCACTGCGCAGGTAGAGTTGCTGTATGGATGAAGGATAGCATATTCATGATGCAGGATGACTGCTCCATGGATTTGGAGAGATAGAGGATTCTTTCTTTGAGGGATAACTCTTTCATGCTTTGGAGTAGATGGAGGCCACTCATGCTTACATTTCCTAGGATCGAGAGATTCTTTGGAGGTGATAGTCTCTCATGAGAGGCTCATTTTCAGAGATCCTTATTTCTATTTGAGCATGAGCAGCTGCAAGATGGCATGGCAGCAACCTTGGAGGATGACTTTGGCATGAGGGGATGTCAAGGTAGCAGGCGGCAGCGTGATGGGAGCACTTTATTGCATATTACCAGCGTTGTCTATGTGGAGGATTGATCCATGTTGGGGACTCAGCTTTTGGTTGAGAGGTCCTAGGATCTTGATGCATGCATGATTTTTGGATGGCCTTGATGGAGATGGTAGATACCTATTGGATGACATGATCATCTATCATCATGGCAGATTCTTCTTGACTAGAGTTTCTAGTCTCAAGGAGAAATTATTTGCATGCAGCACATGAGGACTTCCTAGTTGTGCATTTGGATGCATATTTTGCTTTGCTAGAGGAGTTCACTTTGGAGGGAATTCAGCATGATATAAATCATCATATGGATAGATGCAGAGCCCGGTTGTTTTTGGTGATGTTGGCACAACCATTCCCTTACTCATTGGAGGAGAGGGAGAGCATTCAGTTGAGCCATTTCAGCTCAAGAGCTATAGTGCATGATGGAGGAGGTATAATTTCATATTTGGTATTGTACTTCTTTTCATCGATTGAGGAGCATCATGTATCAAGGAGGCTTTTTCCTTCTTGCATTTTTCATGAGGATGTACTTGCAGCTACTTGTAGCCTTGATTTTGGCTAATTTTGTGATGGTTGTGGGGGTAGCCACATGCTTCTTGGTGTGCACCATTGGCACCAATTTGTATTTTTGATGATTCCATCTTGTGAGGAGTTTGTGGCAGCAAACAAGTGGCTAGTTCAGCGCTCTTTATTTATGATTTTGAGGCAGGCCAAGAGGCATTGCACAGGTTCCATGAGTGGAACTATAAACCACTCTTCAGTTGTCCTATGACAACTTGTTTTTATTGCATATTGCTCCTTGTATATTTATGATGTTGTACACTCATTGAGGAGCATTATTTGGAGATTATTGTATGTATAGCCCATTGGGAGCATGATTCTCCCCATTGTATATGTTTTATCTTGCAGGAGATACCATGGGCAAACCATGATTTCCACATTTCTACTTGTCTCTTCTTGTGCGAGGAACCACTTGGAGAATTTGAGGAGGAAATTCATGGCTGATTTTCTTGATGGGGTGGCTTGGGCCATTCTTAGAGGCCATACATTTCAGCCCAAGGACAGAGGCAGCCCCATGCACACTTCAAATGGAGAGAGGGCCATCATGGGAAGCACCAGCACAACTCTCCATTCAGCCCCAACTCATTGCAGAAATCAAGGGTGAGATTTTTATTTGGATGATTGCATGGATGAGAGGATCATCATTGGGAGCAAATTTTCCCATGCATATCATCACTCCTACCTTAAGGAGGCCTTAGCACAGCAGAAAGGATTCCACTACACCTTCTATCTTTCCATGAGGAGCATTGTTGTCAGCTTGCATACTTGGGAGAGAGCATTGGAGGACAGATTCATTGCAGCATATTTGAGCAGTGGTGGGACCATTGATGAGGAGGCCACAAGAGAAGAAGGGGGAGAATATTTTGTTCTCTCTATGCAGTTGCTTGAGGGCAAGCAACATGTGGGAGGGGAGGACTGTAATGTTCCCAATTTTAGCCTCAAGCTAAAATGGAACATTATAGTTGCACATTTTATTTTTGTTTAATAAAATGGGCAAGGAGACATCTTAGCCCCTTTTAGATGATGAAATAACACTCCTAGTGTGAAAGGGGAGTGAATAAAGTAGCTGAAATAAACACCAAGGGTGTGAATGGAACCCAGCTCACTTGATTAGTCACCATTGACTAAATTCAATAGCGCTACCTTTAGAGGAGAAGCTTCCTAGAGAAGCTGCGTAGTTTTGGAGGGAAGAGCTTCACATGAGGGTGAAAACCTTAATTGGTGGGACCATGGTGGAGAAGAGGTTCCTTTCTTTATAATGAGGAGATGGCAGCCCATTTTCATTATGCTATGTTTTAGATTTCAGACAAGGGTCTGCAAAAGCTTGCATCCCAGGGCTGTTTAGCAGGGTGATGGTGCCCTCGGGCACTAGGTTGTTCCCGGTCGGGAATCCCCACCTCTTCCTCAAGGAAGGATGAGGATTGAGCTACATTTCCTCAATCCAGCATTGGCCATAGCTTCAGTCATCTTCTACAGCGTTATTTCTGCAGCAGAGAGGACATTGTGTAGCTGGGTGTAGCTAGAGAGGAACTCATGGAGTCTTCTTAGCTTGCTTTCTTCAGTGGTGGAGGGATCTATTCATTGGAAGAGCTATAAGGAGGATTCCCGAGCTTCATTTCAGATCAGTGGCAAGAGGCCACACTTCTAGCATCTCCCACTACGCAGTCCATGAGAGAAACTACATTATTTTGGAGGAGGCAGTGAGAGAGGGGTTTCTGGAGCTTCAAGGAGGATGTTTTTTAGACAAAGGGATTAGCCCTTTGTATTGGAGACATTATCAGAGGAGGGAAATCATATTTCAGATCAGCCACAGCCTCATTCATTTTTGGGTTCAATTGCAGTGACAACTCAGTTGTCACATTTTGTATTTTCTCTGGCATTTCTAGCAATCTTCATATATTGGCTAGAAATCTTGTATTTCAGCCCATTTCTTGTTCTTGGGCTTATTTCTTGTATTCATTCAGCCATTTATGTATTTAATTCATATTCAGCAGTTATGCCTTCATATACACTGCGCATTTGAAGCTACTCTGGAATTTTGTGGAGTTGCAGCTACTCTTGTACTTCATGGTTTATTCATTGGAGGATTGCTCTTAAAGTTTGAGTGGCTTGTCCCTCAACTATCTATTGTATATTTCTGCTGATATAATCATATAATGATGGCTGCATACATTTCCCTCTTATGGTATGTTCAGATTTGTAGAGTTCAGTGTTCATGTTCTTATGTTGCTATAAGCTCTCTCATTGAGCATTGTTTTAGACACCTAGATTGGGGAGATCTGAATAACCCATCTAGAGTGATTTCTTTGAGCTCATTTTCTGCAGGGGAGTTGTATTAGAGTTTTTCTAGAGCATCCCAGCGTTGGTTTTCCTTATTTATGCAGCATCTTCCTTATACAGTGTCCTCAAGGACCCTGTAGCATAAATTCCCGAGGTGGAATATTGCATATCCATAGGCAGAGTCTGAGAAGGGCCAGCTAGCCTCAGGATTTCTCCCTTCTTTGTAAGGAGTCATATCCTGTAAGTGCCCCATCAGTAAATCTCTGAAATGGACTTGCAGTGTCTCACTGAAGAAGGAAAAATGGAACATCTAAGATGTTCCCGATGGAGCAGCATGTTCCTAAAAAAAGGGACATTACAAACTCCAACAATCACTCTGAAAAAATTTGCAACCCAAAACCACTGCGCAACTTCTGCTCAATGACTGTTGGGCAAGCCCAGAAATGAAAGAATTCGACTCGACAAAATCACCTGGTTCTAGCTCTGCAGAATAGTACCAAACTCTACCTTTTTCCCAAATGAAAACACCTACAATTGCCCAGAAACTCCAATCAAAGGAAGCTTCTCCAATCAACAACTAAAACAGATTTTTGCACTCCAGTAATGTGCATAAGCTGAAGAGAAATAAAGAAAAATACTCTTGTGAAAGCCTTGAAGTGGACTCCCCAAATGCTCACTAGGGAGACACTTGAAGTTCTCTGAAATGAGGGTGGAATTCTGCTTGGAATTCCTGGTGCTAAACAACACTCTGGCCCTTGTGCTAAACAACAGCAATAGACGATGGAATATGAAGTGTAATATTCAAAAGACAATCAACAAATGAGTCCATTCTTCTTTCATAATTCCTCTCCATCCTTATATACTCCTTTTTAATATTATTTTATTATTGGGGATCATTTTCCACTTAGTGATTTTTTTCCTACGTTTTAATAAAATAATAATTTACCTCCCTTTGCCAATAAAATAATGTTTTGCCACCATTCTCCAATAAATATTAATTTTTCATCATTCTCCAATAAAATACTATTTTGCCACCATTCTCCAATAAAATATTATTTTGCAACACTTTTCCAATAAAAATAATGTTTTCTCATTTTTTACCAAAACTGGGTAAAACCCTTGGTAATTTTTTTTTACACTCCTAAAATTGGGAATATTACAATTTTTTATTTTCTAATTTATGTTTATTAATGTTTGTTTTTAAGTATTTAGTGTTATATATATTTATTATGAATAAATACCATAAAAAATATTTTCCGCGAATTTTTTTTTAATATTAAAATAATCAATGCTTTTCAAAATCAAATCATAAAAATCATTTTTGTAAATACAATAAGAATACATTTTGTTAATATTATAAAATAGAAAATTTTGATTTTAATATTTCATTTAGAAAAATGACAACAAGGAAAGTATCTTTGAATACTTCTTGATCAAAAGTTGCAATCATGGCATCTAAAATTGCAAATGGGCCATTAACGAATGCTACTTAATTAAAGACAACTAACACTTCTAGTCAAGTTGACCAACTAACCTCTCAAAAATAATGAAAAATGTTAGATAATAAAAACTAGAGAAAAATAAACTAAAATTTTCATGGTATATAAGAGATCAATGAAGCAACAATGTGGAACAAATATATTTGTGTTGCACTGCGTTTGAACATCAACAAGGAATTCATCAGACACTTAGCGTGGTACAAGGCATATGTTTGGTGTCGGGTACATATATTGTTTATACTCTTCTAAAATAAGTCAAAACATACAACAATGTTAGATATTGTTTTAAAAAGAGCAATTATAACATGACAGAAGATTTTATAAAGATTTGTGCATCTGTTGCGAAAAACATTAAAAATAAATAAATGTAAGTTTGTTTATTAATATTTATGTATTATGTATTATTGTAAGTATCAATATTTTTTTAACTTATTTATCATTGAAATGTTATATTTTATTTTGATGGGATTTTTCTATGCCACTTTTAATTATGTTAGATGAAATTTATCAAACTGAGACATATATCATGGAAGTAACTAGCAATTTTCATACTAATAGAGGAGAAGAAGAAAATATAAAGAAAAGAAGAGCAACAAAACTTAAAACTATAAGAATTGATACACAAAATTAGGGGAAAAGAAATAAAATCATCAATCTAATAAGGATAGAAAAGTGACTTTTCAACATGTGGAAACTAAAAATCAAGAGGATGATGTCATTGGTGATAATGAGGCCAACCACTATTGTTGAAAATAATAAGAACAATAAAAAATAGAAAAGAAGTATGCCCATAGATGTTTATATTTCAGTTGATTATGAGCATATTGTTGATTTACAAGAAATTCTTTTAAATTATAAGAGGGAGAAATCAAGTGCTATTGGTCATTTTGAAAAAACCATGGTTGTCATTGAAGATCATAGTGAAAGTTCTAAAGCTAGAAGGAAAATCCTTATATCAGGCGTTGATTTAGAGGATAGGGTTACCACTCTTGTAAAAATAAAAAGTGTGTCCAAGGATGTTTCTATTCTAGTTGATTATGACCATATTGTTGATTTAGAATAATTCCTTTAAATGATAAGAGAAACACATCAAATGTTATTGGTCATTCTAAAAAAACCATGGTTATCACCAAAGATCATAGTGAAATTTCTAAAGATAGCAAAGAAATCATAATATCAGGAATTGATTTAGAGAATGATATTATTAACATGGAACAAAATTTCATTTGAAACCAATTGAGGAAAAACAACTCGGTCGATGAGGGTCAGACATTTTAGTTGAATGTTAGGTAGCTTTATAGACCCACAAAGAGCAATCTAAATACCAAATTAGAAATCCACACTAGCTACATGTTCAGAACTTGAAAATTTTGATTAGGTATAATCCATATGCACATTTGTTTGACTATGTGGTTATTGTTGATTCGAAGGAGGTTCCGAGCAAGGAGGCATTTTACAGATCAAAATGTTTTTACTACAAATATTATGTGATTTTGGGAAACCATTCTGTAAATGCTAGAAGAGAATTGATGGAGTATCCCAATAACCCACTTTTTGAAATAGTAAAATGTATCATTTATATTGGTTTAATAGATATGAAATCAAAGTTATTGACATGTGATCATGATACAAATAATGAGTATAGGATGTCTATGACTTTCATCCAAAGATCATATTTATTCATAATGAATTTGAAGAAAAATGTGATGGGGACAAGATACACATTATTCCAAGGTTTCAAAGGCAATGTTTTATGGAAATAAGCTTCTCAATTGATAAGGAAAATGTTAAAGGAAAAAATTGCAAAGTGATGTGTTCAAAGTTATGGATAGATTTTTCCAATTGGGATGTAAAATTAGGGTGATATGAGATTTGATCAATGATATTTTAACATGTGGGAGAATATTGGCATAAAATATCAAAGGGTTAAAATTTTAAATCCTTAACATGTAGCACTAGTAAAGCATGTCCTAAAATCAAGAATCTTCCAAAAGATATGAATATCACACCTTGAGGAGTAATGCAAAGAGTGAAGGATGAAAGGCTTGTCATAACAATATTATCCCTTGTAAAGTCAAGTGAATTATCAATAAAATAAATGTGTAGTGAATTTCGAAAGTAAGTTTGTTGAGTTATTTTTATTTATTTTTGGATTACATTTTTTTGTCATTCTAACATATTGTTGTTGTTAGTATTTATTATCTATATCGTTATAAAATTATTTATTTTATTTTTTCAATCACAATGTTTATATGAGAATATAAGAAGAAATAGTTAAAATTTTGAATAAAGAGAGTTGGGATGATGTCAGACTCAACTATCCAGGTGCAAGTTCTACAACAATCTTGAAACAATTTTTTGTTGCATTCAAAAAGATATGTTGATTTAATACGTTCATTTTATTATTTGTAAACTATCCATGACTACTCTTACCATTGACATTCACAATTCATTCGCTTCGTTGACCTTTGGATAGAGCTTCGCTAGCTCTGCAATTGATTTCTCTTCAATGCTTTGATATTCGACCTCCATTTACTTATAAAATATTCTATGGTTTATATTTGGCCTATTTTATTACTTATAGATATATTTGTCTATTTCATTAAAGATGACGAAAAGGAATGCAGACGAAATACCACACACTTTCAAAAATTTCATTCAAAAAGTTAAGTTATGCTTGAAAAACAAGTTAAATTTTGGAAATTGTTAACGAGTTATACATGTAATGTTTTGACTTTAAGATTTTATTGTAAGAATAAGCATTCATTTATTTTTCTTTTATGATTAATATGTTTATTATGTTATTTTTACTTTAAATTTTATATGAATCATTAATTAAATTGTGAAAAAAACTTTAAATATTATCATCTTTTAACATTAAAGTCATTAAAAAAAATTATTTATTTATTTATTTGCAACTTTTCCCATAAAAATCATTTATTTGACATGTCATTCAAGCAAAAAGCTCCAAAAATGTATATTTTTTTAATTATATTTATATTCAAAATGTATATTTGTTTTCAAATGTTTAAGATTATCGTTTTTTGGTGAAAATTATTTGTTGAGTATTGAAGCAGATATTAAAAAATGTTTCAAATACTATTTTATAGTATATTTAAAAAATATGGCATCCTAGACCAGGGGGCTTAGAGAAGATGGTGACAAGGGGTTTTTTTGAGACACTCTATCGTGTAGAGGTCACCAGTTTAAAACTCCGCTGGAAAAAAAAATCGGCATGCTAAGGGCTAGTGTGGCTAGGGTTGTTTGCGATTCCCACATGATTTGACGACTTAGATGCTCCTAGGTCACGGTTACTCAAGCCACACGTTGGACATACCAGTCATCTCAGGATTCACATTTCCTAACAAACAAAATCTTAACTTCAAAATATTAACCATTTTTTTTAACATTACGAAAAAAATAAAATTTTCATTACCAAAAAAAAAAAAAAAAAAAAAAAAACTTGAAGATCTTTCAAAAAACTATCATTTGAGGGAAAAGAAGAAGAAGAAGATGACAACTTGAAAAATTGTTGAGAAGCCAACATTTGAAAAAAAAATGACCATAATTTATAGATCAGAAGATTTAAAGTGTCAAAAAAAATGTGCCTCCCCACCCAAAAAAAGGGTGATGTTGCATCATCACATTTCAAAATAAACATGAAAATCATGATTTGATGCAACTTATAAACAAATGAGAATCCAATCATGTTCTCGTTAAGTTGGTAACTTTGTAAATATATGGCGTAAGGTTTCACATTTTCTTTGGCTTCTAACTAGGAGGAAAACCCAAACACGGGACATGCTATCTAAGTGAGGCTTTGAGGGCCCTCATTTTCATCACCTCTGTGTTGTTAGTCCTAAAGATGCAAAGAATTTTTTCAATATTTTCCCTTACGCCAAGTCACTGTGGGATTAAGCTACTATTCTCTTCCGATGACCTAACGGAGATAAATTTTATACCTTGGACACATTGGAAAAGTGGAGGTCATGGAATTTTATAATTCCTCTTGTGGCAAGTTTGAAAGGAGTAGAACCATTTCATTTTTCATAATCAAAATGCCTCCATTGATGCAATTTATAATAGTTTCACGCATTACATAAGGAAAATAGTTCTTCTTCCGGATGCGAATGAACATTAATGTAGATGGGACGTACGTCCCTAAGAGATTTTCGAAGTGGTGCGCATGGTGTGGCCATATGGCCACCCACAGGCGCATTAGCTCGCCCATTAATATCGCCAGCCATAAATGCATTAGCGTCATTAATATTCACCACCGCCGAAATTTTGAGCTCCTCTAGTTCATTATGCCTCTGCTGCACAGGCTCTCTGTTCATTCCCTCCCTACTTGCTTGTCTCCCATTCCGCAAAGATGCCTTTGTCCTCCTGGTAGTGCTGAGCCAAGTGCTCGAACACATACAGGATGACGTTGCTTTCTCCTTGGCTGCATCAAGATAACGCCATACTTCCACCACACCCAGAGTTCACTCTGCGGCAAGAATTCTTGGCCTCCTACAATTCACTCCTCACCTGAACTTGAGCAATGCCATTCCCGTCCAAGCACCACTGCATGAATGCCTCACCTCAGACAGAGAATGACAAGCCGACACGGCAGAAATCGAGGCAGAGCTATTCGCTCTCAGTCCACCTGCAGTTCTGATACCTCCTCCGCTGACTTCTCTCACAGCCACTACCCTGATACCCAGAGCAATCGGGGAAGAGCCAGGCTTGCTAGGCAGGCACACCCTTTCCATGGCTCCCAACCTCATGATGTTGCGTCTCCTTCACAACCATCCTCTCAGCCTTTAGCCACCCCTAACTCCACTCCAATCGCCCAAATTGCCCTCCGCCAAACCACCCACAGAGCTAAGTCTCAATTCGCTTGCACCATGGACAAACCTGTTATCACCGCCTTCATCACGGTCACCCTCCGGAAGAAAGCAGCAAGCTCTACCACTTCAGGTGCGCCTGTTCAACATAACCCTCAGGACAAAGACGACTCCAAGAACGAGAGAGCTCCGCCAGGGATGGAAAGTGCTGGCAAGACTGGTCAAAGGGACGACACCAAGGAAAAGCTGCATGATGAAGCTGGAAAATCCACCTGTGCAGCAACTGAAGATGAAGATGGCAGTAGTAGCGAATACAGGTGCCTCATCGAGGAGGAACCTACCTCTTCTGCAAATGATAAGTAAACACGGTAACCTCTGCGGGAATATGGCTCTGACGCCTAGGTCTCATGGGTCTATTTTTGTTTTTTTGATAATATCTCTTTTGCTGAGAATGAAAAATGTTGTCTATTTTTTGAACTTAATGTCGGTTTCCCCTAAGTGGGTGGCAAGACAATTATCTAAGGGACTAGTTTCCCCCTCAGGGGCAGTCTAGAATCATGTTTTTTTGATAGCTTATACCCAGCTCTCAGCCTCACTTAGCTGAGGCTGCGGTCACCATGTATTATTATGTTATATAAATAGAAATAGACTTATTCAGAGAAAAAAAAAAGGAAAATAGTTCTTCTTTATCCCCAGTCTTCATGGGATTGGAAACCTCCAACCTCTAAGTTGTCCATTCTTCAACTCCTATAGATATTTTTTGGACATTCGACCCCAAATTGCTAGAGTAGACACCCCCAAATTCCGTCTTTGTAGTCATGGTCTTTACTTCTTTCGAGCTTCATTAAACTTATTTTTAATGGGAAATCTAAAGGTAACCCAACCATTGTGGGATATGGAGGAGTTTTCAAAGATGATCAAGGAAACATCATATATATTTATGCTAGCAATATTTGGTTCAATAGTAACAGTGTTGCAGAGTTAAATGCTCTAGAATTTTATCTCTAACATGTAATCAAGGAAAGCTTCTATTAGTTAATAATCAAAGGAGATTCTTGGATGGAAATTTCATTGATCCAAAAAATAATCCATGGAACTAATCCAATAAAAATCGCTCATAGGTGGAGATTGGAAAGCTTCATAGCATGAATTGATATTATTCTCCCCAAAATTCCTATTGGCTTAACCTCCCATGTTTATAGAAAGGGAAATACGGTAGTGGAATGTATAGCAAATGAAAGTTTATTTAGCCCATGTCCTCAACTTAATGGGCATTGGATTGATCTCCCAAACTCAAATTTGAAAAAGGAATGTTTAGGCTTGGTGAGCACAAACTCCTCTTCCTTGAATGGGGTGATTAGGGGAGGAAATATGACATTGAGGGGCACCAATTCATTATCATCTCATGCAAAATGCATGTGGTTATAGATTACAAAGGTGTGGATTTGATGTCCATCAAGCCAAGTAATGCTTCAAGAGTGCAAGCCCACAAGTTGATAGTGATGAGCACCCATTATTGGTTTATACATAGCCTTCTTCCACCCTTCCTCATGATAGAGCTCCTCTTTGTTTGGAAACTATCATCCCATTTCAACAACTCATTCGACAATCAATGGGTCACACCCAAGGGCGTGAAATCCCTCTTTGGAAAATTCTTCCTAGAGAGACATGATGTCAAGGATGATATTTTATTGATGTTGGATGACATTTAGTAGTAATTAAGGGATTTGAGTAGCAAACCAAAATGTATTAAGGGAGGATTGGCATCAGGTTTAGCTCCAGGCACCTCTAGCAAGGTAGATGTTTCTCCTATTGAGGTGGATGATACTAATACTCCCTAGCTCTTATTATGTCTACGCCTTTGGAACAATTTTTGGTTTTTGGTGTTTGTAAGCCTATGAATATGGGCAAGCCCTATCCAGCCAATTTTTAACTACTCATATACTAATAGACTTAGAAACTCAATTCCTTTTGGTTCAATGTTGTACTTAATAACTTTATGGACAAACGACTTATTGTTCTACCAATGATATGATTTCCTTAGTGACAAACTAAGAACCAACCATAACAATTAAATTATGTTATTTATCAATAAAAATTATCTTTTTTAAAAAGAGAAAATATATATATATATATACACCTATTTAATTTTTCATTGAAAATGTTGTATTTCTAACCTGATTTATAACAATAAAAATTGATAATAATAATAATAATAATAATAATAAAATATTAATAAAATATAAAAATTTATATAATTTTTTTTCTTTATTTCCTTATTGAAAAAAATAATAATATAACTATATTAAAATGTTTATTTTTTTTATTGGAAATATTATATTTCTAACTTCATTTAAAATACAAAATATGATTTTATTAAAAAATAATTATTATTAACTTATAAATATTTGTATTAAAATATAACATATATACCATTTAGCTTTATTTTTTTTCCTGGTCCCATAGAGAGAACAAAATTCGGATATTTAATATTGAATTTCAATATACCATTCACATACTCTCAAAAAAAGATATTAGCCACTTATTCTCGCTCTTTAATGCGAAGACAAACTACTTTTATATATGTTCATAAATTCAAGCATAACCCAACAAACAACCAATATTCTATTAGTGTGTGCTGTACTTTTCTAATTAGGTGCATTGTAGAAGGAATTGGTATTGATTCAGATGTTTTCTAATAATCTTCGTTGGCATCCAACTGCCCTCTTTATTTCATGTACTTTCTCGTTGTACGCATTTGCTTTTTCCTCCTCTGCCAATTCACTCACTTTATTATCGCTTTGGTTGGTATCTAATTTTTGTCTTTCTTTTATGGCTCCTCTTTATTATTCTCCAGCAATATGGTTTGGTTGGTGATTTATGTTTCCCATTTTGATTTTAAAAATTAAAGAATTTCACTTTTCTAAGTTGAAGAATTTAAGATTTGCAAACATATTTATTAATAAAAGAGTATTACGAAATATTGATAAAAAGGAATAATAAATATTGATAAAAAGGAATAATTTTTTTATTTTCGAAAATGAAGAATCCAATATTTGGAACAACTTGCACATATTTATAGATAAGAGTTTTTATCATATTTCTTTTGTTAGGTTAAATTACAAAGATTCACATGCAGATTGGGAGAGTCATTTAAAAAAATTCAACTAATGTTATATAGATTTTTAATTCGAAAATTTTGTAAGATACGAAAGAAAACTTTTTGTTCGAAAATTTTGTAAGATACGAAAGAAAACTTTTTGAGGTCAAAAATAAGTAAAGCTAACTAATTTTGAGATCTCTAATTATATGCATTTGCTTTTTCCTCCTCTGCCAATGTGGTCATATTCACTCACTTTATTATCTCTTTTGTTGGTATCTAATTTTTGTCTTTCTGTTAAGGCTCCTCTTTATTATTCTACTGCAATATGGTTGGGTTGGTGATTTATGTTTTCAATTTGGATTTTAAAAGTAAAGAATTCCACTTTTCTAAGTTGAAGAATTTAAGATTTGCAAACAGATTTATTAATAAAAGAGTACTATGAAATATTGATAAAAAGGAATAATTTTTTCACTTTTGAAAATGAAGAATCCAATATTTGGAACAACTTGCACATATTTATAGATAAGAGTCTTTATCATATTTCCTTTGTTAGGTTAAATTACAAAGATTCACATGCAGATTGGGAGAGCCATTTAAAAAAATTCAATTAATTTTAACTTCACAACAAAGTGGTTTGAAGCTAATGTTATACAGATTTTTAATTCGAAACTTTTGCAAGATAAGAAAGAAAGCTTTTCGAGGTCAAAAATAAGTAAACCTAACTAATTTTGAGATGTGTAATTATATGTGTTCTTTTGTTGGTGTAGCGTTAATTAAATGTGTCATTTAAAATAGTATTAGAAAAAAAATGTATTAGTCATTTAAAAAAAAAATAGAAACTTTAATATGTATTATCGAATATAAAATTATTAAAAATATATATATAAAAAAATTAATTAAAATATTTTAATAAATTTATTAATGATAATAATTTATTGTATATTTTAGATTTTATTTACTTTTAAATAATATGTTTATAATTAAGTTAGATACATTTAATATTTATGTATTTTGGAATTGTGTTACAATACCAATTTAGATTTATTATAACTCTAAATCTACCAAGTGTTAAGAGGGATTAAATCTTTTTCACTTTAAAAGAGGTTTGTACCTCCAAAGATTTGACACTTGGTAGATACAGAGTTAAGATGGATGTAGGCTGGCTTAATTATTAATAACTAATAATTATAGTTATTAAATTTATTTTTTTATTTCGTTTTATTTTATTTTTATTTTTATGTAATTTGTTTGAGTCAAAATGTTTAAATAATATAAAAGGAAATTACAACATCTCTTCCAAAATGGGTTAGAGAGCACCTCTAGGCACAATAAATATATTTTTTTTCATAATATTAATGATTATTATTTAGATAATTTACAATACTTTTTTGCTTTATTTACCACCCATATGATTCAACAAATATCTAAAAATAATATATTACATAATATATATGCAAACATATAGTAGTAACTGAAACAACAACACATATCTCAAATTCATTAATTTTCATTTAAATAAAGGCATTAGTAAAACAAAATGAAGTTTACAAGTAAATAAATATGTTTACTTATTTTCACTTAAATACATGTCCACTAAATTGGTTGTTGGGAAGTGATCTTCCACCCAACCATGGAATCAATGATGGATTCGACCTCCAAGCTAGATCATGAAACCATCATGGTGAAAGAAGGTCATACAAAGCCCTCGTCTCACTTACCCAACCCATTACTGTGATGACAAAACCCATTTGTTCAATACAAAGCCCTCCAAGCCCTCATTTATCCAACATACAATTGTGTCACTATCTTACAGTATCTTACAGAACACATAAGGGATCTTCCATTTCTCTATTCAACAATGCATCAAATATGTTCTTTCCTCCCAGTGCTCTTTAGTGAATGCAGAAAGATTCCAACTACTAGAAGCCTTTCAGAAATAACTTGGGACAAAAACCACTTAGCCTCAAAATAGTGAATAAGAAATGATGACAAGGTCATAGGTTTGAAAGTCTTTTCTTTAGCAATTATGGACATTTCAATTATGGTTTCTCTTCCCAAAGAATTTTATTTTCTCTCGTGTGTTCAACAATGAGTTACCCCCACTTCTATGGGTTCTTACTAGCCACAAGTAATTAGGAATATCACGATATTTACTGGCATAACAACCATAACAATGAGATAAAGCATCCCCACAACGTGGGAGTATGCCTCACCATGCACCCAAATGGTTGAATAATAGAATGTTGATCGTCAAAAAGATAATAGAAGACCTTTTCTTGTACAATATTTACTCTCTTCCTCTAAGGATATGACATTTGTACTTGGTACATATATATAAATAAAAATTTGTTGCAACAATGTGTTAGGAAGCTTGTGAAGAAGAGTAGTACTTCTAAAGATAAATGACATCGTCAAATCACTCAACAACCCCAATTTATCTTCTTTCATTGTGATATCATAGTACCCTTGTCGCTTTCTCAATCAACCTTTTTGGTGGATATTACATTATTATACATTTTCCTTGTATATATATACATATACATATACATATACATATACATATACATATACATATACATATACATATACATATACATATACATATACATATACATATACATATATATATATATATATATATATATATATATATAACAACCACACCATAATCTCAATCCACCATTAAAACTAGCACATTTATTATGGAGCTTTAGCCTTCAAATATCTATTAGAAATACACAATTTAGTTTTCACATT